>CAHIKZ030005388.1:2422500-2470000 GCA_903632075.3 Acanthosepion pharaonis | reverse complement strand
GATGAAATTTCTGAGAGAGGAAAGACGGTGTGGAGAATTTGACACTCACAGGCAAGTGTGGCAGATGGAAAAAAGCTTTCAAGCTACCGAAATATCTTATGTAAATATATGCCACAACAAAAATCGAGAGGTTTAGTGAAAACACATTGTTTTGAGTTCCACGTGCCATGTGCCATTTGTCTTCAAGGACAGTGGATAAAGACGTTAGTTAGATCTAGTAACAGGACACAAAGTGTGCGAGTTCAATACCTGATTCAAGCAGTGGAGAACTTGAAGTGAGGAATTAACAGGAGTGAACTGACATCCTTTAAACATGTCATATCGAACTAGAAGAATCTACCCCAGCAGGGTTCAGTTCGACATTCAAACTACAAGAAGAAGGCCGGAGCGTACAACAGCCAAACCGTTGTAATAAATATGGCGACAAAGATGAGGACAATAGTCCGAATAATGTAAATAGTGTACATAATACCTCATCTCACAAATATAGACAGATACTGAATGACCGGAACGTTGTAATAAATATGGCGACAAAGATGAGGACAATAGTCCGAATAATGTAAATAGTGTACATAATACCTCATCTCACAAATATAGACAGATACTGAATGACCGGAACGTCGTAATAAATATGGCGACAAAGATGAGGACAATAGTCCGAATAATGTAAATAGTGTACATAATACCTGATCTCACAAATATAGACAGATACTGAATGACCGGAACGTTGTAATAAATATGGCGACAAAGATGAGGACAATAGTCTGAATAATGTAAATAGTGTACATAATACCTCATCTCACAAATATAGACAGATACTGAATGACCGGAACGTTGTAATAAATATGGCGACAAAGATGAGGACAATAGACCGAATAATGTAAATAGTGTACATAATACCTCATCTCACAAATATAGACAGATACTGAATGACCGGAACGTTGTAATAAATATGGCGACAAAGATGAGGACAATAGTCCGAATAATGTAAATAGTGTACATAATACCTCATCTCACAAATATAGACAGATACTGAATGACCGAAACGTTGTAATAAATATGGCGACAAAGATGAGGACAATAGTCTGAATAATGTAAATAGTGTACATTATACCTCATCTCACAAATATAGACAGATACTGAATGACCGGAACGTTGTAATAAATATGGCGACAAAGATGAGGACAATAGTCCGAATAATGTAAATAGTGTACATAATACCTCATCTCACAAATATAGACAGATACTGAATGACCGAAACGTTGTAATAAATATGGCGACAAAGATGAGGACAATAGTCTGAATAATGTAAATAGTGTACATAATACCTCATCTCACAAATATAGACAGATACTGAATGACCGGAACGTTGTAATAAATATGGCGACAAAGATGAGGACAATAGTCCGAATAATGTAAATAGTGTACATAATACCTCATCTCACAAATATAGACAGATACTGAATGACCGGAACGTTGTAATAAATATGGCGACAAAGATGAGGACAATAGTCCGAATAATGTAAATAGTGTACATAATACCTTATCTCAGAAATATAGACAGATACTGAATGACCGGAACGTTGTAATAAATATGGCGACAAAGATGAGGACAATAGTCCGAATAATGTAAATAGTGTACATAATACCTCATCTCAGAAATATAGACAGATACTGAAAGGCCGAAACGTTGTAATAAATATGGCGACTAAGATGAGTACAATAGTCCGAATAATGTAAATAGTGTACATAATACCTCATCTCACAAATATAGACAGATACTGAATGACCGGAACGTTGTAATAAATATGGCGACAAAGATGAGGACAATAGTCTGAATAATGTAAATAGTGTACATAATACCTCATCTCACAAATATAGACAGATACTGAATGACCGAAACGTTGTAATAAATATGGCGACAAAGATGAGGACAATAGTCCGAATAATGTAAATAGTGTATAATACCTCATCTCACAAATATAGACAGATACTGAATGACCGAAACGTTGTAATAAATATGGCGACAAAGATGAGGACAATAGTCCGAATAATGTAAATAGTGTACATAATACCTCATCTCACAAATATAGACAGATACTGAATGACCGAAAACGTTGTAATAAATATGGCGACAAAGATGAGGACAATAGTCCGAATAATGTAAATAGTGTACATAATACCTCATCTCACAAATATAGACAGATACTGAATAACCGAAACGTTGTAATAAATATGGCGACAAAGATGAGGACAATAGTCCGAATAATGTAAATAGTGTACATAATACCTCATCTCACAAATATAGACAGATACTGAATGACCGAAACGTTGTAATAAATATGGCGACAAAGATGAGGACAATAGTCCGAATAATGTAAATAGTGTACATAATACCTCATCTCACAAATATAGACAGATACTGAATGACCGAAAACGTTGTAATAAATATGGCGACAAAGATGAGGACAATAGTCCGAATAATGTAAATAGTGTACATAATACCTCATCTCACAAATATAGACAGATACTGAATGACCGAAACGTTGTAATAAATATGGCGACAAAGATGAGGACAATAGTCCGAATAATGTAAATAGTGTACATAATACCTCATCTCACAAATATAGACAGATACTGAATGACCGGAACGTTGTAATAAATATGGCGACAAAGATGAGGACAATAGTCTGAATAATGTAAATAGTGTACATAATACCTCATCTCACAAATATAGACAGATACTGAATGACCGGAACGTTGTAATAAATATGTCGACAAAGATGAGGACAATAGTCCGAATAATGTAAATAGTGTACATAATACCTCATCTCACAAATATAGACAGATACTGAATGACAGAAACGTTGTAATAAATATGGCGACAAAGATGAGGACAATAGTCCGAATAATGTAAATAGTGTACATAATACCTCATCTCACAAATATAGACAGATACTGAATGACCGAAACGTTGTAATAAATATGGCGACAAAGATGAGGACAATAGTCCGAATAATGTAAATAGTGTACATAATACCTCATCTCACAAATATAGACAGATACTGAATGACCGGAACGTTGTAATAAATATGGCGACAAAGATGAGGACAATAGTCCGAATAATGTAAATAGTGTACATAATACCTCATCTCACAAATATAGACAGATACTGAATGACCGAAACGTTGTAATAAATATGGCGACAAAGATGAGGACAATAGTCCGAATAATGTAAATAGTGTACATAATACCTCATCTCACAAATATAGACAGATACTGAATGACCGAAACGTTGTAATAAATATGGCGACAAAGATGAGGACAATAGTCCGAATAATGTAAATAGTGTACATAATACCTCATCTCACAAATATAGACAGATACTGAATGACCGAAACGTTGTAATAAATATGGCGACAAAGATGAGGACAATAGTCCGAATAATGTAAATAGTGTACATAATACCTCATCTCACAAATATAGACAGATACTGAATGACCGAAACGTTGTAATAAATATGGCGACAAAGATGAGGACAATAGTCCGAATAATGTAAATAGTGTACATAATACCTCATCTCACAAATATAGACAGATACTGAATGACCGAAACGTTGTAATAAATATGGCGACAAAGATGAGGACAATAGTCCGAATAATGTAAATAGTGTACATAATACCTCATCTCACAAATATAGACAGATACTGAATGACCGAAACGTTGTAATAAATATGGCGACAAAGATGAGGACAATAGTCCGAATAATGTAAATAGTGTACATAATACCTCATCTCACAAATATAGACAGATACTGAATGACCGAAAACGTTGTAATAAATATGGCGACAAAGATGAGGACAATAGTCCGAATAATGTAAATAGTGTACATAATACCTCATCTCACAAATATAGACAGATACTGAATGACCGGAACGTTGTAATAAATATGGCGACAAAGATGAGGACAATAGTCCGAATAATGTAAATAGTGTACATAATACCTCATCTCACAAATATAGACAGATACTGAATGACCGGAACGTTGTAATAAATATGGCGACAAAGATGAGGACAATAGTCCGAATAATGTAAATAGTGTACATAATACCTCATCTCACAAATATAGACAGATACTGAATGACCGAAACGTTGTAATAAATATGGCGACAAAGATGAGGACAATAGTCCGAATAATGTAAATAGTGTACATAATACCTCATCTCACAAATATAGACAGATACTGAATGACCGAAACGTTGTAATAAATATGGCGACAAAGATGAGGACAATAGTCCGAATAATGTAAATAGTGTACATAATACCTCATCTCACAAATATAGACAGATACTGAATGACCGGAACGTTGTAATAAATATGGCGACAAAGATGAGGACAATAGACCGAATAATGTAAATAGTGTACATAGCTTGTCCAAGATTATCTTTCTGTCTATCAATAGGACACTTTATCACACTTTATTATTTTGTATCAAGCATTTTAGAGAGAAAATTTGATCGTTACATTTTTATTTCATCTTTCCACTTCAGTTTTCCTTTAATTAAAAAAAAATAAAAACATCAAACAACATATCGTTGTGAAAATGTCCCCAATGTTTGTGGTAAGTGACATTTTAGATGATGTTAAAGTGTGATTTGTATACAATTCCCTTAAAAGAAGCCAGATGCATCACATTGTCGGCCTGTAAATGATATCCTCATAAATTTCAAGTGTAGATAGACACGTGACCCAGCTGCGCGGATAAGAAAGAACCTCATTACGGATAGAAATATAAACTCCTAATTTTTGAGATCTACACAAGAATATAGAATTCACGTTCGGATAAGGCTTCAAAGAGCACACCCACTGGACAACGGTGATTGACCGAGTCTTCAGTTAAATAAGCAGTAATAGTACGCATGATAGATGGAGCCTCGTGCTTTCATTTCTAATATTTGACGATAATTTTACATTATCGGGAAGTGGAAAATGTTGCTAATGTTGATATTTACAAGGCCATCTTTACCCATAGATAATTGGAAGTGTACAGATTTTTTACTTGCAACACTTAAGGTTCTCTACTTGAAAAAATGGCACTATTGATCTTATCTATCTATCTATCTATCTATCTATCTATCTATCTATCTATCTATCTATCTATCTATCTAAATCTAGTTCTATCTATCTATCTATCTATCTATCTATCTATCTATCTATCTATCTATCTAAATCTAGTTCTATCTATCTATCTATCTAAATCTAGTTCTATCTATCTATTCATCTATCTATCTATCTATCTATCTATCTATCTATCTATCTATCTAAATCTCGTCCTATCTATCTATCTATCTATCTATCTATCTATCTATCTATCTATCTATCTATCTATCTATCTCAATCTAGTCCTATCTATCTATCTATCTATCTATCTATCTATATCTAGTTCTATCTATCTATCTATCTATCTATCTATCTATCTATCTATCTATCTATCTCAATCTAGTCCTTTCATCTATCTATCTATCTATCTATCTATCTATCTCAATCTAGTCCCATCTATCTATCTATCTATCTATCTATCTAAATCTAGTTCTATCTATCTATCTATCTATCTATCTATCTATCTATCTATCTATCTATCTCAATCTAGTCCTATCTATCTATCTATCTATCTATCTATCTATCTATCTATCTATCTATCTATCTATCTCAATCTAGTCCTATCTATCTATCTATCTATCTATCTATCTATCTATCTATCTATCTCAATCTAGTTCTATCTATCTATCTATCTATCTATCTATCTATCTATCTATCTATCTCAATCTAGTCCTATCTATCTATCTATCTATCTCAATCTAGTCCTATCTATCTATCTATCTATCTATCTATCTATCTATCTATCTATCTATCTATCTATCTATGTGAGATAAGATATACAACTCTATATACCATAACTCTAACTGAATGAAACTGCTAACGTAGGTTTTCCAATTTTTCCATCTAAGTAAGACATTGATTTCCATTTCGATGCTCCGAGCTGGGTTTGGATGTGTCTTCCAGAAATTACCAGATAAAAGCTGATATCGTCCTTTCTCTGTCATTGAAAATTTTATTCGTGGGTTCAAGTCCTTCTCATTGAATGTCCCATATTTATGGCCTTTTATTAAAACTATGCTGACCTTACTAAATAATATAAACACACACTCACAAACACCGAGACTCTCTCTCTCTCTCACACACACACACACATATATACATGGAGTGTAAAAGAATTTGGTTGAGCTTAACCCATTAAGACCTTCCCAAAATTATATATTAAAATAAAAAGGTTTTAATTAAAGGTTGCTAAAAAATCCATTGTCCATGATACGTTTTAAAAATCACCGATATTAATTAAAATGTTCCTATCTATAAACAATTAATGCTCACCAACTCAAACATCGGACAATGGACGTTAATTGGTTAAGCCGATACGCTAAAAGGAAAAGGTGTCATGCCGTTCTTTTTCTCTTTCTTTCTTTCTTGCGGCCAGCTTTTCTCACACTCACTCAAATACTTTTTTCGTGCCAGAAACTATTGATGTTTTTTCCATAAAGGATTCCCCGTTCATGCTTAGAATGGTATGAGAATTGGGATATCTGTGTCTATTGGAGAATTTTGTCTGCATTTTTCTTTCAATATATGCAAAAAATTACAATTTGACCGACTAGGCAATGTTTTACTCAACGATCCATTTTTACAGTTATATGAATAATTCCAGCATTTACTCAATGAAATATTGTTATTTTCATTTCCTTTTAATTAGATGAAGGATTGTCAGCCATTATTCATTTTAGCCGAGTATTCATTTCCTATTGTTTTTCATCACAACTACTTAGAAAAAAACCAAACAAAAAAAAAAAAAACAACGAAATTTAAGAAGAAAGAAATACTGACTAAAAATGAATAATAGTTCACAATGCTTTTCTTCGTAAGATATTATTTTTATTATTATTAATATTACAAGTGTAAATAAAGCATTTGAAATTAAGATGAAAGAAACGCCAGTAAAAATGAATAATAAATAACAATGCTTCAGCTAATGAATAATCAACAGATTATTACTACTTCTAGGGAAAATAAAGCAACTGAAATTAATTTTGAAGAAATACGTGTCAAAAATGAATAATGGTGGACAATGCTTCATCTAAAAATAAAGTATATAATCTACAAAAACTTAATACGAGTAAAATGGTCGATAAAGTTTCATGGAATAAAGTCTGAGGAAATTCAGATGGTACTATTCGGAGAAGCATCTTCACGGGAGTCTGCTTTATACAGCATTCGTCCTTTGGAATGTAAGTAAAGGAAAACGAAAGGAATGAGGATGGTGCGCGCATGTGTGCATACGACATGTCTTAACTGTAAATGTCTTAACTGGTTGAACTAGGGAATATAGATTGTCATAAAATTTTCCTTGGAAATCGCAAAGTGCAGCAAGAAGCTTGCAACGTTGCATCTGTGGGAGTAGAATTTTAAAGCGAAAACTAATTAATTTCTTACAAATCCGTGTAAATGCTTTGGAACTTTTAGCCACATGCTTCACTAAAGTTTTTGGTATGGTCCATAAGAATGTATATGTTTAAAATGGGATGTATAGATAGTTCTGATTAGATATATGTAAATATATTCCATTGCTTCTTTATATATATATATATATATATATATATATTATAAATTAAATGATTTAAAATATATTTTTTCGCTACACAGTAATAACCATTTCAAAATTAATTATATAATTAAATTAAATTAAAAGCATTAGTTCCGTTTCATCTTCAAGCGAATATTGGAATATATATATATTGTTTTTGGTAAAATTCAGGTGGCATCAAATTAGGAGACGAAAAATATAATGCAAATCGAAATATGTTGTTTTTAAATGTGTTATTGTTAACGGATACAAACTTTTGGAGCGTGCAGTCGCAACGCTAAGGTTGAATGTTTTTGAAATTTTAAGTGAGTGCGTTTTTTACTAATATGGCAATTTGAGATTTTTATATCAAATATGATATAAAATTAATAATATCAAATATGATATACAATGGCGGAATCCCTTTGCTAACAAAATAGTTTTACTAATTTTAACTTTACTAATTTACTTTTTGTATGAATGATTCATTGAACTGCACGACATATTTGATTTAAAAGAACTCATCCGGCGTGAAAATTTTCGGGATAACAATTGAGCCATTACTCTATTTATTGAACAATTTAGTTCATGGCACATTGACTGATAAACTCCTACAACAAAAAATTCTAAAATTGCCATATGAGTAAAAAGCTCACTCACTTATATTTTCAAAGAAACCCCCCACCCCAAAAAAAACCCCTTAGCGTTGCGACTGCACGCTTCACAAGTTTGTATCTTATCAATAACACATTTAAAAAAATATTTCCATGCGCAATATATATATATATATATATATATATATATAGTAAATGTAACTTCCTTTATTATATAATCTAAGTTGATCTTAATGGATCCTTAAATATAATTTATAAACTTTGCCCTACTTTAAGATCTCCCCAACTCTCTTTCCATTAATTCCTTACATCCTTTTATCTGTAGAACTTAAAGTTATTTTAAACTTCTTTTTATTTCTCTTTTAATTTTAAGATAATATTTCAATCTTCATATAACACCAAATTGATGCCATAAGGTTAATATTTGGGTTTAGTTTATAAAACTTATTTCCTTCGACGTTTTTTTTTTTAGCTTTCACAGTTAAATTTCTATTTCTGACACGAACTCATTTAACACCAGGTTTGTTAAGAATGAGAACCGATATCTTCGTCGTCTGCCGAAATAGGCTATTCCTCATATGAGGTGATTTTTTTGATTTTATTGTTTATTATATATATATATATATATATATATATATATATATATATATATATATATATATCTGCATATATTGTGTAATTCATTTACTATGTGCTGTGTACCTTCAGGACTTTGGTGATCATGGCTATCCATAATTTCCAATACTTTGTAGCTCTTAATAAATTTGATATTTTTTCTATCTCTCCTAAAAACTGTTCCGCCATTAATTTACTCAAGCTCCCTAAATAGGTTATACATTTTTTCCTCTGTAATTCTTGCCTTCAATACGTCCTGTAAATATTAAATTTTCCAAGTACTCTTTCCTCATTATGTGCCATAGAAATTCTGTCTCTTTCTGAAGGGTAATTGTCCTTTTTGTTTCCATTTTCTCTAAAACTTTGTCGTTGCTCACATGTTCAGTCCATTGTATTCTCAGCATCCTTCTGTAGAACCATATTTCTGTTGCTTCAAGTATCCCCTTCATCTGCGAGGAGATTGTCCAGCATTCTTTGTCATATAGGAAAACCGGTATTGCATAATAGTTCAGCAATCATTTTTTTAAGTCTATCGAAATTTTCTCGTTTCCTAATACTTTGATTAGATTTTGGAACACTTATTTCTCTACCCCAATGCACCTTTGGCTTTCAGTTAATATTATGTACACCTTATTTATTTAATGATATGAAAGCAACTAAGATATTCTAAATATCCTCTCGACATTGAAGTAATTTTAACAAAATATATTTCACCGATACTTCATAATATTACTGAATGCCATGAATCTGTCATTCGATAATTATTTTTGAAAGTGATATAGACATATATTAATTAAATAACGCATTTATTCATAGACGCCATTGAAAATTTCCTTCAAAGTAAAAAATAGAATATATTAAACATAAGAGTTGATTTCGTGATTCTATCGTATAAAAGAATTTTGTTACTGTGAGTAGAATATACAAGCCTCTTTCGAAACAGAGAGTTCCATCTTGTTTAATGAAAAGAAATTGAAGACGAGGATATTAAAGCAGAAATATAGTTATCTGTATATGCGTATTTCTAAGTGTTTCTAGCGAAAATCATCCAGACGAATAGATGATAAAAAATAATTAGATGCTAATCTACTAAATCCTTTCAAATCAGTTTCTTCATTTTGACATCTCTTTCTGTTTTCTCTTTTTAAATAATGTTAGTAATATAAAGCAAGTTAAATTTTCGACATGCTAAGAATTTTTATCGACAGACTTTTGGACACAGAATAATATATTTAGGAGAAACAGTCCGCCCCCTTAATATTAAACTGTAGGATACCGTAAAACCGTAACAAGAGGGGAAATAGAAAAAATCGGGCATGACTGACCATATGGGAAAAGGGAGATCACCGCCCTCTGTGGGATAAGGTTGAAATAGTAAATAGAGAACATCACTGGAAAATACGAAAACTTGCGGAATCAGCATATATTCTAGGCCATAAAAATATCCTAAGCCGGTCAAGCATAGACATGGCTACAATATGGGAACCAGTATTTTTTTTAAAGCATTTCACCCCAAGCAAGGCGGTAAGCCACTAGGACGCAAGGGGTTACAGAAAATTTAGAGCAAGATCAGATAGGAGTGATAGAAGAAAGGATGAGGGTAGTGGATGGATCAAGGCAACTGGAGATATCGATTGACATTACACTTGAATAGCTGGAGATTATAGCTCACAGGGAAACAAGAATAGGGAAGGGAGTTCCACAGGCGAGAGGTGCGAGACATGAAGCTATTAGAGTAGAAGAGACGGCTACATTTAGGAGTTTCGACAGTGAAGGAGTGAGAGCGGGATGCCAGCCTCGTGAGGCGCTGGAACTCATGATGTCTAGGAACCAGCGAATGCAGCTCCTCGGAGCAATTTCCATGAAAGTATTTGTAGAACAGACAGAGGGAGGCGACGGCGCGTCTGTGAGAAAGTGACTGTAGATGAGACGCCAGGTCAGGGCCAACTACATTGCATATCCGCCTCTGGAGCCTATCAAGAACAGAAAGGGCACCAGACCATATATGGCAGCAATACTCCATGCAAGGGCGATTGTTGATTTGTAGACTCCGATGAGAAAAACTTCCTGGCGCGGGTCAGGGGAGCCAACTTTCCATGCGGTGGACGAGGCAATTAACTCAATGTATTTATTCCATCTCAGGTCAGCAGTCAACGTGAGACCGTGAAGCCGCAGAGAGTTGCTCTCGAGAACTTGAGCGTCAGACATTCTAATGGAGGGAAGGGAAGGATCTCTGTGGTGATTAATAGAGAGCAGTTTGAAGTTGACCAGCCAATTCATGCCCCAGTTCACAATCGATTGGAGGTCCTTTTCGAGTCGCACGGGCAGGTGAGTTTTGTCAGTGAGACTAGATTTGTTTTTGAGGCAGGAATAAATTGTGGTGTCATCCGCGTAGATGCCAACTTGGGAAGTTATGGCGTCAGGTAGGTCATTTACGTAGATAAGGAATAGAGTGGGGCCTAGGATGGAGCCTTGAGGAACACCTACGTTCGTGGGATAGGAACTGGAGGACAATCCGTTGAGAACGACCTTCAATTCACGGTTTGACAGGTTTGATCGTATTAGGTTATATAATCGACCCGTAATGCCATAACCCTGGAGTTTGCGAAGAAGGCCGGCATGCCAAACCCTATCAAATGCTTTGGAGATGTCTAGTGCCACGGCTCGGGCTTCCCCGTTATTTTGAAGAGTTCGGTAGACTGTTTCAGTGATGGCCGTAAGCACATCGGCTGTAGATCGGGCAAAGCGGAAAACATATTGCTTGTCTGAGAGCAGATTATGTGATGAGAGTTGGTTAACCACCCCGGTATTGATTAGGGCTTCGAAGACGTTGCCGAAGAGGGGAAGGAGACTGATAGGACAGTAGTTGCAAGGGTCAGAGGGGTCGCCGGAGTTCTTGAAGACAGGAACGATCGAAGAGGACTTCCAGCAGTCAGGAAAACAAGATTCCTTGAGGCAGTAGTTGTATAGCTTAGAAAGGGCGGGCCCCAGTTCAGGCGCGCATTTCTTCAAGACAATGGCTGGTATCCCGTCTCCACCACAAGCCTTGTTGGGGTCTAAATTGGAGATAACGCCCAGTACCAAAGATGGGGTTATGTTTAACCCACTCAATATGGCCTCACTTCTAAGAGGGAAGTCGGGTATGGGTACACCGGAAGAGTCGAGCGTCGAGTTGAATGAAAATTTCCGAGCAAAGCATTCAACCTTGTCGGTAGAGGAGGTCAGGACTTCGAACTGATTGAATAAAGGAGGTATAGAGGGTTTGCAATTGTTCAATACGCTCTTGCAGAGACGCCAATAATCTTTGGAGCCAAATTTGCGAGATGCATTATGTTCCTTCATCCCAGCCGCAAATAGTGACTTAGCATCGTTGAGGACACGCTTACATCCGTTACGGGCGGAGGCAAAGAGACGTCTATTGCAGTCAGACATGTCGCTACGGAATAGGTGGAAGTAGTGGTTCCTATGGGCGATGGCGGCTGAGCAAGCAGCCGGGAACCAGGGGGAGGAGCGCGACTTGACTCTATATTTCCTTGATGGGATGAAAGCGTCGATTCCAGCTTTAACCCAAGAAGAGACCTCAGAAGCACATTCTTGGATGGGGAGCTTAAAGACTCCCTCCCAGGGGACATCGCGGAGGAAATCACGGAACGCGTCCCAGTCAGCTCATTGATAGTAGAACGAAGTTCTAGTGGTAGGAGGTTCTTTATAGGGGGTGGAGTTGAAGGAGATGTTAACTGATACTACTGCATGGTCAGAGTTACCAAAAGAGCAGAGTTGCGAGGCGCTGCAGGATTCGGGGATGGAGGTAAAGCACAGGTCGAGTAGAATGGCTTTACCTTCCCGGTTGAAGGCAAAACGAGTGGGGAAGTTAACTATCTGTGTGAGGGAATGGGAGATTGAAAAATTGAGCGTTTGAATGCCTGCATGGTCAGGAGTGGCATTCTTAAGCCACAAGGTGTGATGGACGTTAAAGTCACCAAACACAAAAATGTGAGCAAACGGGTGGAGGGAGTACAGAGATCTCGAGAAAAAAACACAATAACAGAAATTGTAATATGAGCGCTGGTAAAATATGTTTACTGAGACATTTCTTTTTTTTGAAGTCCCCAAAATTAATTCACCAGAGACACTTGGCTTAGTGAATAAAAGCGTTAGTTCAAGTAAACCAGTGTCGTAAAAGTTTCTGAGTTCAATGCCTGCCCATTGCAGAGGTGGACGAAGACTTGGAGTGTTGAGTAAACAAATTGGAAATAACTGAAACGGATATATTCAGAAAAGATATGACCCTTGGAACTAGAACAATCTAACCCAGTGGACTGGTTAGGTTCGAAATGCCAATGTATATCACCTGAAGAAGGCCGGGGCGTACAACAGCCGAAACGTCGTGAATATGACGATAAAGATGAGGACAAGTGCCCGAAAAAAGTAAATAGTGTGAATAGTTACAATAAATCATCTCAAAAGTATGGAGAGATAAATTAATGTATATCTGAAGAATTTGTAAACATTAGTAAATATTCCAGTGAGTTTAAAATATGAAGTGGAAATAAAAAGAGAAGATGAATAAAAAGGAAGGAAAAAGAAAATATTCAACAGGAAAACTGCAGAGGAATACGACGAGATATTGGTGAGTGGTGAAAATAGAGATAAAGAAAAAGAAAGAAACACGAGTAGATTGACTGATTTGTTTAACGGCATATCAACTCCTTTATGGGTCATTTAATGACAGCAGAAGTAGATGAAAGCCTGCAGTAGAAAAACGAAGGTGATAGTGAAAAAAAGTAAAAATCAAAGAACACGCGGCGTGAAAGGTAAATTGTCGCCATTTTATATTTTTAATTTCGTGCACACGCGTCGCCTGTTTTCGATTTTATCGACTGTAGTGGATAGTAGTGCTCTTGGGCACTGCCTGTGGGGAAAAGGAGCCACATGACACAATTCACTCCGCTAGAAATTTAGGAATAGCCTGTTACACTGTTTGGCATTCGCGCCGGAAGCTCCAATACGAACATTTCAGACTGTTTGGGTGTCAATCAAAGGACAGTACAGAAGATTAAGAAAGAGTTGGATGAGTCTAATGGTGATTACGAAGGCATGGCAACTCGGAAAACTCACTCTGATTGTTCTAATAAGAAAAGAACTCCCGAATTTGTTGGTGAGGTCCCCAGAATCAACACGGAGGCTTCTAAAAGAAGAAAAAGAGTACAAAGTAATAGAACTTGGTTATTCACTACAAAAATGGCTAACAGTAATATGTCGAATTAGAGTACAAAGAAAAATTAATGTTAATGGGTAAAGGAAAAAAAAAAGAACATAAAATGAATAAAAATTCTAGTTTCTTGTTCTTCCAAAAAGTAGAACAAGAGTATGTAGAATGAGTGGCCACAAATGTAAAATAAATGACAGATCTGTACAACAGAGTTAACAAAATTTACAATAAAAATAAGAAGAAAAGAACAGAAAAATATAATATAAAACAAAGAAAGAATATATTCAAGGCAAATTAAGAGTAATAAGGCAAAGAAACAGTAATATGACAAAAAGTAAATAATTAACACACAATAGAAAATTCAGATGGACGAACGCAGAATTTTGATTCAAGACAAGACAGCCGGGGACTGAGTCATATGATATATTAATAGAAATATTTTAAGTATAAGTAACTATATTCGGTCGGAAAACCTTTGGTGTGTTGATTTGCAAATAATCAAACCAATACCAAAGGGAAAAAATGTATAAAATAAGAAAGGACCAAGAACATGTACGTTAGCCGAAAATAATCGTCTAGCATCCAAGTCCAAAGCCCAAAGAAAAAAAAACTGATACGAGTAAGCAAAATAACTAAAGTGCTCAATACAGCGAGTAGAGCAGACCTAATTAAACCTAAAGAGCCAGACAAACCTACCAAAGTTTTCAACTAAGCAGATTCCTGACGATCCTCTTAGGTGAAACCTTGGTGGGTTTGTCTGGCTCTAGGTTTTAACTATATATATATATATATATATATATGTATATATATATATATATATATATATATATATATATATATATATATATGCAAGTGGACACTGAGGTCAAAACCTAGCGGTGACAGTCTGTTTTATGCTTAAACTCAAATTTCAAACCATAAATACATATAATATATATTTACGCATAAACAAACGTGAACGATCCGAGATAACATTTTTAATTAGCCCATAAAAAACACAAGGAATACTCTAAACAATATAACCCAAGAAAATTAAGAACTAAATGATGTATCAATATTTTAAAATGATTATGTCAAAATCCCTCATTACTAATGTTGGAAAGATAATTCCTCTAACCTGCAGAGAGATAAATAACTGTCGATGCAGTTCTGTCTTTGTTTGGCGAAGATTTTCCGTTTTAAGATAATAACAAATAACGTTTACAATCTTTCACGAGCCTTTTTCGCAGCTTCATACATTGATTTACAGAATGTAGGCCTTTAATATATTTGGCTCCTTAGTATATTCTTTAAATTCCTCAGCCCGTTTACTGAAATTCATCACTGACACAAAAAATCCAATCTTTAAAATCTGTTAAATTGTAGAAAGCGATAAGCTTTCTTGCAATTTTCTTTCCTTGAGGCACAAAGATGTCAAGTTGGCGAATCATGCATGTTTAAAATGTGTTTCATGCCGTAAATGATTTTTTCTTCTTGCGTATTTTGCTTCTAAAAGGGATGTGCACAAGCATCCCGATAGAAAAGAAAGGCATTAACAGTTGTCTACGTGCAATTCTCTGATATTTCTGACGTGAGTTTTGCATAACGTGTGATCTTTTCACAAACATATTTTCATTTTTTTTGTTAAGTTTCTTGATGGATTTCTCCGAGAATAAACGGATCGCAATATGCACACAGGTGCATTTTTTTTGCAAAATATGGACTTGCAGGTGTTCAGAAATTTCACTTGATTTCAATTACGCCAAGACTCGTGGAACTATGATGAATTTCTTCGCAATATCTCTTCGTCTTTTCCCAAACGTCAGCAACATTCCCGACATAATTATGTGAGTGATTACCGATTGTATGTATAGCTGGCCCCTCGTATTCCAGGATAACCGTCTACTAGAGCGGCTAGCTAATTCCTATCGCAGACCCTTGCTCAGTCGCATTTGTATTTATTCAACACCCACAGAGCCAATCTGTGGTTTTAACTGCAAAATTCCTGAGCAGACCTTGTTTACAATTTCGGGGAAAGAGCGTGATCAACAATATCTAGCTCAAGTCCTCGGACACGATGACTTGTGGCTTCGTGCTAGCAGGCTATCGACGCCCCACAAGGGTTGTATCTACCAAATTTCACTCACAAGGCTTGGTAAGGTTTTCAGGCATCTTTCCAAAGGAGCCACATGCTGGGATCGACTCCTCTAGTCCGATAAAATCAGGAAGCCTCCTTTCTGACAAATCGACCATGGTGAGATTCGAACCCGGATTACATGGTCAGAATGTCAACGTTTTATCCACCCGGCCACGTGCATATATAGCAGGACTAAAACGTAAATAAAAATGTTCGGAAAATTATGTTGTCAATTTAAGTTGGATTTGTCGTGTATTGCAATTTTTCAAGTTTCGACCCTTGAAAAAATGAGTATACACTTTTAAGGAAGATAAAGGACTACATTAATTAACCCCTTCCTAAAATAAAGCCGTAATAAATTTTTGAACACTGACGCAGCGAAATCCTAATATGCGATTATGCTGTTTTAATGTTTAATGTCAACGTCGGACGTTTCGGCCTAATAGACCATCTTCAGGACATATTCATAAAACATAATTAACATAGACCATATAAAATTCTACATGAAAAAGCAATACCAATCCAATACGTTTTCACAACATCGCCCACGTGACGACGACGTGATCATATTTAAACGGAACGCTGATCTTATAAAAGATTTCAATTATCTGTTTGGATTGGTATTGCTTTTATGTCCATCCTCTTTTTCATGTTGAATTGTATATGGTCTATGTTAATTATGTTTTATGAATATGTCCTGAAGATGGTCTATTAGACCGAAACGTCCGACGTTGATATTAAACATTAAAACAGCATAGTCGCATATTAGGATTTTTGTTTGTTTTTTCAGTATTTTTCTTCATACTGTCGGATCTATATCCATATATTTGCTTACACACACACACACATATATATATATATATATATATATATATATATATATATATATATATAAAAAATATATTTTCAATAAATGCTATATTTATGGGTAAAAGTGGTCAATGAGTCAATTCGTGTACCTTTCTTCTGAAAGGAACTTCGGACAATTTTGAAGGATTTCCTGCGTCTCTGTGAATGATTATTCAAAATATGGAAAAAGTCAAACAGTAAAATTAGATGACACAAAATGTCAGTTTTCTTCAATAATATTTGCCTTAAAGAATATGGATTGTCTGAAAATATATATATATATATATATATATATATATATATATATTTGATGTTAACTTTTTATATTTATATACGGTCTATCTATTGAGCACTTAACCCATAAATATAGCATACCGTGAAACCATATTTCTTCATATATATATATATATATATATATATAGAGAGAGAGAGAGAGAGGAGAGGAATTATTCCACATACCACAAAAGATTTTTTGAAAATGTCTGATGCTTGGTGATTTGTTCAGTTTTTTTAGAAATGGGTTGTTCTGAGGACTTTACAGTGTGATCTCTCACTGTGTCTCTCTCGCTTGTTTATATAATATATATATATATATATATATATATATATATATATATATATATATATATATTACAAATTATGACAGCAATTGTCAAAGCATACATAAAACTGCCATTATACACACATATATATATATATATATATATATATATATATATATATATATATATTTTCATTGAAGACGATTACACACACGCACGCATATATATGCATTAAAGACAAAAACATATATAAATCAAGGATACACACAGAATATATATATATATATGTATCTATATATGTATAATACACACAATTTATATATATATGTATCTATATATGTATAATACACACAATTTATATATATATGTATATGCATGTATATATATATATATATGTGAAAGTATTTATGTATACTTGAAAGCTTAAGTATATATTTTGTTGCATTTGACGCATTGAAAAAAAGTAATTTCTATTTTGCTGATATCTAAATTCTGACTCTGCAAATCTAACACCTTTGATGTCATCTGTCGATGAGAAGCTAGGAAATGGAATACGTTTCCTTTTCGATAACACGTTACGCCATTTCTAAATCTTTCAAAGAGCGAATCAACAATCCTTTTTATTTTCGTTGGATGATCACAAATTGATCGTTTAATGCTTGACATTATTTTGTAAGGAATCTCATCTCTTCACCAAGGCAATTTTCAAACTTGCACAGAATATCTCTTTCTAACGCAAATGGAATTTACATTTCAGCTGTGGTTTGGTGTTTATACACTTACATTGAAGTGGCGGTTTCTAAACATGTTTTACAGAGCATTATTACTCAATGAGCTCGGTAGAAAGTAGATGTATCATGGTCTTTTACCAGATCGAGCTAATAAAATACCTAAATGGTGTAAAAAGTACAGTAGAATCCCTCATATCCGGAGTGTCTCATATCCGGAATCCTTCATATCCGGAATGCCTTATATCCGGAATCCTTTATATCCGGAATGCCTCATATCCGAAATCCCTCATATCCGGACATGATTTTGATGTGTATATTTGAACAATTTGTGTGATATGTAACTGATTTTTAAATCTCTGTTTTTCAGGAAATTTACTTTGGATAATTGCTTATCCTTATTTCACCCTAATGGTTTGTATTGGTGCAAAAGATGATAGGAATAAGAGGAAAATAATAACTTTGGAGTTTTCGGAAAAAAGTGGAAAAATTAAACAGACTAGATGCTGGTGAAAGTTCATTGTAACTTATAGCTGAGTTCAATATAGGAAAGTCCATATTTTATGATATAAAATCTTCCAAAGAAACTATTCCCCAGCGTTCATACTGCCACAATGAACAAAGAAATAAAAGAACATGATTGTAATGAAACCTGAACTGGAATTGAAAAAGCTATTGAAATGGTTGTCAGTTTTATGGAAAGAAAGCCAGCATTCAGCTATGACGATTACAGTAAAAAGTGTCTTTTGTTTAAAAATTTCAAGAACAAAGACAAAAATAAATGCGGAAACGTTGAGGATGACACTTGAAGATAAAAAATCATCGTGCAAAAGCGATTAAAAAATCCTCTTTACATTATTTGTTTTTGCATACGTGGCATACTCAATTTAATGAATTTTCATTAACATTACATAATTTATTTCTTTTTCCTTAAAATCAATTCGTCATATTTCATTTACCATTAGCTTATATTGTTTACTATAAAACACCAAAAATAAATGTTAAATCTGATTTCAGCTCTTTTAATCTAAATATAACCTCCTATATCCGGACTTTGTAACCGATTCCTCATATCCAGGAGGTCTTTTTAACCCGGTTGTCAGGGATTCTAGTGTATTTGAATATTTTACATATTCATAGTATAAAGACAACACAAAGTTTGTGTAGATGGCCCCCAAAAAGAGGATGACTTGAACAGAATACGATATACAAGTGCGTTCAAAATAAAACGCTAAATGACAGCATAGTATGTAAACTAGTCACGCGATATAAAGTATACGCCATAAATAGCGTATAGGAAATGGCATACAAGAGGGAAAAAAAAATCAGGAATGAGATAAAATATATAATTTATAACTTGCCGGTCACTGGTGTGTTTGTCAGCAGTTAAAAAATTCGAGATTCATTATTTACCTGAAGAAAAACCCATCCTTCCTCTTTTACTTTGTATGATTGAATAACGTGAGAACTATCAACAATGGGAATGTTGTCGATTTTGCCACCTTCGTAAGCAAGAGCCTCCTCAGGTAAAGAAGTAAAAGTCAGAACCGAACATAGACATTTCATCTACGTAGTTCTCTTTGTGTTTACTCTGTTGAAAATCTCTCGAACTAGTTATCTACGAAACAAAGCAGTTTATGGCACACAGGTACAACCTTTCTAACTATCCCGCTGAAATAGGTCGGGTGAAAAAAAGGATAGAGTCCCCGTGGAGTATACAGTCACTACTTCATCATGCTAGGAGATGACGATGTAGTTTTCATTAACAAGGAGTTTTTACAGAGTCTCATTGCTAGTCGCATGCCAAACCGATTTTAAAATTTAGGGATTTGCTTCCAGATTGTTCAGCAATTAATGTTGAAGAGTCCAGTCTACCCTACTATTTAAATTATACCTGGGGTGAGGAAAAGAAATAAATTAATACCTGGTCTATTTCTTAGTTATTACCTATTTCTTAGTGGGTGAATGTACGTGATGAACCCTAGTGATTCATAAATATTGATACAATCGATATGACTTCTTTATTGCTATAACTTTAATATTAACATAACCGTGATCAAAATCCATTTCAATAAACTATACAAATTATAACATTGAAAATAGAACGGGAAATTATTCGAATATAAAATCTTATTTAATATAGAT
The DNA here is from genome assembly GCA_903632075.3 of Acanthosepion pharaonis. NCBI lineage: Eukaryota > Metazoa > Mollusca > Cephalopoda > Sepiida > Sepiidae > Acanthosepion > Acanthosepion pharaonis. The sequence continues at coordinate 2,449,504 of CAHIKZ030005388.1, read as the reverse complement.
AAATGAGGCAATGTTTTTCCTGAAACACTGTACAATGAAAACGTAATAAAAATAGCGCTTGATATTGCATTATTTAAATTTTAGAAAATTTATCGAATTATAAACATTTAATAAAAATTCATGTGCCTATTTCATCGATGACTGAATTCATTTATTAAAAACTCATTTGTAAAAAACAAATGAAGGAAATATGACTCATTTTTTTTTATTTCGTAAAATAAAAGAAAAAAAAGTGATGCGATCGAAATTATATTCGAAATTGGAAAACATAAACCCGACAAAGTAAAATATTCCTTTGTCTGACATCTTTTAATTGTATATTTTATATATATATATATATATATATATATATATATATATTATCTAAGATATGTCAAGGTTTTCAAAAATGTAATCGAATTTAAGAATAATTGTTTACCATCTTTAAAAATTCTTTCTTGAAGTGCTATTGCCAAAAATGTATTTAATTTTTCTTCTTCCCCTCATTATTATTATTATTATTATTATTATTATTATTATTATTATTATTGTTGATGTTGCTGTTGTTATTATTGCTTTGTTTTGCTGTTTGATGAATTCATTTGGCAAAACTTTTTGCTGAGAGCTAAGTTAAAGGCAATTTATTCCGGCTTAGTTATTTAGCAACTTTTCCATTGGTCATACCTACCGACTTCCCGAATCCCCACTGCTCCTGCCTGTGGGCGCCCAGTCTTGTTTTGCGAACCCATCTCTGTAGCCACTGATGAATTGCGAGACAAAGTCATCTTCAGTCTTGGAGGACAAGCATGAAGCATTTTTTTTATTATTTATATTATTATTATTATTATTATTATTATTATTATATCATGTATTATTAACTTGTTGGTAGGCGATGAGTTACATCGGAGAATAAGTGACATTAATTATTAGTCAATAATCTAGTATTCTTTTCAGTATCTGTGGGATTTCCAATTTCGTGGACGTCTGGATACTCCCATCTTTAAAGATTTCCTGTTCATTCATTTTTTTGTCCGGATTATCTTTCCTATTTCTTTCAGATATAATCTTTTGGTGAAATCTAATATGTTTACACGTTTATGACTATCGGATCAGGATTTCTGATCTGGTTTTGGAGATCCGTTTGAATATCAAAGTCCTAGATGATTTATCTGTTTCAATGTTTGTAGCATTGCCCTGTTTGCTAAAAACGTAAGCACTTGCGCAGTTTCCCTTAGATCGCCTTACCAACTCAATCAGTTATGTGCCATGCGTAATGCATGCTTTGGCGATCATGTATCTTTCGATACATGACTGATGAGTCAGATTTATTCCGGTGGTAGGTTGCCATTTCTTTCTGCGGTAGATAAATTGCCATCTATTTACCCGTAGCTGGCGATGGGTGGGGAAGAAGAGGATTCATACCTTTCCCAAGGGTATTAGCACGTAGGTAATGGATTCGACTTGAATTCGAACTCGGCTCTCCGATTCCTCAATCCAAGATGCTATCCATTACTCCACCATGATTTTTATTTTCTTTCTGGCCCAATTTACAGCATTTGCTGGTTATTTGTTTCATACAATTTTTTACTTGTTCAAACCAGATACCTGGAGGTCAACTGTAGATGTTTAATACTAATACTACTACTATTCATAAAATAATAATAATAATAATAATAATAATAATAATAATAATGATCAATGAATAGAAAAAAAATCATCATAACGATTGTCAAAATAATAAAGATTCTAATGGCACTTTCACCTTCCATAACAAGGATTATATATACAATTGAAATCGAAATGTCAAAAATGTGGCACATGGGAACATCAACAATCCGCGGTGTAGTTGGAGCCCTCGAATTGGTTGGAAAAGATTCCAGTAGACTTATTGAAGGGATCCCTGGAAGCCCATGCCTTAAAGAAGTACAAAAATTGTACTCACAAGTAAAGCCCACACCTTACGAAGGGCTTTGTCTATGTCATTTTTTTCCAGTGGAAAATATCATGATGCCATTTCTAACCTTAGGTCCCTCGGCGGGACCCGGAAAGAAATGAGTACACATCAGAAATCAAAGGAAATAAAATAAAGATAATAATAATATGCAGGTAGCATTACGGTTATCGGCGCGGAGATTGGAATTGGTGTACCAAGTTCAAATTCCAACGCAATCTATTGCTTTCAATTTCACACAAATGACATTGGGAAAGGCATGAATCAATCTTTTCTAACACTATGTAGAATGGGTTTTCTAACCTTGAGTGCCATCCAGTGTAAGTGATATACATCACTGAATTTAAACAAAATTGTAAAGTAGACAACGGGATTGTCTTTCTTTATATTACCCACAAATTCATTGTGATCCTCTGACAAGTAACTAGAAACCTGTGGAGAATCACGATCGCCTATATTCTGAAGAGATATGACATTCAAAATAATGCTCACTTGCCACTAAGATCAGAATGATGATATGAAAATTTAAAAACAATCTAAAAGAAAACAAGATGGACATATCACAAATATATTAAAAATACAATGAATAGAAAAATCATAACAACGATTGTGATAATAATAATGATTCTAATGGCATCTTCACCTTCCATAACAACTATAATATATACAATAATATAATAAAAACGAGACGGGACCGATGAAAAATAATAACTGTAAAAAAAGGAAGAAAATAATGTGAGGATGATAGGAAAAGAATAGCAATATTGAGGATGTGAGTAATCAGAAAAATGACAGGATCAAGACAATGTACAAAGTGATTGCCATTTGTAAGAAAGCAAGCTTGTTCCTGGTAATTTGATAGAGAATTGAACCGGACACACCTAAAGAGACTAAACATTACCCACAATTCCTGGCGAGGTGGCGTGCTGCCCATCGCCTTTGAAAGTCGAGAAATTTGAAGCTGGGAAGAGATCAAATTACTGGCATTCATTCAAGCTGTTGACGGGAACAGGTGACACAGGAGGTCAGATTTGGCGGCTGTAAATATCCGCTTTGGCGAGAGGCCGTTCTGGCAGGGACGTCATTGAAAGAGATCGATGGAACCACTAAATACCATTGTCTCGCTTGATTGTTGTAGCACTGACAGAAACTATAGAAAAAGCAACCTAAACAAACTTAGCGGCCATTTTGGTTTGAATAAAAGTATTAGAAACAGTTTGATCGATCGTAGAGATGAATAATTAAAGAAAAGAGAAAGAGAAAGGAATAAAGTAGAGATAGATAGATAGATAGAGAGATAGAGAGATAGATTATAAAATAGAGTGAAATAATAAAGAAAGAGACGTAAAAAGAAAAGAGAATAGAAGATAAAGAGTAATGATAGAAAGGGGGAGGAAAAAGAGAGGAACATCATAGAGACATTGACTGGAAATATTGAAGGAGATATGAAAAAGAAAGAGAATGCAAGAAAGAACCAAAAATAGGCAGAAAAAACAGGAGATGGAAAAGGAAAAAGACAGAATATGGTAAAGACAATAATGAGAAGGATATGGAAAAGAGAAGACCTAAGAAAAACACGCAGACAAAGTTCTAAAAGTTTAAGAATGGATTGTAGTGTCTAAATTATGATGGCATTGAAGATAGCAACTTTTATCATCCTACTGTCTGGATTATGCATAATTCTTTACGAAACTATTTGGTATACCAGTAAATAGGTACTTTTTAAGATGTGCGATAACAAAACATAATACAGACAAAAATACAATGAAATCTTTTCTAAATTCATTGCTATTATGAACATAAGATTATTTGAAATTAAATCATTCCGTTATTCATGCTAATCGTTATTATGTGTCTCGCAACCGGAGATTGAAATATACAATACAATTTTCGATTGAAAAAGGTCTAGCACTTTCTCTCTTTGTCATAACATTACAAATCATAATTCTCCCCAACTTCCTTACTTTTTCCCTTTCCCAACTCCATCTTGAACCCATTTGCACTTGCTAAACTTATCAAGTAGGTTTCTTGATGCTTGCTTTTGTTTCTCTTTACTTCGATATTTGTTTGTGTGTGTATTAGACATTTCACGGATTCTCATCTCATTTTGTTCCCAATTTTCTTCAGATTTCTTCTTCTGCTTGTTAACGCCATCTTTTGTGACTTCCTGTCGTTCTGAAAATTTCCTACTTTGTTACATCCTCTATTCATGGAAACCTCGACCTTTGTTGGTGAAACTTCACCTCGATTGCATTGGGTCATTTTTTTTTATTTTGTAGAAATTTTCCAGCATTCTTTACAATATAGAAGACTGGATGTAACATATTAAACGAGCAACCTTTCTTTCTTTCCTAATTTTATTCTTAGAATTTATTAGTTTATGGAAATGATCTTTCTTTAAATTTTTGTGTTCCCCTTCCATAAAATAAATAAATATATAAAACAATAGTAAAAAGAAGGAATAAAAAATAAACGATAAAAGTAAGGAAAATGAGAGAGAGAACGAAAGAGAGGGGAAGAGAGAGAAAAGAAGGAAAAAATTGAAAAATTGAAACGAAGGAAAATAAGAGAGAAAGAGAAAGAGAGAGAGAGAGAGAAGAAGGAATAAAAATGAAAAATTAAACGAAGGAAAATAAGATAGATAGATATATAGATAGATAGATATATAGATAGATAGATATATATAGAGAGAGAAGAAGGAATAAAAAATGAAAAATTAAACGAAGATAAATAAGATAGATAGAGAGAGAGAGAGATGGAGAGAGAAAAGAAGGAATAAAAAATGGAAAATTAAACGAAGGAAAATAAGATAGATAAATAGATAGATAGATAGATAGATAGATAGATAGATAGATAGATAGAGAGAGAGAGAGAGAGAGAGAGAGAAGAAGGAATAAAAAATGAAAAAATAAATGAAAGAAAATAAGAGAGAAAGAGAGAAAGAGAGAGAGGCAAAAGGAAAAAGATATAAGTAAACACAGTGGGAAGTTACAAAAATAGTCATCCTTTTCTCTTACATATAGAATTTTTATTGCTTTTATGACGAAAACGTTATATTTAGTATGTACAAGTGTTTGCGTAGATATTCCTCTTTGTCAAATAGAGAAATTAATGTCTACCGACATAGACAGCGGAAATCCGAAAAAAAAAACGACCTGAATCGAACCGGTATTCATTTATTAATCTGGGAAATCGTTGTCAAGAAATGCACTAAGCAATTCCAGTATCTAAATGGGACATTTCAAAGTATATATTTGATAACTTCGTACCCGAAACATAAATATCCGAATTTCTAAAGAAAATTATCCTTTCATTAATTCGACATTCTTTCTTTTTTTTACTATAAATATTTATTTCCACACAATATATACAAGCTCGCTATAACACTTAATAAGTGGATAGTGGTTTATAGACGCAAAACCATTTCAGACTCGCAAAACATTCATATCTATTCAGTTTGGAATCATAACTTAAAGCAATTTCTAAAGAATTGGGAAATTTTTATTTATGTTTTATGCGCTATATATGTTAGTGTTAGGTTGATTGTGTCTTTTTCTTCTGCTGTGTGTGCGTGTGTCTATAAGCGTGTGTACGGGTGTACGTGTTTGTATGCGTATTCTTTTTTAATAAAATTTGCCACTTAGTTGATTGATGTAATATACAGCAGCTGACTAAATAGTTCCGTATACGAATATCTATCTATCTATCTATCTATCTATCTATCTATCTATCTATCTATCTATCTATCTATCTCAATCTAGTCCTATCTATCTATCTATCTATCTATCTATCTATCTATCTATCTATCTATCTATCTATCTCAATCTAGTCCTATCTATCTATCTATCTATCTATCTATCTATCTATCTATCATTAATTACTTAATTGAAATGCAATTTCATGTAAGTACAGGTTATCTCTGATTTATCTCTTATACAGTGTCCTTGAGTCACATATATTGTGCTGTGACATTTTCTAAATCATTATTAAAACGTGACAAGCATATGCGTAATTACGTTTTAAGAAAACCAAGAAAATGCCACGCTACAATTCTCTATCTCTCTATCAGGATCTCTCTCTCTCTATCTATCTATCTTTCTGTATCTTTTTCTATCTGTTACTGTCTCTCTTTGCCTCTGTCCCACTTCTCTTTCTATTTCTGTCTGTCTCTCTCTCTCTCTCGCTCTTTGACCATGAGACCCGGGTTCGAATCTCACCACGGTTAATTTGTCAGGAAGTAGACTTCCTGATGTTATCGGTTGGGAAGGCTCAATCCCAGCGTTCGGTACCTTTAGAAAGTGCCTGGAAAACCATATCACAGGCTGACCCAAGCCTTGTAAGTGAAATTGGGTAGACGGACTCTTTGTGGCCGTCGATATCTATGCTAGCACGAAGTCACGAGTCATCATGACCGAGGGGTTGAGTGTGTTGGCCTTGTTCAGATAACTGATCTCGCTAGATAACACGCTCTCTCCCAGAAACTGTAACTAAGATCTGCTCATCATAGTTACAGTATAAACCAAGGTTGGTTCTGTGGGTGTTGAATAAACACAAATTTGCCTGATCAAGTGTCTGCAATAGGGATTGACTAGACGTCTTAAAACACGGGTATCCTTGAATACGAGTATCCAACTGTTATATATATATATATATATATATATATATATATATATATATATATTGTGCTCTCTGGAAGTTTCAACGAGACAATGATCCGATACATCTGGCACAATACGCAACACAATCCTTTCAAAGCCACCACATTAACATTACGAGCTGACCAGCACGTTTTCTTGAACGTATTCCAATTGACGATCAGTGGGGTTTCTTGGCTCGCAAAGCTTACCAAGGTGTATGTCAATACCATTCGACCCATACACTGGGAAATTCTACACATCATACAGGAATTTCAATAGAACAATTGTGCAAGCAGAACACATTTTCACGTTATTTATCGCCAGTGAGGTGTTGCAAGTTGACAAAAGTAAAAAAAATTCTTTAGTATTCTCTCACGAGTTTTATTAAAAAAAAAGCCCTTTGCAAAAGAGTTACTCACAGAAAAATTCTCACCGTACACAAAAGCCTAAACATAATGCCAAATCAGTTAAATTCAATCTTTCTAAGTTGAAATTTCAGCTGGTCTTATGAATATGAAATTTTTTCAAAGGTCTACGAGGTTTAATCAAAATGTGTGGGAACTGTTGCTATGGTAACCGCGCTAAAGTACTCACTGTGAAGTTGCTTGGCGCAGATTGTCCTTGAAGTCTGTCGCGCATACAAAATAAGTTACAAACGCTCCCGTTCACTATCTTTGTTTAAAGGGGGGACTGGAAGGAACGTGTGTAGAGTGTGGTGGTCTCACCGTACCAGACAGGTTCCATATGTAACTACGTCTTATGCAGCAATTTTTTTAACTCTGCACAATAATCGCCAGGTCGGAAAACCACGATATTCTCCAGATGCCACCGCTTTTGACTGTTACCTTTTGACTGTTTCTTTTTGATTATTCCCTTTTGACTGTTTCCTTTTGATTATTCCCTTTTGACTGTTTCCTTCTGATTGTTACCTTTTGACTGTTTCATTTTGATTGTTTCTTTTGACTGTTTCCTTTTGACTGTTTCCTTTTGATTATTTCCTTTTGACTGTTTCCTTTTGATTGTTTCCTTTTGACTTTTACTTCTTCAAAAATCAAATTCTACTTTAAAAGAAAAAAGATTCCAAAACGTCGAGAATAGTGAATGAGATATGGCAGTTCCTTGCTATCCCAAAAAAGGAATTCTAGGAATTCTTCTATCAATGGAAACAACGCTGAATAAAGTGTGTTGCTTTAGAAGGGCACTAGTTCGAAGGAGATTAAATGACGAATTGATATATGGTGTAGTTTTGTTTTAGTCTCGATATTTTTTGATCAGACCTGGTACATATTATAAAAAAGAAATGGAAGAAAAAAATGTTTGAACATTTACTGACGAACTCAGCGAGAACAAAGAAATTCCATGTTGAGACGTTCTTGTAGAATCAAATAAATATACATTCACCTCGTTATTATTCAAAATCCCACGAGCAAAGACTACCGCCATCTTGAGTATAATAGCGAATGTTTACTTAGATATAAATTAAGGGTAATATGAAAAGAATACTAACTCAGGCTCATATGGTCTTATCTTGCAAAAGTCTATTCCTTAAAGAACTTAGGTAATAATTGCTTTCCAAACTATATTATACACAGGCAAATATAATTGTTTCCTTAAAATTTAGATGATGAAAAGCATAGGGAAAATATCAGCAAGAACAATATATATTTTATCATAACCGCCTACACATAATTGACAGAGAGTATGAATTCCATTTAAGAAATATCTTTAAAAAATGTACCGCTTCTGTTGAACACGTTAAAATATCAAATTAATATACATATGGCCTGTGCTACGGCTACATATATATATATATATATATATATATATATATATATATATATATATATATATATATATATATATAAAGGTGTTTCAATAACTTGAACCGATTTTAAATGCGAATTAAGTTTAAGCGTCTAATGATTTTTTTCTTTTTCTTTCAGATTTGGCGGACATTGGGGTGATATTACTTTTTACACATAATTACCATGACTTAAATAACAGGATCCATTAGAGAAATTAATAAATTTTCACCAATAACATTGATTTGTTTACTGCATTCTTAATGAAACACCCTTATATATAATCCGTCTTAATGAACATACTTTATATATATATATATATATATATATATATATATATATATATATATATATATATATATATATATAAAAAACCCTTGAATTTTTGATTTGCCAATAATCAAATCAATCTCGAGGGAAAAAAGGTTTTAAAAAGAAAGAGCTACAAACATGAAAGTCTGTCGAAAAAAATCGCACAGATGCAGGTTTGAAGCCCAAAGAAAAAAAACCCGATACAAGTAAACAACTAACTAACAAAAAAGCTCAATACAACCGTAGAGTAGACCTAGTTACACCTAGTGAGCCAGACAAACCTACCCAGGTTTCACCTAAACGGATCCTCAGGGAAAGCCGACTTTCCCTGACGATCCGTTTAGGTGAAACCTAAATAGGTTTGTCTGGCTCACTAGGTTTGTTTATTTATCTATCTATCTATCTATCTATCTATCTATCTATCTATCTATCTGTCTTTATATTTTATTTTTGACCTATACTCGGGCGGTGTGAAAAACATCTGAAATACTTAATGGTTGTAGACAGAAAAAAGCCGGTTATTTGAATAACGGAATTTTTATTTTTTTCTATTTTTTAAGTTTTTATTTTTAATTTTTCTGGTTGCCGTTCTACCAATAAAATATCGCTTGTTCTTACCCTCCTTTGTTTTTGTTTCGTTTTCATGCTATTTCTTAATCTTTCTAGTTGCAGATTTTTAATAAAATCTCGTTTAGCAAGAGTTATCCTGATGATCCGTTAGGTGAAATCTCGGTAGTTAGATTCTGAGTCTTTAATATTATATATATATATATATATAGACGGAAGGTACAGAAGTCGATAACTGATCCGAATCAGCTGGGTCACCATAGTGTCAGTATGATGTTGAAAGACCCGAAACCCTAATGAACCTCGGCTAGAAACATCACTGATGATGTGTAATAAAGCATCCAATAGATGTATTTTACGAAATGTATATATATATATATATATATATATATATATATATATATATATATATATGAAAAATATATAAAAAGTGCTATATTTTATGGGATAAAGTGCTCAATATCAGAGATAGAGCTGTGTAAATATAAAAATGAACATTGAAGTCAACACTTAGAGGCGACAGTCTGTTTCATGCTAGACGCAATGCTGGCTGACGATTGCGTCTAGCATGAAACAGCTTGTCGCCTATAAGTGTTGACTTCAATGTTCATTTTATATATATATATATATATATATATATATATATATATATATATATTCTCAACAAAATTCAAAGAAACGATTGCGATATTATTGGCACTGATCTGGCATCTCGATTTAAGATTTACTTCCTTGATATAGCTTTCCTGTATATTTTCTATAAATATTTTCATAACCCGTTATTCTAACAAGCTCTCCTCCTTGGCACTTCGAACGCATACTACTGGATTGGCTGTTAGATCTCAATCGATTTTACTGTTGAAATAACTAAATTTAACTGCAAGTTCTATTCTGATAGTTTCTATTCTCGCACTGCTGGCATAAAAGCAGCATCAATCGCCAGTTTCTGCCTTCCTCAAATCTATTCTTATTTGATCCTTTCTCTTCGCTAAAGTCTTCTCATTCTTTTCATTCGTTGGGTTTATGCTCGAGGTTGAATGTGTCCAGTGAGAAAGAGGCACTTTTTGAGACGTTGTCTTACACCTTTGCGGCGGAGACAGTTGGCATGTTCTAGGCACGCCGATAGAATAAAGAATAAAAAAGTGAAAAGGTATATATATATATATATATATATATATATATATATATATATATATATATATATATATATATATCGTTTGAGGATGAAACAAGGCTTGATATTTAATTCAGTTTAATTTTAATTATATTGAGGTTTTTGGCTATTGTTATTGAAACATGAAAAACACTTATGTAGCGAAGGAATAGTATTTTAAATATATATATATATATATATATATATATATATATATGTATCAGGCGGCCTGACGACTGCGTCTAGCATGAAACTCGTACGGGCAAATATACATAGATAAAAATGGTCTACTTGTATATATATATCAATAAATTAAAAAAAATGAATTCTCTTGTTTCCTTATCAACAGATGATTACACCAAATAATTGATTAAGCAAACTTTAGCTTCTCTGTTTTCATCCTTTTTTCAATTTAAATTCTTACCGACATTCTTAAAAGATTATTTTGGGTGTACTCTCATAATTGTCATATAAGCGTACATTTTTTTTAACCATCTTTCTTTGTTTATAATCACAAGTCCAGTGACCCATTAGGATCATTGGGACACGACACTAATCCATGGAACAGACTCCCCACAGGTTGCTTCCCGATTACTACGTTTGTGCACTCTTTAAATTGAGAGTTAACCGTTATCTCTCCTAATTAACCATACAATAGTCCCTTCTAACTTTCTCTTACGCTTTTAAAACGACTTACGTCAGTTCCTCTGTACTTGTGTATGGTATTCGAGGAATAATAGTATAAAAAGTCCCTATTCGATATCTTAACCTTCTGTTTCATCTAAGTATTTAAAAAAAATGTTACAATATGACATTTACGACTCCCGAAAGTCACTCTGATGTTCACGACTTTTATTCATCTAGTCACAAACGAGCATATTAAAGGGTCAACTCCATTCAGAGGATCAACTTTTGAATAGTTTAAATGATTTTTTTACTAATTAAATACAACGTATTTTCACAACACATATTCATATTTTTGCTTCAAGTCTGTTCTTATTTATGTCTACAGTACATAATATCAATTTCTTTTTTCGAATGAAATAGATTTTAATTATAATTTTTGGAAAATTTTAAGTGATTTTTACCAATACAAAACTGCTTTCGGCTACACCTTACACAGAATGGCATCATGTTCATAAGTTCGATCAAATGATTAAAAATACATGACCTTTTAAATGTAGCTATTAAAATTCCATTTTTATCTCATAATGAGAATATTTTGTTGATACCAAAATCGAGTTCTCGTAATTTCGGCAATTATAAAGTTTAAATACCAAAGGTTACTCAACCGGCGATGTTGATCGGCATATAATTGTGTACTTAAGATTAACGACCAATTAATTTCAGTATCTTTTTTCCTATCTTATAACAGAAGTGAATTTATATGACATGTTGGAACCGGTCTGGTGGTTTTAATCACAACATAAACAACAAGACAAGTCTACTTTTTCGTTTAGATATCTGTCTGTTTGAAATAAGCAATAATAATTTCGAATCCAAGTAAAAGACAAGATTTCTAGATCGCGCACCTTGGAAAGTTTACGTAAAGGAATATTTCTGCTCCTCTGTGTTGCGGAAAATTCAGGGAATTTAAATGTCACCAACAAACTGAATGTAGTACAGACTTTTACCGCTACTTTTTGTGAGCAGTAGTCTGAGGCAGTTATCAAAATTCTGACTGGGGTTATTTCGAAGGAGGAAGTGGAATTTTTCTCTTGTTCAAATTTCTTTCGATCCTTTGCTTAGCAATTTTTATTTTCCAACGATTTAGATTTGTCTTGTACAAAGGCAAACTTAGTAAAATCAGGAAAAAAATATTATCGTCTCATTAATATTATATTATTTGTCTGCAACATTATGAAAAAGTAACCAGTCTCCATATTCGTTGCCCAAGAGACGCTATGGAAGGACAATGTTGCTAGAAAGACTCAGCGAGATTCTCTCGTAATATATGTCCACATTTTTTTCTTTCTGTATATTTATTTTCTAAGTTTGTATATTAATTTTACGTAAGTGTATATTTCTTTAATATCGTTGATCTTACATATATTTCAGAAATATATACATGAGAGTAATATTGATGCCAACACCTGTAGAATTGAACGGGTTAAGCTAGTGTATAATATTCTTATTTTCTTCAATTTTGTGTTTCGATTATTACGGTATTATTTTAACCGATATACTGGTAAAAGGTAGCATACTCTTTTGAGAATGTTGTATTTATTGATGTTCATAAAGTCAATAAATAAAATCTTTTGTTAAGGTTAGAGAATGATTTTGCATTACTCTCCAGTTAAGTGATCATTAAATTAAAATTGTTGATGAATATTGTAGTAAACAATGCACGAAAATATAAAATTTATATATAAAATGATATGTTATATCAATAATTTGAGAAATATATATGAGAGAGTCAATGTGATGTCAACAAATACTTGTTGTTACTTTCGTAATGCTCGTTGTAGTAGAGACTTTGTAATCGCAGATACAACTATAGTATGCTGTTGAACAATACTAGTCTCAGAGATCTTCGTATATCACTCGCACTAATAGTACTTGTTCGATAATACTCGCTCGAATAGTAACCACCGTATAGTGATCTGAATAGAGAAATATCATAGTGAATACAGTAGAGAATAGCGATCCGTATAGTAACAGAGGATAGACTAGGAATAACGATCCGAATAGTAATAGAGGATAGACTAAGAATAACGATCATTTAGACTTCACGCTTCTCCTATAGTCATATGATCCATTTAATGAAATAAAGAGATCGACTGGGTTTGCTCACTGGCAATCTATGTTCAAACTGAAGTGCCGGCAGGGACACTTTATTCCTATATAACAGAGAGTAAGGATGTTACCTGAGTTTTCAACACCTATGGAATTAGGCAGATCAATTAATATTCTTGCTCAAGGACACATGGCATGCGTTGGTGGAATCCAGTGACTTGAACCAAAGTGTTGTGAGTTCAATACCTAGCTGCAGCAGACGTGAACAAAACCTGGGAAAGTTGAGGTAAAGGGAAGATAACTTATGTAAAGATATCAGGAAGGGGCAGGGCACGTGAAACGACGACAATCTACCCCGGTAGAAGAAATTATGGGTTCAGTCAGAAGAAGGTGGGGGTGTACAACGGTCGAAACAGCGTGAAGAAAGCAACAAAGATGAGGACAACAGCCCGAACAATGTAAATAATGTAAATAATTACAATACCTTATCTCAGAAATATAGACATATCCTGATGAAGGCCTGGCGTACAACGGTCGAAACGTCGTGAATATCGCAACAAAAATGAGGACAACAGTCCGAACAATGTAAATAGTGTAAATAATTACAATACCTCATCTCAGAAATATAGACGGGTACTATTCTTTCTGTTTTATTTGTTCTTGTGTACGAATATTAATCTTCTTCTATAGGCTGCATACTTTCGTGACATGGCTATCCACAATTTCCTATCCATTGTGACATTTTAGCCGTATTTTTCCATTTCCTAAGACTCCCGTCTCATCTATTCTGCCTCCCATTCACACAAAACCATCAAGAAAGTGGCTCGCTGATTTCCATTATCTCTCTTGCCCTTAATATGCTACGCGATGGTTAAATTTTCTAAGCCTTCCTTCCTCATTATGTGTTCAAGAAATTTCAGCTGCTATTTCTTGATTCTGAGCAGAAGTTTTCTTTCTCTTGCCATTTACTTTCAAACTTCCTTGTTGCTTACTCTCTGTGTTCATGGAATTTTCAGTATTCTTCTGTTATCTATTACTTTCTTCACATCAATGATGAAATTGTCGAGCAGCCATAGAAGAAGATAGATAACAAATAGCTCTCCGACACTCGTTTCTTTGTTTCTGACGAATTTTCCTGTTTCTATCCTCTGTTAAAAGTTATTCCAGATATTTAAACACTTTTATGTTGACCAATATCTGAGGAAGACAAATTATAATATTCAGTGAACTGTTTCGTATCTAAATAAGGATAAATCATTGTATGTTTTACTTATCAAATATAATTTTATTTTAAGATAAAACTTCACTTAGTCATTTTTTTCGACTTCGTATCATACTTAAACATAATTTTAAGAACGTTTATTCTTTAAAAATATGAATTCGTTTTTTTACTTTCTTTAAATGCAGCCATGAGGCGACAACAACGATGCAAAGAAACAAAAAAAAATTGTAATATCAAGAAAAAAATGACTTCTCTCTTAAAGACCCTAGTGTAAATCCTCCATTTTATATTGCACAAAAAGTGATTTTATCTTCCAGCTTTTAAATATCGTTGTTTTATAGATGAAATGAAAGCAATTTGTTGTTCCCAGAATATAGAATATCTATTTCTCTCTCTCTCTCTTCGTATTATACTCAAACGCGCATGCGTAAAATCCTATTTTATATTTATACATTTATATAACATAAACTACATGAACATTTTTTTACTATATATATTCAGTGGTCTAAGAAAAATTTTAACCAGGAGAAATAAACTATATCTAATTTCAAAATTTAATTACGTAATCCCAAATCGACAGAAATAAACAGTATTTGGAACTAATATGGAGTAGGTCCTCCATTTGCTAGTTTCAGTGATTGTATTCGATTTTTCATGGATTTGATCAAGTTATCAACAATCGTCTAATCCATATTTTGCTAGTCCTTTAGCGATGTTTCTTTAAGGGTTGCCACTGACGTGATTTTGGTTACACACTCACGAAGTTTTCGGTCAAGCTGCCCCCAAAAGTTCTCTATTGCATTCATGTCAGGACTTTAGGCTACCCATGGTAGTGACTTGCTTCCTTGCAATTCCTTTCAGTCCTTTGATAATTTGTTTATATGACATGTTGCTCTATCTTCTTCAGAAAGGTAGACATTCTTATCAATCTGATTGGTATCAAATAGTGTGAGTAGTCCTTTCTCTAATATATGGCAGTCTTTTGGGCCATTCAACTGCTCATATTTCCCTCCAAACCAGACAGCACCCACACCATTACTTCAATCCCTCTATGGTTCACAGTCGCCTGCAGACATTCCGTGTTCCAAGTCTCATTCTGATTTCTCCAAATATAAACCTGTCTCGAATTCGAATATTGGTAGAATTTACTTTCATCTGACCAAATTACATCTTGCCAAAATTCATAATCTTTGCTTTTGAATTCTCTAGGCCAGTCCATACGAAGGTTCCTGTTAACTTCTGAAATCAAAGGCTTCTTTCTTGCAACTGTTCTTTGATAGCCTAGCTCTTTCAGAGTCTTTTTCACCGCATGTGACGGCATTTCCATGCTGTTGGCGACATCTTTGACTCTCTGACGATGGTTTCTGGTGACTTCTAACTACAGCACTCATTTCGTTCGTTCAGACACGATGCTTTGTTTTCCTGAATGTTGTTCCACAAGACGCTTTTTTCATTAACTTCCTTGACAATATAATCAACCGTTTGATGATTAAACTGAAAAAAAAAAAACCTGGAAATTTCTTTATTTGAATTGCCACACTGATGCCATCCTATTATTTTCCCTCGTTGAAATTCACCAATGTCCTTACTTCCGTGAACTTTCATTGCAAAATATAAGTTAACTATCCTTCATCGATGACAGTGGCTTGATACTAACACGGTATTGTCTGAAAAAGAGAAGAGATGTTATTACACAAACCAAAATTGCTGTAATCAAGGGTGGCTAAAAACTTATCATATCCCATTGTAATGTCTATCGACTCGTTAGGTGAGCATGCCCATTACAGCAACTCAGTTCTTAGAAGTTGACAGCCAGACTAATCATACATAGAAATTGATTACAGTGGTTAAGGATCATATCATACAGAAGCAACCACACTTTTTCGAAGAAATAAATACAGAAAACTGGTGCACATATGTGTCACAAGCATCTACAACGATCCTGCTCAGATTTTGAATTCAGTGTTGTCTTACTCCTAAACCGGTTGCTACTCAACACTATACAGAGTCAGTGCTGCTATTTACACATAGAGGAGGAGAGAAGATATGCATTCGTAACATGCTCAAGTTTATTTGCTTGAATCCAACGAACCCGGCTGGATTTTGAACTTGAGTCTCCGATTACTAAATAACACAGACTATAACATTCTATTTAATAAATACCACCCTAATTAGAAAAGAACATAATTTATTAAGTAGAAATATTTAGAAGAAAACCTGGTGAATATTCTACCAACAATAAACACATTTCAAACATATATTATTATATTACTACAACCATAACTGCTTCAAGTCTAGGGTTAAACTTTAATTATAATCTGGCAGCTACTTGATGGATCATTTACAGCCAATGGAATGAATGATCGAAATGCAAATGTTCAGGTCGTTAGGTTTTATGGGACGATAAAAAGGCTCAGTTGAGTATTCAACAGTCTTTTGATCAATAAAAGTATTAAAAATTATATAACTCTTATTGTGAATTTATATTATAACAATAATGTATTAATTCGACTGCACAAATAATTTTAGTGAATCCTTGTAAAATAAAATAAATATATAAACAAAAATAAAGAAATAAACTAAATTAAGGCATTTGTGCTTTTCGTTAAAACCGTTATCTCTCTGTTTAAATTTCTCCCTATATATTTATCTCACAACTAACGAGAAGTTAACACTCAAATAAAAAGAGAAAGTAGAAAAAAAAACTGAACCTGGCCAAAAGATACCGGAAATTTATGGAAACAAAGCCTGTGACTAACATAATTTATGTTTGAAAACTAAAAAAAAAATCAGGGAGGCTCCACGCATGACTTCCTTTATGAAAGTCAAAGCAACGCTGGAAAATAAAATAATTTTACCAATCAAAACAGACTTTTGATGTTAGCTGAAACCAAGGTTCGCGCCACAGTTTCGGAGCCTGGTCAAAAAGGATATAAGCTCACGTGTCTGAGCTAGGAAAGAGGTGGGGAAGTTAGGAGAGGACGAAACAAATGACACTACTGTGAAGAAACCAATCATACATGAAGAATTAGTTAAGTGGTAAACTGCTAATCATATATCTGCCCAGGCTTAGTGTCGAGAAAACATAGCAGATTTTCTCTGACCTACTTCTAAGATGACTGCAACTACTATTAAGTTACGACTTGCAAACACTAATATCGAGTGGAAAGGTCTTTCTCCAAACTACTACCAATATCCACCTTATAAATGAACATCTTGTTACATTGAATAACAATGGACTCGCTCAACACTCCAAAATAAAAATATATATTTTATACTTTATACCCTTGCTCCAAGTCATTTTATGTCATATGTTTCCGATAAAATGCATCATTAAGAATATATCCACGCAACTAACCACAGATTCATATGAAATAAATATTGGAAAAGGATTGAAAAATAGGTAATATTAAAAAAATATTTCGAGTATTCCTTTAAAATAAACTCTGGGAAATGAACTGAGAAGGAATAGAAATATATTGAAGGGGAGACTTTCACTTGTGGACGATATTTTCCTAACATCAGAATCAATTGACGATTTAGAAGTGACGTTGAGACGGAAACTATCAAGGGTTTAAATGAGTAGAAAAATAGACATGTTCAGTTCTCGAAAAATATCACGAGAATTGAGAAGGAAGTCCCGGAAAATATAGACTTAATAGAGGCAATAACATTAACAAAAATGCCGTAAAATTGAAATAAATTGGTGCATAATGAGAGGGCGGAGAGTATTTCGTAAAAAAACAGAGATATAATGAAAACTACCTTAAAGCTTAAAATGTATAATGAATGAAAAGCAGTTGGGAGACAGGGGAATTGACACAACTGGTTGAAAACCAACTTAAAAAATTCACACAAGCATTGATAGGAACATAAAAAAGTCAGCATGTATGAATAAATAGATCAATATAAGCGATATCATAGAAGTCAAAAATAGATGTGGTATGGATAGAAAAAAAGCTGTAAAGAGTAAGACAAAAAGAGCAAATGTATAATAAAAGAGGATTTTCGATAATATATTACAACTTGTAGCACAGTTACAGAAGTCATGGAAGAATTTTTGAAAAGTAATATACAACAGTGGGCACATATTATTAGCTGCAGGTGCTGCCAATTAAATATTATTGTTTCATAGCAAACTACCTTGTTAACAATCTTTGACGGTGAACATTTTCTGTGATGATGGCTCATGTTAGCCGAAAGCTTAGATCGACGACGACCAATATAATAAAAGAAATATCCCAATATTAGACAGTTTTTGTCTTTAATTTCTCTTGAAACTAAGGGCATTATACGATGCCTGGAACAGTTCATGATGAAACATAATAGACATTCGTCGTCTGTTATATTTAATCTATCTATCTATCTATCTATCTATCTATCTATCTATGCAAGTGAACATTGAAGTCAAGACTTAGAGGCGACAGTCTGTTTCATGTTAGACGCAATCGTCAGGCCTGACGATTGCGTCTACCATGAAACAGTCGCCTCTAAGTGTTGACTTCTATGTTCACTTTTATATTTGCACACGCTCCACCTCTGATATTGAGCAATTTATCCCATAAATATAGCACACCTAAAGAGTATATTTGTTCATATATATATATATATATATATATATATATATATATATAATATACAATGTGTTATAAATGTAGTAGAAGTGCTCTACTGTTTTTTAGGAGTTGAATACGAAGAAATATAGTTTTAAGGTGTACTATATTTATGGAATAAAATGCTCAATATCAGAGATAGATCGTATGTAAATATTTACATACGCTCTATCTTTGATATTGAGCACTTTATCCCATAAATATAGCAACCCTTAAAATTATATTTCTTCATATATATATATATATATATATATATATGGTTAAAGATTAGAGTTGAATCAGACCAGGAAACACTAGTATAAAAAGTGCTCGATACACCTGTGAAAAAATATGAATAAAAGTAAAAATAACATGCATAATGTTTATCGTTGAAAATCTGGAGGTCAATTAAAATAAACGACCTTCGTTTCTACCTGTTGGTATCTTCAGCTGATATATTTTAAAAAGGACAACCTGAACACTTTATTTAAATAAAAAAAAAAACACAAGGGACGCGACACAATTAGTTTTCAAAAATAAAATTACAGGCGCATGACGATTGAAAAACATGAAATTAAGTGTAATAGAAAGGAAGTGGGTATGGAGAAAAAAGAAGGAGAAAAAAAAAGGAAAGAACGAAGAAAGGAACGGGAAGGCAAGTGTATTGTAAATGTGTACAGTAAGGAAAAGGGAAAACAATTATGTAAGATAAATGTAAGGAAGGATAGGGAGGCGAACGTATCTTAAGAATAACAAAGAGGTTTTAAATTAGATTGTTTTATCCGGTCTCATATATATATATATATATATATATATATATATATATATATATATATATATACGAGGAAAACATTATCCACATTAACACTTGTCTAAAGATGTGTTATGGCGAAAGCGCTGATATATTTTTTGACTTATCCTCTATATATATATATATATATATATATATATATATATATATATATATTCATGCATGTTTCATTAATAAATACTATACTTAAACATGATAACAATAAACAAAAACTAAAATTTCTTGAAGCTATATCCATAAAACAATTGAAACCTAACCTGAACAAAATAAACTACGAAATCTCACAAATATTCTTAAATGCCTATAATTGATGACTGACACAATTGTTTTATAACAACGGCTTCCCATACTTAATACTTCTCGTTTTCACTCTCGCGTGGTTATGTGTGACGTCACGAGCTGCGATGCGATTTTCGCTTCCGCGTCTCGTATTTTGTCGTTGCTTTGAAATTTTTCATCCCCCCCCAAAAAACAGACTATCATTATTGTTTCGTCCGTGTATCATTTGATATATTTAAATGTAATTGTCATCTTTGATAATGGCTTATGTAAGCCGAAAGCTTAGATTGGATTTAAACATGTATCAATATGGCGATTTCCTTTCGTCTTTCAATGATAATGTTATTGCTTATCAGACAATATGAAAGGAATTTACTTAAAAATAAATAGACACAACTTGTTCATTATTTAATGAAACACGCAAAATGAACCTATATATATATATATATATATATATATATATATATATATATATCGTATATATATATATATATATATATATATATATATATATATATATATATATGTGTGTGTGTTACATATATATATTATATATATATATATATATATATATATATATATATATATATATATATATATATGTTATTAAATAGATATATTTGGTTATATTCCTGTTCAAATTGTCGCGCATAGCACGTGACAACCAAGAACTCTACAGTGAAAAATCCACAAACTGCTCGAATTTCACACTGTAAAATTACTATGTAGCAGCCACACACAGAATTTCAACATCCAGAAACACATCCTTGATATATATATATATATATATATATATATATATATATATATATACACACGCACATATATATATAATCACTAATATAACTATTTATCTATCTGTATTAGAAAAAAAAGATGTAGTAAATTGACATACCGTGGGGTTTTTAATGTTGACGAATTTGTGTATAAATGTTTACTTACATAAGTATACGTATATGTATTTGCCTATGTTCAGAATCTAGGATGCATAGAAAATGACGCTTACATAGATCACTACATATATCTATATGTATAGGAGTGATTTCATTCTTTGAAACATGTCTACACGGACAAGTTTACTGACATAATCACCGGTGTTTATGCAACGGAAGTTTTCCTTCGGGATGTAAATCTTCTTCAGTTTCACGAACCTCAGGAACGTGCACTCTTCAGAGGTTCGCATGCCAAAAGGTGCGATTCTTAGGTAACGAAACTTTCGAGATGTTTGCCGAGAGGGAAGAACATATTCAAAGAAAGCATATGATTGAAGATGATCAGGTCTTTAGAGGTAAAGAGAATAGAGTAAGGAACGATAGATAGATAGATAGATAGATAGATAGATAGATAGATAGTCTAGAACAGAGTCGAATAGATAGATAGATATGAAGAAATTGGAATAGATAGATAGATAGAGATGAAGGTAGATAAATAGATCATGAACTGCCTGAGATAGATAGATAGATAGATAGATAGATAGATAGATAGATAGATAGATAGATAGATAGATTAAAACAGACTCGAATAGATAGGTAGATATGAAGAAATTGGAATAGATAGAGATGTAGGTAGATAAACAGATCATGAAGTGCCCGAGATAGATAGATGAGATAGATAGATAGATAGATAGATAGATAGATAATGTACAGATTGGATAGATAGATATGAATAGACTGGATATATATATATATATATATATATATATATATATATATATATATATATATATAGAGAGAGAGAGAGATAGATAGATAGATAGATAGATAGATAGATAGATAGATAGATATGAACAGACCGAGAAGATAAAGTTAAAGAACACACAGAGAGATGTTGATAGAATAATATAGCATAGAAATTGATCGGAGAAGTTATTAGATAGATAGCTAGATAGATAGGTAGGTAGGTAGGTAGGCAGGCAGGCAGGCAGACAGACAGTCAGAGAACAAGAAAGAAAGTAAGAAATAAACGATTTGAGAAAGAAAGAAAAGAAAACTCCCTTATACATACATATACATATACGGGCACCTCGAGGTGGTTTAATGGTTCGCAAGCTTGTCTCGCTAGAACCAATTACGACTGAGTAGTGAGTTCAATCCTCACTGGGTGCCCGTTATTTTCGACCTTGTGCCACGCTTGGAAAATCCCTATATATATAAAATGAAAGAATCAGTTAAATAAACGTCCTTAGATAGATATGAACAGAATAATATGTAATTAATATTTTAGTCTTGTATGAAGACAGCTGTGTTATCTTCCCCTATAAATTCCAAAACTAGATTAATGCTGTTTTTTTGTTACTTGCTTCATCTCACCCTGAATCTTTTTGTCATCGGCCAAACCTTGAAGTTTTTATAAACAGAATCTGGTATTTTAGTATCAAGTCACATATGAGAAAGAAGCTTCGCATGTGATATTGTATCTATCTCAGTTTGTTCTTGTCTGTCTATTTTAGTTTGTTAATATCTATCTATCTATCTATCTATCTATCTATCTATCTATCTATCAGAGTAACTCTTGAAAAATTCAGGGTTCGAATATTTTATGAAATGAGAAAAATTTGCTTTTGGAATTATTCTTAGTTTGGTTAAGAACTTTTCACAAACTACCCTTACACACATCCACATTCTTTCACACACACAGACACACAGACACACACACAGACAGACACACACACACACACACACACACACACACACACACACACACACATATATATATATATATATATATATATATATATATATAAGGAAGAGGTTATAGTAGTTCCAAAAACTAAAACACATATTAACCTCATCTAAAATTTGCCTGACATTCAGGCCGGTAAATGTTGTTAATACTGTTTATTATAAAAAAAAATCATTTGCTTAAATATTTGTATCTATAAAAAAAGAACGTCTTAACATAAAAAATGTCTTAAAATAATTGTCGGACTTTGTCCATTTCATAATGTTATATATATATATGTATATATTCTTTATAACTTCCAGGTATATATTAACCGGCAACTACTAATTGTTTTCATAAATGTGCACGGGCCATTAGGCAGTGGGCAAGTGTTTTTCGTGAAATGGAGTTTTATCTCCCCCGCTACTTAAAGATTATAACTAGGGTAGGTGATGAGTAGATAATATGCGCACATAAACAAAACTTCTCTAGGGGAAAATGCTCAAACGACCAAAATCTAAATGCCGAAAAACCGCCATTACTTGTGTAATAAATAAAATAAAATAAACACTAGAAAAATATTTAAGGCGTTCCAAGGAAATGTTCATAGCATATCCTTAATTAAATGTACGAAGTAAATAATTCTTACAGTTATTTTCTTTTTTTATGAGTGTAGCATTTTTAAAATCAAGTGAGAAAATAACTAAGAAGGAAAATCCTAGAGAGTGCCGCCATTGAATATTACCCAAATATTAATCTACGCCCAGGATTTTTCCCTATTTCATCTTTCTTAACAGAATTACTACTCTCTCAAACAATCGTACACAACAATTTTGTGAAATCAAAGGAAAATGGTTGAATCCGTCAACACAGCAATAATAACAATATCTCAACACGTAACAGTAATTGACGTAATTTTCCGTTAACAGTATGAAAACAGCGTTCTCAAAATTCTGCCAATTGCTAAGGACATTTTGTTTTTGATATTATTAGTTACTTTGTTTAAATCAATTCATTTCGTTTTTTGCCTTGAGAAAGTCCACATTGGACGAAACGCGTCGGCAACTATTACAGTTTTTCTATTGTCATTTATATATATATATATATATATATATATATATATATATATATAAATAAAAGTGAACATAGAAGTCAACACTTAGAGGCGACAGTCTGTTTCATGCTATATGCAATCGTCAGGCCACGCATTTACATACGCTCTATCTCTGATATTGAGCACTTTATCCCATAAATATAGCACACCTTAAGACTATATTTCTTTATATATATATATATATATATATATAAAGAGAGAGAGAGAGAGAGAGAGAGAGAGAGAGAGAGAGGTGCGCGTCTCTGTGTGTACATGTATCTCTATGTAAAATGTTTTTTTCTTTGTTTAGCGGAATATCAATCTCTTTGGCATATTTCATGACGAAATCTAAATATTTCTTTCGCAATTTTCTTTTTGGGGGAGATAAAAATTATTTCGTCATACAAGTTTTACTCGTTGATTCATTAATGGCAGGAGAAGAAGTGAATTCATTCTCTCCCCAAGGCAATTTTCGAGTATGTGAATATGATGAAGCCAACGGGAAATTCGTCTGCCCTGTTAACAATTCCGAGCCATTATCCATTACACCACCCGCACACCCAAGCTTACACCACCTGATATTCCCAAGGGGTTATCCATCTAGGTAATTGCACATATAAATATAACAGTAACAAAGACTGCGTTTCAACAGGAAAATATTGACGAAATTATTTCTGGAATGTTACATTTCTAACTCAAGCAGGCTTTCTAATTAATGTACTCAATATCAAGAGATTGACTATTAATAGTAAGAAATCAAATTAGGTGGTCAGTTAAGCTTTTCTACTCTGCGTTTCGTAGAGAGCCTGTCTACTCGGCAAAAGGCTTGGTAATAAAGTTCAGCTGAATTACAGAAATGTAAAAATAACGGATATTCTTAGCCAATATTTAGGGAAGTCAAATATATCTAATATCGAAATAAGCTATAAATTCTTAGATCCATTTACTATAATATTTTATTTAAAATTCCTTTCACAGATATCCTCATACATAAAGGAATTGCTTTGATTATTTCATTCTTATGCTCTAATAATATCAATTAGTTTGCAAAAGTTTAATGAAGGATAAGGGGCATTAATTAAATACTGGTCGATTCGCATAATATTTGTGGAATAATAAAAATATCATTTTTTAAATTACTATTAATAATTTAAAAATATTTTTACCGATTTGGAATGAGATCAATTTCATTATATCGAATATAAAATGATCTTTGGTGTTTTATTTACAAATATCAAAAATGTGCTTACATCATTGATTTCTACATATTTTATTTTTAATTTTCTGAATTTACCGTATTTGACATCATATAACACGCACAGGTGTATAAGACGCACCCCAATTTCAGTAGGGAAAACAAGAAAAAATAGTAATTAGTAAAATTAGAAAACCTGCATATGGTATATAAGACGCAGACGTATTTTAAAAGTTATTTTTAGTAAAAAAAAAGTGCGCCTCATATGCTGTCCAATACGGTAAGAATAAATTAGATGTATTTTTAAAATAATTGTCGTAAGAATCACTGAAAAAAACCCTTTGAGTTATTCAGCTAGAAAGAGAACAGATTAAAATCATTGTGTCAGCCACACTATGTCTTCCCAATTGGTCAATGGTGAAAGGAAAAAGATCATTCGGGCCTTCAGTAAGTGTACCAACATTCCTACTCTAGCTTCCATCTTAAAAGTGAATTCAAGAACTATCAAGAGAACGGTGTAATAATTATTTATCTCAAATGAAGAATTTGCTTTGACTTTAAAATTTATCTATGTCAACAGGCTAAATTAATTTCATTGTTTAGCCTCTTTGTATCTTTAAATGTTTTGATGAAAACTTTTTGTTGTATTTTCTCACTACCCTTTATCCCCCAAAGTTTCCTTTTTTTTTTTTTTAGAGAGGACTTATTCCATCAATGAAATAAAAAACAACGTTTAACTTTGCCTGAGGAATTTTCATCGTGGAACGAAACCTGTCAAGGGACAGCTTTCCCTGCTTGACTTTATATTTTCTCACAGGCAAAAAGCTCATACACCCTCATCAAAATAAATATTCTCTCGTGAATCGAATTCTAAAACTTCTGATGTAAATGCCGCAACAGTGTTACGTTACTTAGATTAAACTTGTTGCAGTCGTAGTTTTACTACGAAATACAAATTCACTGAATGATGTAATCGCTTAAGACGATTTCACTGTCTCTGCGAGGAGGACACACCACGTTAATAAGTTATGTAGCCCAAGAGACATTTCCTTATTTATTGTGACTTGGAATTCAAAGACATCTGATTTCCATTACTGTTGTTATTTCAACATGGGGATAGACTAAAAGTCCGCGGGAATAAATTCATTTAAAAGTCCGGATTGAGCAAGCTTATGTTATACCGACCTAAGACAGGCCAAAAGAGCTTAAACATGACAATGATTATAAAAGCACTCGCCTCAGCCTTCGTCGCATTTCCGTTGGCGAAAACTGATAATATATATATATATATATATATATATATATATATATATATATATATATATATATATATATATATATATATATATACACATACTGGGTATCCATACAGTTCAAAAGCACTTAAAAATTGTAACTTTGTATTTGCGATAGAAATAATCTGTAAAAAATGTTATAAAGGTTAATGTACCTCGTTTTAAGTATAGCTAAAATAACTAATGTGATTTCAGGCATTACTGTAAATCAGTTGGGAAATATTTTCCGTGAACTGCAAAATCGTATTACCCTTTGTATTGCTAATGATGGAGGACATGTGGAAACTTAAATAAAATTTGAATAAAACATTAAAAAATATAGATTTACTTCTTTCTAATCCGTTTTACAAATTATTTCTATCGCTTATACAAATAAAGTTATATTTTTTAAAGTGCACAAGAACTTTATGGATACCCTATATATACAGGGGTTGGACAAAATAATTGGAACAATTGCAAAATCCACTCCTATATTTCAAAGAGCTATTATATTAAGAACTTTAACTAAAACTTCGTAATTGCAGATTATATCTATTGTAAATACGTTTATTTATTTTATTTACTATTTTGTCTTATTTATTTTTAGAATTTAGTAAAATTTAAGCTAAATGCGTGACCTCTCCGAGTTCGAAAAAGAGCAAATTGTTGAAGCTCGCATGGCTGGAGCCTCGATCACTAAGGGTGCTGAACTGTTTGGTTTTTCAAGAGCTACCATATCA
>CAHIKZ030005388.1:2410000-2417500 GCA_903632075.3 Acanthosepion pharaonis | reverse complement strand
ATTGAGATATCGAAACAAGTGCAGTCAGAACTGAGAGGCTGAAGACGTTAGAATTCGAGAAGAGACCAATGGAGCTTAGAAGACGTACACGAGAAGGGAAGGGGTTATAGAAATAAAGGAGTTGTAGGAAAATTGACACTAAATATCCGATACATCTGAAGAAATTATTATTTTTATTATTTTACATGATCACTTATTTTATACAGTCTCGTTGACTTTCTTAAACTTTCTGTCTTGCACCAATTGCTTTTCATTCATTCATTTTGATAACTTTTCTACTCTGTCGACGTTTTTTATAGCTTTCCAAAGATCTTTGAATATAGTTTTGCTTTCTTGTATACATTTATATTAATGACAGGCCACAAATCATCTAGGGTCGGGCTGGAGAGAGTCATTCCATTAATTTGATGTCTTAATACTTTTTTGGTAAAATAGGAAATATTCAGCATTGCATAAATATATTCTTTTGCTTAGAACATCATTGATTTGTGGGAATCAAAGAAAGTCTTACACAAGAAATTGCAATAATTTTCTACATGTGTCTTGACACAGTCTTCATCTTGGAGGCGGTATATAATTTTATTGCGTAGAATACTAATTGAAAATGTTTATCTAGACGATCTTTGTTGTTTTCTGTTTTGTTTTAGTTAAAATTCTCATGAATAAACCAAACTCGCGTTGATTCATCAAATGCATCGAATCTAGCTCTTTATTTGTATTATGTGACGTATACTTTCAATATGATCATGGCTCTCCTTTGTAGCCCTTGTACCTTTTGTCTTTTCACAATCCTTCGATCGATAATTGACTCACTTTTTTTTATCGATGTCCTGTAGTTGTCAAATTATAACATAGCAATTGTGTTTTTCTAGTCTTAAATATAAGAGTTCTTTCCGTTTTCAGTTTCATTAAAATCTTCCTCGTTCGTTGCCTGTTTACATAATACTGTTCTTAGTATCGTTGTGTAGAGCCACATTTTGGTTGCTTCAAACTGATTCTCCATTTTGTCCAGGATTCCCTGTCATATAGGAGGATCTGGATATTTAGCGATACAAATTATTAAGAATTCAATTTTAATTTTAAATTAATTTAAATTCAAACCAATCCAATTATACGCTGCATTTTTTGATCTATGAGGTGGGTGTTTTCTTTCTTTCCCAAAACTAAAATGTTTTATTGTTCGTAAATAACTCTTCCTTTGGCAATTAAACATTTTCATTTTGATCAAATATCTTTTGATGTTATTATTATAGTCATTTTTTTCTTGTTCTCGTCCTACTAATAATATAAATATTGTCTTATTGTTCTTTTATATCTATTGAAGTTTTTGCAATATGCAAGGGCGTGTTAAATCTCCCTAAAAAGCCTGTACAAATGTGCGACGAAACGGGAAATGGAAGAGATAGTAAAAACAAAGACATTGAACTACAAATGATAGGAAATTGTGGAGAGATATATTTTCCCACTTCCTTTAGGGACACGGTACAGAGAAGAAGATTTCCCACCAAATAACTTCTTAATATCTTGTATTAATATTTTGTACAACCTATGCATATATACACGTTTCATTAAATAATATAGACAAGTGTTGTCTATTTATTTTATGTAAAATTTTTTCGTATCTTCTGATAAGTTTGATAACATTATCATTAAACGAAGAAAGAAATTCACAATATTTATCCATTATTTTTAATATAATCTAAGCTTTCGGCTTACTTAAGCCATTATCAAAGATATAAATCACAAACATATTAAACAATATACGGACACGACAGTGATGATAGTCTGTCATTGTTTACATAGTGGATCACTAAGCAACGATAAACACGCGCATATAAGACGCTAGAAGCGAAAATCGCACTGCATCTCATGACGTCACATGACTACACGAGAGTGAATTGTAGAATGAAATAAGGAAAGCCGTTGGTATAAACCAATGGCTTCTGTTACCAATTATAGACATTTAAGAATATTTGTAGACATGCCATAATTGATTTTGTTTAGGTTGGGTTTTAACTGTTTGATGTATAATGCTTCAAGTATTTTTAGTTTTTGTCTATTGTTTTCATGTCGAAGTATAGTTGTGTTTTCGACAAGTATTTTACGGAATTGTGTGTGCTGGCAGGCATGTTGTTTTAAATGCCTAAAAATGTTAGAGTTTTCATTAAAATGTAGTGTCAAGCGTCGTGAAAGCGAGTTTGTGGGGTGACCAACATATATATATATAATGTGAACAACACTTGAATTGTACTATAAAATCTCACATTGATAAATAAGTTATTGTATATCTTTATAATAAAAAGCATATATATATATATATATATATATATATATATATTGTCTAAAGGTGTGCTATATTTATGGGATAAAGTGCTCAATATCAGAGATAGAGCGTGTGTAAATATAAAAGTGAACATTGAAGAACACTTAGAGCCGACAGTGGCCTAACGATTGCGTCTAGCATGAAACAGACTGTCGCCTTTCAGTGTTGACTTCAATGTTCACTTTTATATATATATATATATATATATATATATATATATTATATTAGATATTTTAAAAATAAATTTAAAAATGACTGAAAAAGTCTTTTGCGTTTTCTTCTTCAACGTTCCTACGTTTTTCGTTTTTAACAGTTTTTTTAGATTTCCTCTTTTTCTTCTTTTTCTCTTCTCAGCAGCCATTTCTTATTTCCCCCCACTCTCTCTCTCTCTTTCTCCGCACCTCTCCCTTCACTTTTCTTTGTCATCGTGTTTTCCTTCATCGTCTATTTTCGTTCCGTTATCCAATCAAACACTTTCCCTTTCTCTTGTCTAAATTCTATTCCTAAATTTGTTTATCTCCCGTGTCTGATGTTTGAAATTCCTGTGCGGAGACTTTCGAAGCAGACTGTAAAACAAACGTTTATTTTGTTCCGTCTTCTTTAGATTTTTGCATTCATTGATGGCATTATTTGAGACCATATCCTTCACATAACATTTTTCCTAAGAATACTGCTTACCTAACTTATATAACGCGGAACTCGAACGACTTTCCCTTAAGCACTTTGCGTATGGGTCATATTGCCGAAGAAATAAATCATATTACCAAAGTATTCGTGTCTTGCATTTCTATATCTCGAATGTAATAAAAATGATAACGGCCTTTTATTGATCAGCGTCCCATTATTCAAATTCTGACGCGAAATGTTGAAGGGTTAGGAAATATGGAGTTAGATTTGCTAAATCTTATCACTATTAAGTAGGCAAAAACAAATGCTATATTATTCAAGCAACTCACCGGTTTTTAAATATTCTTTTTATTATTTCTTTATATACGACATTGCTAGAGGTTGTGCTATCTTTTAAAAGTGGTTAGATAATTGGAAAGGTGAATCTCGTCAGTGTTTGCTATTTAAAGTCCGGTGGGATAATTTCATCGTCCTTAAATTATATTTTGTGAACTTTGGGGATTTATTTTTCAATTATTGAGGTTTTTTTCTTTCTCATTTATATTCTTTGCCATTAATTGCGTTTACCCAGTAACTTTATTTCATTAGTGTCTTTTATCCATTTCTATTTAGCCGTATTCATTTATTTTTATCACTCTCTACGTTATTTTTTTCTCTTCTCTTTTTTAGTTTCTCTTTTCTTTATCAAAGATCTGTGTAATATTACACACTGGTTAACATATAGGGGAATCTTATTCATGGGCTGAGAGAATTAACTATGGAGTTAATTTTGACGCAGAAAATGCTCACCGAAAGAATGCTTCCTCGTGGAACACTTTTTTTCTTGGTTTTACAGTTCTGATAGCATGGTGTCTATACGGACATGAATTCTTCGGTCTTCCAGAAAATTCTCTATCAATTGAGTCAATCTTCCTTTTAAACCCAGTTCATGTACGTCTTTCAAGATACCAAATTTCCATGTCGTGTCATACACCTTTTTCAAGTCGAAATAAATCGTTTCTAGCCGTATTCAGTGGTCCATTTTCTCTAAAAACACATTGGAAGTCGCTTATTAAGACCTTAGTTTCCAGATACCAAGTCAAATTGCTGTTGACTATTCTCTCCATAGTTTTACATAGGCAACTGGTTACTGCTCTCGATTTGTGGTTTTCATGGTCAGTGGAATCATTTCCTGGTTTTGGAATAGGTATGATGAATAACTGTCCCAACATTTCTGGGAAGTTGACATTTGTCCATGTTATTATACATTTTTAATAACAGTTTTAATGATTTGTTGGGTAAATATTTTATAATTTTGTAGAGGTTATCTGGACCCACAGCGTTATTGTGTTTTTTTAAAGATTCATTTAGTTCCGTCA
The DNA here is from genome assembly GCA_903632075.3 of Acanthosepion pharaonis. Taxonomy (NCBI): domain Eukaryota; kingdom Metazoa; phylum Mollusca; class Cephalopoda; order Sepiida; family Sepiidae; genus Acanthosepion; species Acanthosepion pharaonis. The sequence continues at coordinate 2,413,192 of CAHIKZ030005388.1, read as the reverse complement.
GAGTGAATGTTAGGTTAGAGCTCTCGGCATTATTCGATTTAAAATTTAGTTTTTGTTTTTCCGTTGTTTGTTTGAGCTTTAGAAATTGTTGGCAGATGATATTTTAGAAATGGTTTGGGATCGTTGGTCAGTAATATCCTCTTTACTGGCTATTGTAAAATCATTTATTGAGACGTGTTTTGCAGGGTTTGTTATGGTATTTGCCTGCTATTTTCTTTATCATATTTCAAACTGAATTTGTTTTTGTAGCTGAATTAAGTCTGTTGACGTATTTTTTCTAACATTCTTTTTGATTTAAATTGTTTTCCGTGCTTTTGCTCAGAGTTCCTTAAACTGAAGCAAATTAGGGGTTTTTAGATTGTTTGTTGAATTCCCTCAGACCTGCTCTTCTTAGCCATTCAACAAAAGTCTGTTATGTTTTTTCAAGTTCAGTATTTAGGAATGCGTTTTTTAGCTATAGAGATAAGGATTTCCGTGAAATGCTTTAAGCCCTTGACTCTTTTTCCTTCAACTACTTTTTCAGAACATTGGTATTTAAATAATTCCCAGTTCGCTTCACCTAATTTCTAACGGAGATGATTTTTGTTATTATGTTCTGAGTTATGTAGTACAATTGGCAAGTGATCGCTTCCGAATATGTATGCTAGTATTTTCCAAGAGGAATCCCTTCACATTGATTCACCACATCTGGATAAATCTATTGCCGAGTAGCTACCAGAGAATGGATTTATGTAAGTCGGGCTTTATTATTATAAATGCATAAATTGTTATAAATTATTGTTTCTAATGTCCTTCCCTTTTGGTTTGTGTCTTCACCCATCTATATGGTACTGTGACAGTTAAAGTCTCCAAGTACCATAAAATGGACAAGGAGTTCCTTTATAATTTCATGAATTTTAGCTTAATTTAAGAGTTCATTCGGTGGGATATAAACTGAGCGGATGTTTATTGACTTGTGTAAGGTCATCTTAACAGTAGTTTAAAAGTAGTTAAATTTATTTTACTTTGAGGTACAACATTCCTGAATAGGTTGGATTTACCACTTGAAGCACAAAGCCCAGTGTCATCTGTTTAGTTGTATTAATGGTATACTTTTATATTTAGTTGTTTTGCTAAGGAATGTTTCCTGAGGGCCAACAACTGCCAGTGATAGGTCTATTATTAGCAGTAGTCCATGTATATTTCCTTTTATTCCGCGGCAGTTCTATTGAATTATTTGATAAATGATTGCTAAATACTTTGGGGATTTTGCTTAGTATGTGGTTGTGTCTGGGTTTGGAGGTTTTGGTCGTATGTGTGTTCTGGTTTTCCCCCTACATTCCATTAGAGGACACAGTGGTGTAATGGACAGCGTCTCGGATTGAGAAATCGGCGAGCCGAGTTCGATTTCAGAGTCGAATCCATTATATTTACTTACGTGCTAAAGGTATGAATTCTCGTCTTCTCACACCCATATGTGCCCTATAGCCTTGTATAGTCTACCGCAGAAAGAAATGGCAACTTACTGCGGGAGTCATGTATCGCGTATATCAACATGGCTCAAAATTGACTGACCTCGATTCCAGTTTGTCAAATCGGTTTTGAGTAGGAATTTGGTCACTAAATTTCTGGTTCTGCTTTATTTGGTGGAGTATAAGTTACTAAGTCTATTTTTGATGGTTTTTAGTGGACGGATAGGAAATCTCAGTGACTTTTGCTTTGTAAGAGATTTTTTAAGGAGTGGTTTGTACTTGTTTTTTTCTTTATTAATTCAATTCTTTCATTGGCTTTCGTGATTCAGTCTGCATTATCTCCTTGGAGTTTATACCTTTCAGTTAGTTTTGAAGTTTGGGTCAATTATTTGGTCAAATGTCTACGAGCTTCTAAAAGAGAGCGTTTTATTTGGCATCTCGACTATCTACTTTTTCCTTTTCCAGTAGTCGCATCAAAGTGAGTATGCTGAATGGTTTTTACTTCGTACATCTTACTGCCTTGTGGCATTCTTCTTCCGTGTGGTGTGAACCACATGTTAGCCGACTCCTGCATCTATCTCGATGATACCCCAATTTTTGTCACTTTAAGGACCTTAGTGGAGGAAGAATATATGCTTCCATTGGCTCAATATTGTATCCAACTTTTATTTTCTTGAGAATTTGTGGTGTGACAAAAGTAAGGATATACGTGTCTGTTTTGATGATTTCTCCTTTTCTACAGTAATCACAGACTCCTTGGTTTCCCAAGGCAGATGTGATTTCCTTTACATATGCCCAAAGACAACTCTCTGCTTCTAGTGACTCCGTTAGAAGCGTTCACTCTTTCATAGGGGAAGGTTTTTATTTTGATGTTACGAAAAAAAGTCTTCATCGAGATTAAACTTTCGGCGTGTTTTCTATTTTCTATTTCTATCAGAAAATGTGTTTCTTAATTTCTTAAAAGTTTTTGGTTAATCCTACTGGACAGCATTTTTCAATCAAGAATTGCGGGGGGGGGAGGAGGTTTTGCCAGCGCAGATTCATCTACGGACGCAAGCATAGGGAAATCTGTAAATTCAGTACTTAATTCTTTCTCAGTATCAGAATCTGAAAGATATATATTTTTTATTTTGGTTATTCATAATTTTGAAACAGAAAAGGTTCACTGCCTGTTCTCCCCCACCCACTTCGTGTCAAGGGGGACATCAGTCACTTTAACAGGTTAGGGCTACACAAACCAGTACACTCGTATTTGGGAGAAACTCTGAGTACTCGTTAAACCATTTGTTGCCCTCCCCAAGATGTTGACAGCCACGTCTAAGTCTACATCTCTTAGAACCGACTGAATCCTCAGCCATCGCCTTCCGACGCCTATAAATTGGATAGAGAAGGAATTTTACAGAAGGTATATAATTGGGGGTATTGTATTTAGTTATAATGTACTACATAAATTGATATAGTTATAGGCGTTAGGGCATGATCAGCCGATTGATCAGATCGGACCTCTCCAACCGTCCAAAAATGGAGTGTATCTCACCCTGACTCCTGAAGCCCTCAATCACCATGATGCCGACCCTAGATATTACGAGTCGCCATCCAAGGCAATCAGGTGGCCTCAGTGGGGAGGGGCGTCTTAGTCCTCTGCAGAGGTGCAGTAAGCGTATTCTTAAGCCCCATCCGACAGCACGACCCCCGTCGTTGATGAGAGAGCAATAGTTTAGATATTTCCCCCAAACTCAAC
>CAHIKZ030005388.1:2340000-2407500 GCA_903632075.3 Acanthosepion pharaonis | reverse complement strand
GGTAAAAGAGTAAGAAAAAAACCTGATAATGAACGAGAGGAACTGAGATTGAGAGTCATATAGAATTAGAGATAGATAATGAATTACAGATAAAGAGCAAAAGGAAACATTTCATGTTGATCAGACATTATTTGCCATGTCGATAAAAACACAAAATAAAGGAACTTCAATTATTTATATTATAAGAGATAAACAAAAAAATAGCAACCTATTAAGCGAACGAAAACAGACCAAACTGACTTTTCAATCTACGCCATTCTTTCTTTATTTGCAGCTATCCGTTATCTATAATAAATACTGGTTATCACAAGAAGGTTTTAGCTAAGCGTAATGGAGATCTCTTTTCGTTAATGCATTCAAGTAGTTCGTGGGTCTTTTGATAAGATGAGATTTCTTGCATCATGAATATGCATAAGGCACAAATGAGAATGTAATATGGCCGAACAACGTAAAAGAGAGAGTCTTAATGCTTCTGTCAGATTAAGCTTTTAATGAACTTCAATAATTGACAAAGACCCCGATAAGATTTATGGACGCACGAACTGAGCGATTGTGAAAGTTGTTCAAACGAGCAACTAGATTGATAGGAACTGATTGGTCCCAAATTATTCCAAACCTTCAACAGTGATATGATGCTGCAACATCGGTTGCATAACGATCATATAATAAAAGTAGGTCTCCACTCCCAGCAGTCGGATCGAATTAATATTACATTTTATTTACAGTGCAGCAAGTAGCTTCTAATTTCAACTGTCATTTATTAGTCGATTTCTAGCGGAACAAAATATCTAGTTGGGATTCTGAACCGAACAATTTATGCTCAAAAGCGTAACAAAATAATTACCATTTTATTAATCGTCGCAGTGCTGACAGAAAAATGTGTGTATTTTGTTTAATTTGGTATCAACCCACGCAAGGGAGTAAAGCCACTAAGACACAAGGGATTACATGTTGTGGAATAATTAGGATCACAGACATTAATAATGAGTGGGAATATAAAAGAGTAATCAGGATAACAACAAACATCAATTGACATTGCATTTAAATTTTTGCTGATTAAAGTTGGCTGGAAAGCATGGAGCCTGAAGGGAGTTCCACAAGCGAGAGAAGAAACTGTTAGCATAGAACTTACGGTTCCATCTCGCCAACTCAATTGTAAATTGATGAGATCCCGACGCCAGTCTAGTGCTGCGCTTAAATTAAAAAAAAGTCTAATAACTAGGGAATGAAATCGCCGAACAATTATCATGAAAGTATTTATAGAAAAGACACAGGGAAGCAACCTTACAGCAGTGAGAAAGTGACTGAAGCCGAGGCCCCAGATAAAATTGCTGATTCTTCTTTAGATTTTATCAAAGAGCTCAAGGTAAACAATAGGAGCACTTGATCATATGTCGTAGCAATATTCTAAGCATGGATGCATTGTAGACTTATAGATATGCAAGATAGATTCTAGAGAGAAAAATTGTCTCGCACGACACATAGAGTGTTCGGAAATGAATATCTTATTTCACAAAGAGAATTAAAAACCTATTTCCAAGATGAAGAGCTTATGATAACTGCACATCTTACAAATAGGTTTTTAATTATTATTCACGGTCATGTCCTCGTCTTTGTTTTCATGATTACAAAGTTTCTGCCGCTGTGTTAAAAAACAAATATCCGAATCTAAATAATTTGAATAACAATTATCACCTCATCGCCATCGTAGAAAATGTTTCTATTTCTTATTATGAAATTATTGTAAACGCTGTCCTGATTCACTGGATTGAGTTCATGGGAAAGGAATCTATTTAGTTTTGCATAACCGCATGTTTAGTCATTATTAAAGCTATATTTATCTTGAAGGCGATCTGTTTCGAACAGACAATTTTAAGCGATCATTTCCCAAAGTGGTTGATCTGCGCGAATGAAGATTAGAAGTATAGTAATGTACTAATCATAGCTTACATGTTGTACAATGTACAAGTATAGAGCACATAGTGAGGATCGAACTCGCTATCCAGTCGTAATTGATCTCGCAAGACAAGCTTGCTAGCCATTATACCATGTCGCATTGACCAGCGATATACTAAGTGTAGGTTAGATGTAGCAAAAGCTGATCTCGCATGACAACAGGTCGATGTGGCCATGGAGCTTAAATTGTACAAACCAAACCAAACCAAAACCAAACCAATCCAAAACCGAACGATGTAAATATTTACACTATGTCATCTCAGAAATATACAGAGAACATATATAAAATTCATATATTTTTGTTTAATCTCTGGTACATTGACGTGAACTTTTTACTCGAGCGATTCACGGAGCTGACTATGTTCCCAGTATTTTTAGCGATGGATCATCTGTAGAAATTACACTTCAGCTCTGGTTTGAGTTTAAGTTCAAGGCAAGGCTGTTAGAGCTAGGTCAGAGGAAAGATCAGCGGCCAAGCTCTAGACTGGCCGTTAACAACTACCTTCAGAGACCTACACGTCAGGAATAACGTTATTATTGAGAATGCACTTCCACTGATTACATCGCTAAAGAGCTTGTGCAGCAAACCTGTGCTCCACACTTTATCAAAAGACTATGATATATCTAATGCTATCGTTCTTGAGATATATTTGTTGTTTAGTGCCTCAATGATTTTGTAAGTAATAGTATTACGGTCATTTTTTTTCCGGTATTGCATGTATGAGTTCAACTTGAGTTTTGGATTGAGCTTAATTCACAATAGGCGTTCAAGACACGGGGCCTATTAAAGGAAACACTTTTCATAGCGAAACGTGAAAATTTAAGAGATTAATTTTACTTGCTTGTTAGCATGCATAGACACATTCATGACGAAATTGAAAAACAAAACAAATTATATCTCTAGATTTTCTACCCAATAATTATGGTTTTAGATCACGAGAAAATTACACGAAAAACGAGACACTAAGATCACAAAATTACAGATACAAGTGTTATTGCATGTATACCTGTTTTTGTGTGTGCAACTAAGTGTTTAATGAGGGTGTGGGCAGAGAAAATGAAAGTAATGATACCATAACAGATGCTAATCAAACTTTGACATATCCTTGAAAGCAATTGCAAATAATGGCGAAATTCCTTGAGGAATCTCTGATTTTGAAATTCTCAAATTTCAAGAGAGAATCCCACTGTCATTGACGGATGTATTTCATCATAGGATGATATTTTTGTCTACGAATATTATCCTTAGATATTAGATAATTTAATCTTGGAAATTTGCAACATAAATAAAACAAATCTTAAACCTCAGTTCGGATGATGCAAATCATAAAAATTAGATTATTTAAAATAGGTTTTTCATCTAGGGAAAGACATTTGAATAAATTACAGGATACGGAGTTTGTTCATATTGAGTCTTTTTCAAAAATATTACCCATTTAATATATGTATATAATTTCACTGAATATATATTATTGCATTATACAGAATTTTTGACAGACATCTATTGATAGAACATATTGAATATCAAATGTCTGTCTGTCAGTCACAAAAGAGATTATATATATATATTCATGTATAGATGTATAAGTGCAATTGTGTGTATATATATTTTCATCGTATTACTTAAGAATAAGTGTATATCAACAGAAGAATGTATATTCGTTATTCTGCATTTGCCAGTGTTTAATTTTGTACTAATTATTGTAATTTCTCATCAACAAGGTATATATATATATACATACATACATACATACATACATACATATATATATATATATATATATATATATATATATATATATATATATATATATATATATGGTAAAAGTAAGAAATTCTAGTAATATAAAATGTTATAAGTGATCCGCAACAAGAGCTCAATTTATTTATTATTAAAGTGAAATATAATTAATAAAAATAATAACATCCAAAATCACCTCATATAGGGAATAACCTATTTCGGTAGACGATGATATCTGTCGTCTGTTTTATCAACACCACTGAGGACTGAGTTCGTGTCAGAGATAGAAATTTAACAGTGAAACTAAAAAAAAACGAATAAATAAAAAAAACAATCAACAACAAGTCGAAGAACTAATACAGACTTTATCCAGTTAAATGTTTCTGTCAGACGAAAGGCACAAGGGAGGGATCAAGGTAAGTTGAAGGGAAGAAGTTTTACCCTTATGACATTAATTTGGGGCTATATAAAGAATGAAATATTAATTTAAAATTAAAAGAGGAATACATACATATTATATATATATATATATATATATATATATATATATATATATATATATATATATATATATATGGGGGTTGGACAAAATAATTGGAACAGTTGCATCCACTCCTATATTTCAAAGACCTAATATATTAAGAACTTTAACTAAAACTTCGTAATTGTAGATTATATATATTGTAAATACGTTTATTTATCTAATTTACTGTCTTTGGCTTATTTATTTTTAGAATTTAGTAAAAATTAAGCTAAATGCATGACCTCTCCGAGTTCGAAAAAGAGCAAATTGTTGAAGCTCGCATGGCAGGAGCCTCGATCACTAAGGGTGCCGAACTGTTTGGTTTTTCAAGAGCTACCATATCAAAAACACTGATGCGATTCGAGAAACATGGCAAGACCTCTAGCAACCGTAGCAATTCAGGCCAGACGTGCAAACTTACTGACAAGGACTGACGTGCATTGAAACGCAATTTGGCAAAAAATCATCGGACAAATGCGGCCAAAGTGACTGAATAGTTCAGTTTCTACTAGAACTGTTCACCTTGAGCTGCATGGAAGAGCCGCTGTGAGGAAACATCTTTTCTCCATTCACAACATTCAAAACAGGTTGAAGTGGTGCAGAGATCACAATGCCTCGTCTATAGACCAATGGAAGCAAGTCATATTCTCAAACAAGTCCAGTTTTTCTCTTTTTCCAACTTCAGGGTGAGTTTATATGTGGAGGCAGCCCAAAGAAGCTTACAATCCTGACTGCCTTCTTCCAACAGTGAAGCATCGAGATGGATCAGTGACAGTTTTGGCCGCCATATCATGGAAATGTCTCAGTCCAATAGTTGCCCTGCATGGTAGAATCAACAGCCAAGATTACCTGAACATTTTAGGAGATCATGTTCATCCAATGGCCAAGACTTTATTCCCTGATAGTGACTGCATCTTCCAAGACGATAATGCGCCAATACATACCGCTCGAGTGGTTAAGAATTGGTATGAAGAGCATGAAAGTGAGCTAGAACACATGGAGTGGCCTCCCCAATCTCAAGATCAATATTATTGAACATTTGTGGTGGATTTGGGAGCATCAAGTTAGGAGCCACTATCCTCCACCATCGTGTGGTAAAGAGCTGGGGAAGGTTTTAATGGAAGAATGACTGAAAATTCGTCTGGATGAAGTCAGGAAGCTGTATGATTCAATTCCTGGACGTATTAACGCTGACTGTGAGGCTAAAGGAGGACGAACTTCATATTAAATAAATTTTCTTTAAATTTAGCAGGTGTTCCAATTCTTTCGTCCAATCCCTGTATATATATATATATATATATATATATATATATATATATATATATATATAATATGTGTGTGTGTGTGTGTGTGTGTTTGTTTGTGTGAGTATATATATATATATATATATATATATATATATATATATATATATATATATTTTTAGACATTTTTATGTTTATACTTTTTTTTATATGTCTTAAAATAATTGTCAGACTTTGTCCATTTCATTATATATATATAAAATAGGCCGGTTAATATAATTTGAGGAATAAAACTGTTAGTAATATTGGCAAGTTGGTCAATGTAGGTGTGATAAGATCTTCCAAGCGATCTTTTGCCGCGCAATGGGTTCCATAGGAGGGTGTCAGTCACAAGTTCTGACTTACTTCTTCAGGAGTGACAGCTGGCCGAACCCTTCTCTCTCTTACCGAAAGTGAGATTGAAGAAAGGTGTCGATGCAGGTCTGTCTCGTTGAGTGAATATTACTACCAAGGTAAACACATTCCTGGACAGATTTGATGTTGTCACCGTTTTACAACTTAATTTCTCCTTCCTGGTTGTAGCTGATGAATTCTGTTTTGCCAGCATTATTGTAGAGACCAATGAATTAATTACAGTCAGATATTAACGAATCTAACTAATAAGAAAATAGACATTTTAAAATACTAGTAGCTCCCTTAAAAAATTCCTGGTTTTCCTATTTGTAGTTCCTGATGTATCGTATATTGAATGAATAAATAAGTTCTTTGCTGTTTCCAATTCGGCAACATCCCTGTAGAAGTTCCCTACTGTGTCTTTTAAATATTTCAGTTTAACAGCTTTAAATAAATATTGCAATAAAAATACATATGAATGCAGGTCATTATTTAAAAATGTAAAAGGCTATAAATGAAAAATATTTAAAATTGACAAGTTTTTCCGTTTCACTGAAGCAGACGTTTAACACATGAGAGCGTTATCGCCTCCGTTAGTTCTCTTTTTCTCTTCTTCTTTTCCCTTACTCTCCTTTTCTTCCATTGCTTTAAATACTTCCCTGAATTAATTCTCTTATTCTTTTATCTTTTTCTGTTCTTTACTTCTCCCCTTTTTCTCTGTTTCCTTTTATCTTTATTTCTCTTTCTTTCTTTCTATTTCAAACCAAACAGCGTTTTGATATGTCCATTCCGTCCTTCCTCGTGATGAATAATCTATTATTTCTGAGGTATTAGCAATTACGACCTAAGTAGCTAATTATGGTATCTGTCTATATTTCTGAGATGCAGTATTATGTATAATATTTATATTATTCGGACTATTGTCCTCATAAAGATGAGGAAAACCATATTTATTACAACGTTTCGGCCGTCGTACGCCCCGGCCTTCTTCAGGTCGTTGGAATATCGAACTGAACCCTTTATTTCTAATAGATATCAGTTAACAGTTATCTCCTGTTAATTCCCCTCTCCAAATTCTTCACCTTAATTTGCTGTGCCTTGAGGACACATGGCACAGGGGATAATAGCGTTAGTTAGATCCAGTGACAGCATCCAAAGAGTGCGAGTTCAATACCCGGTTAAGGCGGTGGAGAACATGGAGATGCTACTAAGCAGGAGATAACTGATAACTGACATCCATTAAACATGGCCCGTGGAACTAGAACAGTCTACCCCAGTGAGCGAAATAAAGGGTTCAGTTCCACATTCCAACCACCTGAAGAAGGCTGGAGCGTACAGCAGCCGAAACGTTGTAGTAAATATGGCGACAAAGATGATGACAATAGTCCGAATAATGTAAATAGTGTAACTAATTATGGAATGGAAAAGTCGCTTTTACCATAGTTCTAAGTAAACTAATCTCAGCATATAAATGTTCTCTATATTACGACGCGAAATTTCAGTTTTTCAAAAGAGGAGAGACTAAGGCAACATCTTTTTGAATATACGAGTTACTAGTATCACTATTTATGAATTAATGATTGTAATGTTAGTTGACTACGAGAAACTAAGGTAATGGAGCTTATTAACAACAGTATTTATAGTTGTGCATAAGAGACAAACATGAAAGCGTATAAGCGACATCACACAATTTACACTTTTTAAGATCTAAATATAAACATCAAAACCTCAGAGGGCTGTAAAAATTAGGCATTAAAAGAGAAAATGAAAGTAAAAAAAATGTAACTGGGAAACGAGAAAAAGTTTGTTTTTCAATGTTTACCAAAATAAATCCATTTATTATTATATTAAAAACAAATAATTTTAAAAGCATCTTCGGAAAGGTCGAGTAACACAAACTAATATAAAAAAAAAAAACAAAAAAAAAACAACAACAAACAAACAAACAAATAAAGCTTTCTTTGTACCAGGAGGCAATGTAAACTAATTTCGTCCTCAATTTATCGAAAAGGAAACCCTGTAAGTTTTAGAAGCAAAATTTAATAATATATAGATGGAACAAGTAAATATAGAAATCATCTATTTATTCAAACACTAGATCTTCTCAGTTCTCCCTCTCTGTCTTCATTTCACATTCACACACAAACACACACATATATATATATAATATCGCGCTCTGGGTGCTAGTATTTATAAATAAGTGTTCGATGTGTAATAACAGAGCTATAATTTTACCATGTATATTTGTATTTAAATTATAGTTAAATATTTGTATTTGGAGGTATGTAAGGAATATATATATATATATATATATATATATATATATATATATATATATATATATATATATAAACACACGCATACACACACACACATATATATATATATATATATATATATAGATATATATAAAGAGATATACATACCTATATACACATATATATATACATATATGCATACATATATGTAAACGTATATATATATACATATATGTATACATATGCACACACAGACTATACATACACACACACACACACACACACACATATATATATATATATATATATATATATATATAGAGAGAGAGAGAGAGAGAGAGACTATATATATATATATATATATATATATATATATATATATATATGTCTAGCATGAAACAACCTGTCGCCCCTGACTGTTGACTTTAAAGTTCACTTTTATACTTACATACGCTCTATCTGATACTGAGCACTTTATCCCACAAATATATCACACCTTTAAAATATATATATATATATATATATATATATATATATATATATATATATATATATATATATAAATCTTAACGTGGTCTGTCTTTTATTCAAACATATCTTCTCTGAATTTTACATTGAGCTCTCTGGATATCATCCTCCTCAGGTCTACCCATACGGATTACCTAAATTTGCATAAACTATATATATATATATTTATATTCACATCTTCAAAATGAGTCCTTGCACTACACCCCCCCATTCCAATTATTGCAGTCAGATGCACATTCCTTCTAGTGTTCACAAGGAATGTTGCATTTCTTTAAAAGGTACGAGGCGAAACCTTAAAATAAACCATTAGACATTGTTGACCATTTAACCGTTTTGTTTTCTCAAATCACTAATATGTAAATATTATTTCAAAAGAAAGCATCGAAGTTTGCATGTTTATCATGAAAGCTCTTGTATGGAATTCTTACATTCCTTCATTGCTTGGAATCATCGCAAAAACTTCCAGTGGAAAAGGATGAAGATAATAAAGGTGCCAGGAATAGGAACCGGTAAATTAACATAATTAAAAAAAAAGAAAAAGAACGAAAACTTATGAATTTGTTTCAAATAATATATATATATATATATATATATATATATATATATATATATATATATATATATATATATATATGTGTGATGTGATGATAATGAGTATAGAAAACATTAGAAGGCGGTTTTTGTTGGTGTTAAAAGTACTAATTATGGGATGCTGATGTTTGGAATAAGATCACATTCAGCAATGAAACTAGACCAGAGTTATATTCAAATTTTTTGTTTAATCATTTCCCATAATTCACTAAGACGCAAGGGGTTACAGAACACGAGGGGAAAACACTATTAAAGAGAGAGAAGAAGCAAAAGAGAACAATATTTAATTTACTGATGATAACGATTGACATTGTATTTACATTTCTGAAGATCAAATTTGACTGGGAAGTAAGAAGCCGGAAGAGAATTTCACAAGCGAGAAAAAGCTACTAGCTTAGCACTTAATAAAAGAGAAGGGAACCCCGAGCTGGTGTAATGGTTAGCAAGCTTGTCTCGCTAGAATAATTACGAGTGAGTTCGATTCTCACTGGGTGCCCCGTACTTTCGGCCTTGTGCCACATCTGAGCTACGCTTGGAAAATCGCTACTTAATAAAAGAGAATTTGTCAGGAGGTTTACAAATTGGCTCAATGAAAACTGAAATACTTGGAGAAATAATAATTTTCTGTTCAATCCAAGCGTCGGGAAGTCTGTGCTTCAACTCAGTAGAATTGATTGATTAATTTAATTTTTTTACGATTTACCAACACCATGTCAGTTATTTAAAAACGAAACGCATTTGAAACTGCAAAAACAATTCTTTTTTATTGCGATTGAATGTTACTGAAATTCGAACACCGTTCTTTAAATTCTGATTCCGAGTCGCTTTGCATTACACCACCACACATCCACAACATATGAATGAACCTCTGATAATAATATTAAATTTCTTCTTGTCTGTTAATTTTATCCTATATTTCAAATGACGGCTGTTGGGAGTGGTTTCTGTTTACCTTCCTTTACTGAAATATTAACAACTGGTGGTGGACACATTAAGTGTTCTTCTGCCATTTGATAGGGTCTTATTTTCCGTCCAACATGTTTGTTAACCATGTTTCTCGCTTCCTCTAAAGTGGGTAAGGTTGTCAGTTTAGCCACAGACCATGAGGCAAATTATGCGAAAGAGTGATAAGAGAATATGACACACACAGGGCATACTAAAGGCAAGTAGGACAGCGGGAAACATCGAGTAACCTAACAAACAACGTTGTGTACATGCAATGACAGAACAGGATATTGGAACGAGAGAGAAAAGACAAAATTTACAAAGAGAAACAAAGGATAGGATATTGTGAAAAAATGGAAGAGAAAGAAAATTTTAAAGGAACCTGTTTGTTAATATGATTGAATTGCTAAATGCATTCATCGCAGCAGGTCTTCGGAAGTAGATATTTGCAAATATATTAGTATATAAAATGCTATTATAATTTTGAAAGGATAATAATTGGTGATTATTTATTTATCTTATGTCTAAAGCTGTTATAAGTATAGAGGAGTAGAAATGTATGGAGTTTTTAATCTTTGAAATCGACATATGTCATAAGACAGTTGTAATCAGCTATGGCGGGGAGTGTTCGGAACGTTTGATGAAACATCTTCGAATAAAAATGCGAAATAACATTCTCTTTAACATCGTTACTTATTATTCACTCTCTCTCTCTCTCTCCCACTCTCTCTTGATATCAGCCCTCGTCCCCAAATCTGAGTGGGTCTGTCTGTCTCTGTATATATATATATATATATATATATATATATATATATAATTTAAAATAAAACAGACCACTTTCATTGAGATCTCTGGATTTTATCCTCCTTAGGTTTACCCATACGGATTACCTAGTTTTTCTTAAACTATATATATATATATATATATATATATATATAGACAGACAAATAGATAGATATATAAATATATATATATATATATATATATATATATATATATATATATATATATATATATAGACAGAGAAAGAGTTAGAGAAAGTCTTATCTATCTATCTACTCCTCCACACACACACATATATATATATATATATATATATATATATATATATATATATATATATATATATATATATATAAAGACACTTTGGCAAAAGATCTGAAATCCTTCTTCAGAAGAATACGGCTAAAAGCTCACTACGGAGTCAATGATCACACACCATCCATACTTGATACATTAAAAGAGTAGGATACTACCTACACCCCACAAAATACAGACATTACTATACAGACATTTGAACTAGCCGTAGCAAATGACATAAAGAAAACAATAGCGCGTAAGCTGCCACGTAACAATATTACTGAAGGGGAACGTATAGCTCTCTACACGCTGACACATAGAGATGACCTAATCATAACACAGGCTGACAAAGGGTGTGCTACAGTGGCCTAGGTAATCAAAGAATACATTAAAGAGGCCAACAAACAGCTAGCCGACAAAGAAACCTATAAAAGCTTACCTACAGATCCCCTTCCCGAATACCAAAAAGAATTAACTAACTCACTAAACATAATGCTTCGCAACAATCTAATCGACAAGGAAACGTGCACAACACTTACATCCACAAACATTACACCTGCTCGTTTCTATCTCCTTCCTAAAATACACAAAAACAAAAACCCAGCAAGGCCGGTCTTTTCACCATTCAACTGCCCCACGACAAAAATTTCCAAATATGTAGACCATTACATACAACCCCTAGATAAGGAAGTAAAATCCTACATCAGAAACACAATAGATCTACTAAACAAAATTAATCACATACAAATAGTTCCGGAGAATGCTATTCTAGTAAATATAGACGTGAGTTCACTCTATTCAAACATTAAACACATCAGAGGGCTAACCGCCCTTCAGGAAGAACTTACTAAAAGAAGAAAACAAGACCTCCCACAGAAGTTATAAAACTCATGGAGCATGTTCTCACATTGAATACTTTCAACTTCAATGGAGCATACTACCTTCAAATAAGAGGTTGTGCCATGGGCACCATTGCAGCTCCATCATATGCTACAATATTCATGGGAAAATTTGAGGAGACCCATATCTATCCAATCATTGGTAGCGACTGCGTATTCTATGCAAAATATATCGATGATATATTCTTTGTGTACAAGGGCAGTAATGTCAAACTTATCCAATTCCTTATGACCCTAAACACAGTGCACGACTCAATTAAGTTTGACTATGAAAAATCCACAACATCAGTAACATTTTTAGACACCCGCATTTACATAGATGAAAACAGGAAACTACGAACGACGCTACACACTAAAATCACTGACACCCACAACTATCTACACTTTAAGTCTTACCACCCTAAACACCTCAAAGAGAACC
This sequence comes from Acanthosepion pharaonis, assembly GCA_903632075.3. Classification (NCBI taxonomy): domain Eukaryota; kingdom Metazoa; phylum Mollusca; class Cephalopoda; order Sepiida; family Sepiidae; genus Acanthosepion; species Acanthosepion pharaonis. The sequence goes on along the minus strand of CAHIKZ030005388.1, from coordinate 2,394,921 downwards.
TTCCCTATTCACAAGCACTTAGACTCAGAAGGATATGTTCCAACAATGAAGAATTAAATAAACACATTGAAAATCTGGAGCATCAATTTGCACGTGGCTATAAACAACACCTAATCAGGGAACAAATAAATAAAGCAATTTCCACACCTAGAGAAGACACCCTAATGTACAAGATTAAAAATAAATCTAGCCGCATACATCTAGTAACCACTTTCAATCCCACTCTGCCTCCACTACCCCAAATAATCAAATGTCGCTGGGAAATACTACATCTCAAACCAGACCTAAAATGATTATTTAAGGAACCCGGCCTTCTAGCATATCGTAGAGGGCTCAATGTCAAAGTTGACAGGGACTGAATATAAAATAATTTTTAAAATAATATTATGAATTATTCCGCGACAATTTTTTTATTGTTTCATAGGACTTCTCAATTTCGATCAATTGTTATTAATTTTACTGTTCAAAAATCCACTAAAACATTATATATATATATATATATATATATATATATATATATATATATATATATATATATATATATATATATATATATATATATATATATATACATACAGGTTCTGGATATTTATATCTGCTAAAACTAGTAAGTCTTCGAATTCTATTTTATATTAATGCGCGCTACACATTGAGTTCTGTCTACCGTTACAAAGCGTAATATTTGTGTGATATTCCGGAAGTATATCCTTTATGAGAAATCATTTTCTGTCATTACATATATATATATATATATATATATATATATATATATATATATATATATATATATATATATATGAGATGGATAGATAGATGGATAAACAGATTGTATATATATATATATATATATATATATATATCCTTGTACACATTTACAGCAAACTCGTTCTGTAAGAGACAAGACACTATCTTGAGTGGCTTTTGGGCCTTGTAGTGGGTGAATAATAATATTAGAAACTATTTGTTCTTGTTAAGGCATCCATTCACTGAAAATCGATAAATTGATTAGTCACTGATTCTCCATCTTATTTATATGGCGTTCCGTCGACAACCATGGCTCTCCTCGACTTCTTGTCCAGTGTAGCTACCCTGATAGAGTTCAAAAGTTTTTCTGAACCGTCGGTGGCTAATTATTTCCCACCCTCCAAACTCTCACCCCCAGGCGGATATGTGGCAAGCCTCACATTGTTCAATCGCTACTTCCACGGAAAATAATTCGAACAAACTACACCCCTTTGTTCTCCCAGTCCATACAGTCACGAAAATGTCACGCCATGCTACTGACATTGTTGCAAACAATCCGCATTCCCTCTGTATTCAATCGGTGAAAGTAAGTTCCACTTCAACAGCTTCTTTATCTTCTCTTGTGGAACCAACTCGCAAGAGGATGTTTCCCTGATCACTATAGTCTTAACCTGTTGAATTCTGTTATCTTACCCTCCTATTCGCACAAATTGCCACTTACCGTAACTCTGAACGTCGAGTGGCTTCGGGGCTTGTGCAGGGAAAATCTTACTGTAAAAAAACAAAAAACTAAAAAAAACTAAAGCTATGATAGTTTCCCCAGAACTGGTGACAGTTGGTGCATAAATGGAAAAGACGGTTATATAAATGAACATGATTCTCTCACTAATGTTTTGAGTCGGCTCATGACGCTAGGTCAACTCAGTAGTAACATCAAAGTCAGCACCCTACTTACGTTTCTCGCTCATGGGATTACCTTTCAAAAGAAAGTGTAACTCTCCCCAGATTCTGTCAGCTCGTCCACTCTAATCAACCAAGTTTCATAGTGCAACTATATCAATATCGTATCGAGCCAATTCCTTCGCTATCATACCAGTACAACGTTTAGGATTTTTTTTTTTTTTTTTGATGCGGCATTCACCCTTATATATATTGAGCCGGCTTCTTCCTGTTATAGAAGAAGATTCTTGGGATAAAATTATACAAAGTAGGGTACCAGGCGTACTCGGATAACGTTCTTGCTTGCCGCGGGGTTCCCACAGACGCAGAGACAGGAACGACCAATTAGCCGCCGGTTTACCGATGCAGACGCTCCTTGGATTTTCACCAGAGCCCTTGTTAGCCGGCGTGTGTGTGTCAACCTGTCCGCCTTGGGTGGCTCCACCAGGAACGAAAGTTCCGGGCGGCAGAAATCTATACTACCGTTTACCCTCCCCACCGACTCTGAGGTAAGGTTTTACTTTTGGGGGCTTACAGTACCAGGTGTTCCCAAGCGGTCCCCCATCTAAGTACCCCAAATTGGCTCTAAAATGCTTAACTTCGGTGATCGTACGAGAACCGGTGTTTCAGCGTGATTTGACCTCAAGTTTAGGATTACTATAGTCCTTCCGGTCAAGAAGTGTTCTGATATTCCAGCTACCTACCTTTATTTAGTAAACAGTAAATCGCTGAAGAGAATTGCTCAGTCGATCAAGGATTCCGTCGAATCACGTTCGTATTCGGTCAAAAGTTGAGTGACGTTAGGTTATGTCTCGAGGAGTCGACTACGTATAGATTCGTAACTACGTATTTCCAACTGGTTATATCTGTACACGTTTGTATCGCTCCATCGCTGTGGAATATGCCAAGAGATACCTGCACACATAGATTGCAGTTTAACATACTTATGTTATACATTTATATATAGGGTGTACATAAGGTTCGTGTGCACTTTAAAAAATTTATAACTTTATTTGTCTTTACGATAGAAATAATCAGTAAAAATGTTATAAAGATTAATGTACCTAGTTTTAAGTATATCTAAAATAACTAATGTGATTTCAGGCATTACTGTAAATCATTTGGCAAATGTTTTCCGTGAACTGCAAAATCGTATTACCCTTTGTATTGCTAATGATGGAGGACATGTGGAAATTTTTATAAACTTTCAATAAAACTTTAAAAAACATAGATTTACTTCTTTCTAATCCTTTTTACAAATTATTTCTATCGCAAATACAAATAAAGTTATAAATTTTTTAAAGTGCACACGAACTTTATGGACACCCTGCATATATATGAAGAAATATACTCTTAAGGTCTGCTATATTTATGGGATAAAGTGCTCAATATCAGAGATAGAGAGTGTGTAAATATAAAAGTGAACATTGAAGTCAGCACTTAGAGGCGACAGGCTGTTTCATGTTAGACGCTATTGTAAGGCTACGATTGCTTCTAGCGTAAAATAGCCTGACTCCTCTAAGTGTTGATTTCAATGTTCACTAATATATATATATATATATATATATATATATATATAGATATAGATAGATAGTTTCTCCATCCCTACAACTATATGTCCAGCGAAAAGCCGAAGCCAAATAAGAGAACAATTAAGGGGATTTTATTGTTAAGGAGTACAACACGCGTTTCGAGTAGCAACACACGTCGAGGCAGAACGCCGAAAACAGACGACGGGTTGTGAGTGGTCTTAATCTTCAGGGTTGGTAGCTCGGAGGCACCCAGGCTTATTTTTTCTCAGGTCCTTATCCTGAGAGGAAATACAGGTCTCCACACGATGCATTTACATATGCACATACATATATACACAAAATCTATGCGCATACATACTTACAAAGAAAGATACACACATATACGCATATATATTTGACACTGACGGTCGGAATAAAGAGTTCATCCTCACATGAACCTCTTAATATTATTATAATAATTTCCGTTTAAATGATACGTAATAGAAATTAATCAATAAGAATATACATGCAAGCAATCCTTTTATCGACGGATTAATAGGGGGATTGGTAGTCCGTTAAAGCTGATTGTCCGTTGGTGGTGCAGCAGTCACATAAAAAAAGACCCGCTAGAACAGGGCAGTCGTCTCTCGTACACGACAGTTGTCGTCGCTGCTGCTGTTGTTGTTGTTGTTGCTGTTGCTGCTGTTGCTGCTGCTGCCTCTCTCGAGCCCGACTGCCTAAGCTTTCAGACACACTCATTTTATAGACCATGTCGAAGCAGCCGATTGGTTGAGTGGGAAAGTTTTACTTATGCGTAGGCGCAATCCGCCAATTCCTCCAACTGCTCTGCGGCACCATACGCATGCAATGCGTGGGCGTTTTCGGGCATGATGTCGCGTATCTTGCCCACGACAATCACAGATGGGAAGGGATTATTTCTGAGTTATAAAACCACTATAATAACTACCAGTAATGATCACAATGCACATACTATAAACATGTATATACGGCATAAATAAATATAGGCTTAATGTAGATATATTGATCAAAATAACAAAAATAATAGATTTCTCACAGATACTTTCTCCCGCACGCTCTAAGGTATCGCACTTTATATACTGTACACCCGACTTTGTTTAAAATTGAAAGGCCCACCACCGACGCCAAGCGGCCCCTTTGGGAACTAATACGACTTGTTCCGCTAAGTCCGCAAATTTTGTAATACATCACTGACGTTTTGGAAGTTTTTTTCCTGCAGATTTAAAAAAGAAATTGCCTGCAGACTTTGTCGGTTGCGTCCGAAGTCCATTGATAGGGTTTGAGGTCTGTAGATAATAGATTTATTGTCAAAGATAATAAAGTAAACTCACTAAATAACACTTATTTTAAAAATTTAAAAAAAAAAAAAGACTTATCTGCCGAAATAAACAAATGCATATTTTAATAAAATTAATAAATGTAAAATAAAGTTAATAAATTATGAAATAATATAATAAACAGTGAACCTAGAAGAATAAATCGATGAATAAAAAATAAACATCATTTTGTTTTTAAAAAAAAACCCACATGGCTTTCTTGGGGCAAATAAAGAAGACGCCCATTCACTAAGACACCTCGAGCTCATTATATATATATATATATATATATATATATATATATATATAAGATTAATAGAAATGAATGTAATTTGTCACTTAGCTGATTGATGTGATATTCAGTCTACATGAGATTAAATCTATAGGAATCAATTACTTATTATCAATTTCACACTTCACTGGCATGTTAGTCTGAAGCGTGACACTGAGAATGACAAATCCATTACAATGCAGCTTTCATTTCTATGCCTTCTCTGCCTATAACTACTATTATCCTATAAATATAGATAATAGTAATTATATATATATATATATATATATATATATATATATAATATAAAATTTGATCACTTTGTTGATTGATATTATATTCAGCACCCTGTCACCTGATTTTCATAAACGAATCTTTTTGTAATCGTTCGGCCCACTCGTCAGGCAATTATATACATATTTTTATTATATGCATATTTATCAGGCAATATTATATATTTAACCGTTGATATTACATTATGTATATATGTATTATGTATATATGTATATTATGTAAATACAGTGCCCTCCCAAAGTACTGAGACGGCAAGGCCAATTCGTTTGTTTTTGTTGTTCACTGGAGACATTTGGGTTTAAGTTCAAAAGATGAATATGAGACAAGAATTTAGAATTTTACATTTATTTCTTGGTATTTACATTTAGATGTGTTAAACAGCTTAGGGCATGCCACCGTTTGTATCAGGTCACCACATGTTTATGTGAGCAAAGGTAAAGGAACAGTCTTAAAGTAAATAGCATTTAGGATTTGGTTGCATTGCACTTGCTAGTAGTAAATGCATCGAGTTTGCATCCCATTGACGTCGATAAACATTTGCATTTGTTTTTAGATTTTGAACTCAACCTCTGTCAGCTCCTGTTTGTTTCAGAGTCCTCTTCCTTCAGTCTCCTCTTCAAATGTATGCTCTGCTGTTTTATGGTCCTGTGATTGATTTGGCCAGTCTAAAACTGTCCACTTTTCTCTCGTGATGAAGTCCTTAGTTGTGTTATTTTTTTGTTATTTTTCTGCTGCATGATAAACCTCTACCCGGATACATTTTGGATACATTTCTCTTTAAATTGGCAGACAAAATGTTTCTGTACTCTTCTGAATTCATTTTGCTTTTAGCTACAGTTACATCATAAATAAATATGAATGAGCCTGTTCCGCAAGCAGCCATGCAAGCCCAAACCAAGACACTAAACTCCATCATGCTACACAAATGAAATTGTATGTTTTGGATCAGAAGCAGATCCTTCCTTTCTCCACACTTTGGCCATTCCATCAATTTGCTAGTAGAGATATATCTTGGTCTTATCATTTCATAAATCATTCTTCCGGAATGTTTATCGCTCATCACTGTACTTCGTTGCAAGATCCAATCTGGTCCTCCTTTTCATACTGCTGTTGATTGGTTTCTATCTTGTGGTATGGCCTTTATATTTCTGCTCACAAAGTCTCCTTCGAACGGTGGGTTGCAAAACCTTCACCCTTGTCCCCTGGAAGTTGTGATGCCACTGCCTGTTTTGGGGGCTTTTTCCTCAAATAATGTGTCTGTTATCAACTGCTATTGTTTTCCTTGGCCGACTTTCTCTGTCTTTTTTTCAGTAAACCAATAATTTCTTTCTCTTTCACTACATTCTAAATTGTTGTGTTGACAATGCTCAAAGTTTGTCCAATTTCTCTGATCGATTTTCCTTCTTTTCTCAGCTTTAAAATGGCTTGCTTTTCTCCCATAGACAGCTCTCTCCCATCTTCATGTTGGTTTATGCTTTTTAAGAAGAAATACATTTTTTACAGGTGAAACCCAAGAGTAGTCGTTCAGAGCTATTTAATGTTTAAACAATCAAAATAAAAGCAACACCTCGGCAACAAGAAACACCTGTCAGTTACGTGTTTCAGTAGTTTTCCTCATTTTAAAAATGGGTCGTTTCAAACAAAATGTGTTATGTCCTAAGTTGTTTAACACATCTAAATGTAAATACCAGGAAATAAATGCAGTAATTCTGAACACTTGTCTTATATTTATCTTTTGATATTAAACCCAAATGTCTTCATCTAAAACCTATGCCCACCCACCCCATATTAAGGAAGTAGACAAATCTGAGTGAGATTTAATCGGATTAATTAAAACAATACGGCATAGAAAGATTATTAATAATATACAACAAAAAATTAGCAAAGATCTGAAAGATATAAAAAATAACAAGAATGTTTTCGTAAAAGCTGACAAATCCAAATTTTTAAACAAGATAAGCGCCAAGAAATATAATAATATGCTTAATAAAGAGGTAATTAAGTACTATAAAAAAGCTCCCGCTAATTTAGAAACTGAGTTGAACAGAGAAGCTGGCATATTAGCCAATAAATTTAACTTAGAAAACAGGGTTGAACAAATTAACTTAAAAATTGTTTTATAACAATTAAAGATCATAAAAACAACTTTCTCAATAATCCTGAACACCGACTTATAAACCCCACTTAAACACAATTGGTTAAGGTTAGCAAAATAATCTACAAGAAATATGCGAATCATTAAGAACATTCTTAAATATTAATCAATGTCATTCCACCTATGATTGTATCGAAAAAGTAACCCTAGAAAATGTGACGTAATACGAAAGAAACTTCACTGATTGTTTAAAAAATTTGGATTTAACCTGGATATAGAAATAAACTTGAAAGTTACCCATTACTTGGGCATTATACTAGACTTACGTGATGGTACAATTTCACCGTATAGAAAGAATAATCAGTAACCACAATATATCAACGTAGGTTCTAACCACCTGGTACATATTTTGAAACAAATACCTAAAGGTATTAATCAAAGATTGTCCACTAACTCATCTAATAATAATATTTTTAATAAAAAAAAATAATCTATAAATAAGCACTAAAGAATAGTGGACATGATATTAAATTAGAATATAATAATATGAATGATTACTCGAGAACACAAAGTAAACATAAAACCAGAAGTAGAAAAATATTATGGTTTACCCCCCCACCCCATATAATTCAGCGGTGAAAACCAACATAGGCAAAATATTTTTAAACTACTCAAAGGGAATTTTCCACAATCTAATAGGTTGCATAAAATCTTTAATAAAACCTACATCAAATTAAGCTATAGTTGTATGCCTAATATGACCAGTTTAATTAATAGATTTAATATGAAAAAAAATAACTATAGCTTAATTTGACGTAGTTTACGTTTTTATTTAATAACGGAACAAAAAAAAAAAACCCAAAAAACAAAACAAAACTAAAAAAAACCAAACTATTCTAATAACAGGCTTTGCCTATGTCTACAGCTACTCAGGATTTTAGATTTAATAAATTATTGTTCTTTTTATACATAGCATTAGCTATCTTTTCTTCTGTACATTAGCTAACTTTTCCTTTGTGCATTTGTTTCACCCTATGCAAGGGAGAAAAGCCACTAAGCCACAAGGGGTTACTTGGTGTGGAAGAATTAGGAACTGAAAGATTACTAATGAGTGGAAAGAGAAAAGAGTAATCAGGAGGACAGTAGATAGCGATTGACATTGCATTTATATTTTTGTAGGTTAAATATGGTTGGAAAGCATTGGGCCGTAAGGGAGTCCGACAAGCGAGTAGTGCGTGAAAAGAAACTGTTAGCATAGAATTTACGGTGACATCTATCAAGCTCAACGGTAAACGGATGAGATCTCAACGCCAGTCTAGTAGCGCGCTTAAATTCAAAAAGGCTAAGTACCAGGGGAATAGATCATCCGAGCAATTATCATGAAAGTATTTATAGAAAAGACGCAGATAGGCACACTTGCGTTGCTGGGAAAGTGATTGAAGCAGTATCAGGATCGACAATATTGACGATTCTTCTTTGGACACACACACACACACACACACACACACACACACACACACACACACACACACACACACAGACATATATATATATATATATATATATATATATATATATATTATAAACTAACTGATTTGTAAATATGGTTTCATCGCTACACAGGAATTACCATGTTTCAAAAAGCAGAAAACAAAATCTTAAAATTCAATTTTATTAAAACTATTTCTTCTCTTTCATCTTCAAGCCAATTTTGGAATAACTCATTTTAAAATTTACTGAGTTTTAAAAGCACATACACACATAATTTTTGTTTCTAAGGACACAGAGAAATCCAGTCATTTAGAGAGAGGCTGTAGCGTGTTTTTTTATTAATTATTATTGTATCAAATATGAGTTACGTTCGAAATTGTCTAGGTAGGATAGGGGGTGTCTTTTTTCAACGAATTATGACATCCATTCAACGCATGTCGTCTGTTTTTTTATCAATGGCAAAAACGTTTCTCGGTATTTTATTCGTTAAATTTTTACTTGTATAAATACAGATTCTTTCTAAAAGGGGAGTTTGGATTAGAATCCGTTGTATTGATCTACAATTTTAAAATACTATTTTACTTTTATTTACTAATAGATTAAATTCCAAAATTCGCTTGAAGATGAAACAGAACTAATGCTTTTAATTTAATATAAGTGAATTTGAAGTTTTTGTTTTCTGTTTTTGAAACATGGTAATTCCTGTGTTGCGATGAAACCATATTTTTAAATCAGTTAATTTATAATATTTATGCTCTGTAAATTTACATTGAGCACTGTTTTGTTAAAAATGAAAATATCAATAAGAACACCGGATTACATATCTTACTGTTCTTCCTTTCTTTAATACATATATATATATATATATATATATATATATATATATATATATATAGAAGAAAAATACAGAAAAAACAAACAAAAATCTTAATATGCAATTGTGGCACCATTTAACGAGGCAGAAAAAAGAAAAGAAAGAAAAGAAGAAAAGGAGAGGCTAAGGACTGAATCGTGGATGATAAGCAGAACACACACACGGCTAAGAGACAATGGATAAGGGATATTTTGATAAGTAACAAATGGCGAAAGGGTCTCATTACAATGACAGGGAAATTCTGAGTAAAAAGAAAGGGAAAGAAAGAAAGAATCAGATATGTTTTAAGACGGCTGTGTTATCTAAGGATATGAAACAAACTATTGGTACAGGAAGGCATCTTATTATCAACTACAGACCGACTGGCCAAAGAAAAATTCAAATGAAAATATTATTTCGATAAGTGACGAAAAACAGGCAACTAAAAGGACTTTGGACAGATATGAAAAAATTAAAAGCCACCCACGAGTGTCCGCTGACCGATTTCCTTCGACGGAACATCCTTGGCCTGCGATAATAAAATTATGTTATCAGAAATATGTACCGAAGGAAATGAATGGGAATTTAGAAATGTCTTTTTTTCAAGGCGACGTTGGCCGTGTTAAGAAGACCACCCATTCGGATAATTAGCGATAAAATACCTGACGAAAACCACGTAGAACAAGAGCTATGACCGCCATTGTTCATATTTTCCCGTTTGCGGCTAGAGAAATGATAACGGCGATTAAGAGAAAGAAAAGGAAAGAAGGGATAATTTTTTAGTTAAACAAGATATTTTTTTTTCCTGAAACAAAGCCGCGGATTCGTCCACGCCCGACTAAGACATCATTGGTCGTGTGGTGATCACGTGACGCACGAAGGAGGCTGTCGCCGCCCATCCAGAGGAGTAGGTATGAGAAGCTGCTACGAAGAAGTGGGGAGGGCAGTTCACGCCCTCTGAAGTATGGTGAGAAGGTGAGAGGAGGAAAGGTTCCCAAAATGGAAAAAAGTGGAAATTCCTAACCAGAGACGTGGATATGTATTTAGAATTATCGAGGAAACCCCGACGCCGACAGACCCACCCCGGTTTTGGTCGGCGTCCATATAAGCGAAGCCACAACGAGCAGAAATCAGTTCCAGTTCCAATTTCAGTTTGAGTTGGAGTTGCAGCGAAGAGTCAGTCTCCAGTTGAAGCCGCCTCGCAGATAGCTGACCAAGATTCACGCAAATTCCGGACTCCTCTTCAACCCAAGAACAATTATTTTGAAGAGCGACTTAGATCCAGACCACCGAAATAAGTTTTTTTTCGACTTTCGTCCGAAGACACACCGAAAAACCAATTTCTTAGAGAGCAAACAACTTGAAGCGTTAAAACTCGCCTAACGGAAAACGACGTGTCACAATCCATAGAACGGGTCGGGAGATAGATGCAGTCCTATGTATCGAACAACTAGACATAAAGTTTGTTATCTTTTTCTTTGATACTTTGAACTATTTTGAGTTTTCATTTTATTTTCTTTGATGCATATTTGTGTGGTATCACCCCCGTTGAACTCGGTTTGCATTACGGCCCCAACCACTGTTTGATCTCGTCTGCCGAAGATCAATTCACAACGTGGGTAGGCAGACTGGGGATCAATGCAGTTACCTTGGTAACCAGGCGTTGGAAGCGAGTTGGGAACGGCGAGGCTGATATCAAATCTAACCAGATTCCCATCCGAATCACCAAAAGGTTAGAACGTCACATTTGGGTGCCGCGACCGATACCAAGCCAGTTGGTCGTCACAGGACGAGACAACACGACTGACGCGACAGGCGGACATCACGTTTGGAGCAGCGACACCCGAACGGAGCAGCGAGGAGCGAACAGCTGGCGCCGCGGCGAGGACGTCACAATTGGTGCTGTTTAGGGACGTCACAGTTGGTTCCATGGTAGACCAGAATAGAACGTCACAGTTGGCGCTGCGACCAGGGGACGACGTCACACAATTATGCTGTATTAATGTTAATATAAAGTCGACGTCGGACGTTTCGGTCTATTTAAGACCATCTTCATGGACATTTTCATTTAAACATAATTAACATTAGAACATATAAAATTTAACACAAAAGACGATGGACATAAGAGCACAACTAATCCAAACAGATAACTGAAATTTTTATATAAGATCAGCGTTCCGTTTAAATATGATCACGTCGTCGTCACGTGGGCGATGTTGTGGAAAACGTATTCGAAGATGATTTCCAAATATTAAAATATTAAAAAGTCGATTGAACTATTTTATATAAACAGTTCAAGAAATCCCTTCCGTTGATACAGGAATACGTAGTGATCAATAGGTTCTTATATCTTCATACAAGCTTGAAGTCCTTCACGTTACAAAGCAAATCAAAATGATTTCAAAAGCGATGGAACAGTTCTAAAAAAACAGTTCGATAATAAATCCTTTCCTTACTTGATATATATATATATATATATATATATATATATATATATATATATATATATATATATATAAAAACAAAGGAAGAACAGTAAGATATGTTTATATATCAATTCACAATTCTTCTTTTGAAAAAACAAAATGCCACAGTGTTTGGTGTCCTTCTGATCACCAACCGAAATCAGAAGCAATAGAGTTGGCGTCTTGTCAATTCTTATTTCAAGACCTTAATATCGGGTATGCAGTAGTCTTTTTACTCTTATTTCATATTCAGATTTTATAGGTACTTATTATGTACGATAAAGAACTGGTAAAAATGACCTTGTTGTCAGTGAAGCTAAAATTTCAACTCAGTTCGTCCATTCAATTTTTATCGTTACGCACCCACTGCATTTGTTTGTGCATTCATTATTTTTTGAAACCCTACATTAATGTCTCGCATCTGTCAACACATTTTAAAACTACTCTTAATAAAAGAGAAAAACATCGATAAGAAATTGTTTCGTATGCCAAACGCAAAAAAGGAAAAGCCTGGAATTAAGTTTGCCAAGTTGAAGTCAAAAAAACAGAAAATCAATATACACATTGTAAAACCAACCAAAAAGGCAACTCCATAAACATGATATGCTGACTGACTATCTATCTATCTATATATATATATATGTATGTATGTATTTTTGTGTGTGTTTAAAGAGCATATCGTCATTCAAACCTGTTTCATTGAATAATACTATATCTATTTATTTTTATAATGATCCTTTCTCGTTGTCTAATCAATTTCTTGAAAAATAAAATTCATCAAGGAAGAAAATGTATTTTTATCCTACCCAAGTACTTTCGATCTCCTCCAAGATCATCATCATCAGGGGTGAATTACAAAGACAGCCATATTATAACTGTCATAAAATCTACATTTCGTTGTGATGGCAATTTAAAAAACAAAACAAAAAAAAAAACAAAAAAAAAACAGGCGTTAACATGCTCTGTTATAATTATTTTAAAATTTTAATTTTATCTGATGTAGCCATGAAAGTTTTCGCTAAAAAGTGTCCCAACATAAGGATACTGCCCAGTAATCGGTATAAATGGGAAATGGCATTAAAAGTTTGTTATATATACAATGTTGGTCTTTTCCAAAGCACGAGTTGACGGAGAGGAGTTATTGCGTATGATTAAGTTGGTTGTGTTCATTTTAGTATAATATATAGTTTTACTTTTTTAATGGGGTTTTTGGGGAATATATTAATATAAGTTGTTTTTTGCCTAGAAATCTGCCTCTTTCTCTCCCCTCAATATATATATATATATATATATATATATATATATATATATATATATATATATATATATATATACACCTAGTGAGCCAGACAAACCTACCTAGGTTTCACCTAAACGGATCGTCAGGGAAAGTTTGGCTCTACGGTTGTATTGAGCTCTTTTGTTAGTTAGTTGTTACTCGTATCGGGGTTTTTCTTTGGGCTTCAGACCTGCATCTGTGCGATTTTTTGTCGGAAGAAGTTCATGTTTGTAGCTCTTTCTTTTTTAAAACCTTTTTTTCCTCGAGATTGATTTTATTAAATCAAAATTCAAAAATTTTTCGAAAACAGTTTTATCTATATTTAGTCTATATATATATATATATATATATATATATATATATATATATATATATATATATATATATATATATATAAAAAAAATATAGTCTTTAGGTGTGCTATATTTATGGGATAAGTGTTCAATTTAGTATAATATATAGTTTTACTTTTTTACTGGGGGTTTGTAGGGAATATATTAGTATAAGTTCTATTGCCTAAAAGATTCTGCCTCATTCTCTCTCAATATATATATATATATATATATATGAAGAAATATAGTCTTAAGGTGTGCTACATTTATAGGATAAAGTGCTCAATATCAGAGATAGAGCGTGTGTAAATTTAAAAGTGAACATAAAGTCAACACTTAGATGCGACAGGCTGTTTCATGCTAGATGCAATCAGACCTGACGATTGCGTCAAGCATGTAACAGAGTGTCGCCTCTAAGTGTTGACTTTTTATTTATATATATATATTATATATATATATATATATATATATATATATATATATATATATATATATATAATAAACTAACGACACGACCGTTCATTATCGAACTATGTATAGTCTTATCCAAATAGTATGGACCTTAAGAAACTCACTGGTAATTTTAGTGGTGGTTTGTTTTGCAATTCGTATGATCGTAACGCTTTTATAGAACCTACATTAGTTGAGGTTATATAGAAATTTGTTGTTTTCTGTTATATTTGTGCCCAATGCTTACATATCGATAATTGCACGTGACGATTGATAATCTGAAAATTATTATCTACTATTTAATAAACAAAACCTTGGAAATATTTGGATATATAATCCTTCTCGTCTTTAAAAGGTAGGGTTGTGTTGTTGTATTTGTGTGGCATATCAAAATTTATCGCTTTATTTAATATTGAAATTTGTTTTTATTTCCTTAAAATTTAATTGTTTCTTTACTCTTTGCCGAGGGTAACCCTATGTAAGCGGCTCAGTCCGCGTATTTTGGGCCCCACTTTTAATAAAGAGTAATTTCCGAATTAATCTCAACTCGGAAAAACCACGTCTAGGAGGCTATGCGATATTTACAGAATCTTTAGTAGTGAAAACACTAAAAGTATTACATTCCGGGTTAAACTGTGTGAAATATAAAATCTGGAATAAAAACGTAATAAATCTGTTATTCCCTAGCTCACATAAATTTTACAGTTTGTACAATTGTTGTAGCTGTGTGGCAGACAACGTTGTCAAAGAAGACAAAAAAAAACGGTTAATTTAAGCTTTGTACACGGCCTTTAAAAACTGGATGTTTATGTAAGAAACGATCTGAAGGCAGACATTGAGAAATGTTTGCTTCAGGGAAAGCCTAAATATAATTCCATTTAGCGGAGACGAAATTCGATTTCATGGTTTCAAGTTTCTAATCCGTGGGTCTGCTTTTTTATCTTTTTATAAACCGGCACACCAGGCCAGAACAATTGATTTAAAAGGCTTTAGCAGTTATTTCTAGTTAGTAATCTTACAAGGTCTGCTGAACAATATCCTCACAGAAGAACTGACTTTAAGTGACAGAGGTGTGGTTCAACAGGCACGTAATGAGAATACCAAGGCCAGAACTTGTAAAAAACAAGAAAATGTTAGATGATAAACAGAAACTGCAAGGAAATGGTTACTTTCATACAGAAACGTTAATATTCATGCTAATATTAGCCGTTTCCGTATAAGGAAACAATCAGTCTTCATTGATCAGACTGGCTTTCTATTAAAACAATAAATAGATTTCCGTAGTCCACTAACTTTGATCGCTCTTTCTAGTATTGATGGCGTCTTACTTACTAAACTATTGTTCGAAGTATTCTGAAACATCAACATTGTAATTATATCGTTATAATTTTTAGTAGTTGCAGTTGTTAAAAGTTCTTAATTGATAAGGTTCCTTTTATTTGTTTTATGTACATTATTCAGACTGTTATCCTCATCTTCATTGGCATATTCACAACGTTTTGGTCTCTATATCTCTGAGATGAGGTATTATGATTAATTGTATTATTTACATTATTCGGACTGTTATTCTCATCTTCTTTGGCATATTCACAACGTCTGAATAATGTAAATAATTGTCATGGGACCTTACCCATAATAACATAATAGACTATTCCATACGTAATAAATACTGCGCCTCAAGAGGAAGTAGAGGGTTCAGTCTGAAGTCTGGAGTGAAGTCCGTCAGGAGTCTGTCACTCAGTGAGAGCGAGTCAGTCAGTCGAGTCAGAGGCAGTCCGAAACAGAGTCGTGTTCAGACAATTACTACTCAACCTGATTGTTCGTACTAACACTTTTCTACCCCTCTGTATATATTCCTGTTTGTAATATATCTGTGTTATTCCATATCCGTGTTCGAGTTCTTCTTTATTGGTTCTACCTTTCTCTATCACCGTGGTACAAGGAACCGGACCATAATAATAATACAATTAATCATAATACCTCATCTCAGAGATATAGAGACCAAAACGTTGTTAATATGGCAATGGCGATGAGGATAACAGTCCGAATAATGTAAATAATATAAGTAATCATAATACGTCATCTCAGTGATATAGGTAAGATTTATTTGATACAGTTTTTGTGACTCTATAGCGCCAGTTCACAAGGTTCGCAGAAGATTAGTTCTTGTTAAGACCGACAGGCTTCATGTGCTGGAAATCATTTTTAACTATTGATATGAGAAAGCGGTCTTTTTCAGCTGAGAATTTATTTTCTGAATGAGTCTGACGTCATGTCTAGTATCCCTATAAAATTCTGCATTAGAATTTTATCTAAGAACAGATAAGACGAAATTTAATATCCGGATAATGTATTTAGAGAGAGCTTAAAAAATACCAATGGCACAAAGAAATAGCGAGAATGTACTTTCTCACTTATTAGAAAGCCAAGGGAAATGTCTTAAAAAAAACCTTTGAATACAATGAAGAGAGAGGTAAATTGTTATGTCTGTCTAATATCCCATACGACAGCGAATGCAGGAAAATCTTCTTACACATAAGGAAGCGACTTGAAGTAACAAAGTTCTGATTCTGCAGACGTAGGCACAGAATATCATGGAAAGAGCCTGTAATCATCAAGGAAACTAGCCACTACAAAGAAACTGATAATTGCAATCAGAAAGAGGTAGCCTAAAAATCCGGCTTAAATAATGAGGAAAGAAGACATGGAGAATATGAAGTTCGCAGAACATACTGAAGACTAGAAAAAAGGAGGGAAAAGATTATCAAATTTGAGCGAAGAAAAGATTGGACAACATTTATTAGAGCAACGAAAGACAGTTTGTTGTGGAAAGCCATAACCATTCATGGACTAAAAAGACATGGTAAATAAACGTAGAGGAAACATATGATGAACAAATATGCGAGCGGATCATTAAGGGTTCTCTATTGGAAAATTATGTTAAGCAATCGATCATAAGATCCAATTACTTTTCTTATAAATTTATCCTAACTGATGAATTTTGACTTAGTGCTTAGGGAATAAGCAAATCAAATTTGTATTTTTGCTGCCAACTTGACATTATCATCGATTATGAATCAAGTTTTCTTTGGTTTCATTTTTTTTCTTTAAGAGGATAATTATTTTGTTGCCATTACGTCTTAGACTTTCTTCACTACATCTGAATCGGCTTTCCTTGCTTATGGCTTTTCACAGTTCTGCATTCTGATTTTTGCAGCTATATGATATTCATTCCAGATATAGTTTGATATTAATTCGCTATTCAGTTGGATTTTTGCCGCATTTTTAAGGGAACCATTTTTTAATCCTTTCACCCCAGGCAAGACAATAAAGCCACTAAAACATAAGGAGGGACTACTTAGTGTTATAGAATATGAGTAGAAAGTAGTATAAAGGGGAGAGAACACTAAACGAGTTGGTAGTAAGACAATAATTGACATTGCATTTACATTTTTGAAGATCAATCTGATGAGAGCAAGAAACCGGAAGTGAGTTCTCAAAGTGAAAAGTGTGATAAAGAAACTAAAAAAAAAACAAAAAAAACTTTTAGATATGGGCAAATCGTGAACCCTCAAATACTATAAAAGTAGAAAAATAGATTTTTTATAGAAAAAATACAAGCAATACATTTTTATATAAAATGATTACTAACGATATATATTTATAGTAAAATTACCCACAATGTATTTTTAAAGGCAAAATTAAACAATAAATTTTGTAGCAAAATGACCAAAAATACATTTTATCTTTAGTAGAATCCATAAAACTACGTTCAAAATATTTAGTTCCGCCATTAAATAAACCATAGACATTTATATGCCGCTAAACAAAATCAAACCTCCAGACACCAAATTAGAAAGGAAATACCACGACCATGGTTACATATTTTAGAATCTTTTCGACAAAGAGGGAGATAAACTGGAACAAAGAATTCATTGATAGTAAGAATTTAAATTAAGTTTCTCAAAGTCAGACGATATAAAAAAAATTAAATTGCTTCCAATTTAGGATCAAAATGAAATGAACGCTTTGCACAGAGATAGGTCTCAAATAGCTCCAAGTAATCTCTAATATTCCCACAAGCAGAACTTTTAAAAGTAACTTCTCTCTCAATTACACACCTTAATATAATAAATAAATACATGCATCCATTCGTGAATATATATATATATATATATATATATATATATATATATATATATATATATTATTTTTGAACAATAAAAAACTATTAAAAAATTAAAATCTTCAGACACACTGGGTTGTAGATTAATGTTCTTTCGTTTTTTCATTATTATTTCATTTAGATTCCTCGACTAGTTTCGCCCAAAATGGCCATCATCGGGAGAAGAAATATTTCTGCTTGCTGGTAGCAGTACACTACAGAAATGAATGTCTTGATGGAGAAAATGAACTTTTGTCTGTAGTTTTCATTTGATTTTTTTTTTATTTTTTTAATCTTTTTAACATGAATCTTTTAAAATTCCTTGTGTTGGTCAAACAGTCTCTTGTTGTTGTTATTTGAGATAAGATCTGGATGGATCTCTGCTTCTCTGAATTCCCGTGGTCATTTTGACAGTTTTATTGGTCCTGGAGAGGGGATGTGTCTCTGTTTAGTGTTTGTGTGTGTGTTATTTGGTTCTTAGGGAGTGAGTGAGTATGATATGTGTAAGCGTGTGTATTGCTGTGGGTGTGTGTTATCATTTGGCTCATTAGGGAGTGAGTGAGTATGATGTGTGTAAGTGTGTATATTCATTTGGGGGGGGGTGTATAAGTGTGAGGCCTCCACACCTCCGTAAGCATGTCTGTCTTGTGTGGGTGAAAAATGTGGGTAGGTTTTGATTATATATTAGTACTGGATATTGGGTATTTAGACGTTGTATCCACTTATTTTCATGGAACTCTAAAATCTTTCTAATGTTATCTACTCTGAACTTTTCTATTCTCTCAATTATAGTGAATTTGGCATGGGTGTTGAAATCGTGTTTTTCCAGGCGGAAATGTTGTTCCACAGGTAATAATTTTTCATGGGGTGTCGACTTAATTCGATTGCGATAATTATTAATTCTGTAGTGAAAGGGCCATTCAGATTTTCCTACATATATATTCTCTGAAGGGTAACATTTCAGTACGTCTTTCTTTCTATACTTCATCTCAGGATTCAATGCTTCAATTTTTACGTTAATATTGAAACTAGTGTGAAATCCTAAGTAATTTCGTCATTTGATGTTCTTTTATATCTGGAAAGGAAGAAAAACTCTGTACAAATTTCAATGACTGAATACGTCACCAGCAATCATTGATTATAGCTAAACACGCGACAGGAAATTGCTGAGGTTCTTAGCATATCTCATATCGTTGAAAAGCAGTTGAAAACAGATGAATACAGCATCCAAATCGTCGAAATCATTTCCAAAACCATTATGAATATAACCACAACTAAACTAAATACATCCATAACAATAATAATTCACAAGCAGGAAAACAAAGTAAATGGCCCAAACTGTCCCGCACAAAATTGGGTAAACATGCAGAAATTTAATAAAAATATTCGATGAACACAAAGGGTATTTCGCATATAACAATTTAACAAATGAACGAGTCATACACAGAAATAAATTCGACCTCAATTTTGATGTAAAACTACCACACTCATCAAAAAAGAAAATAATTTACTTGGAAGGAAAATCATCGAGAGTCCGCCATTGACTATTATCAAATTGTAAATCTACGCCCCGGTTTTTTCCCAATTTTATCTTTCCTCAATGAATTTCAACTTTCCCAAGTTAACGGAAACAACAACGAAATATGTCGAAACATCAAACGAAAACGGTTAAAGACATCACCTCATTGCCTTGAAGATGTACAGCACAAAAGTCCTTCTCATGCCGTAACAATCTAATCATAATCTGAACAATATTCTTCTAAAAATAAGAAAACTTGTTCGCTCATTACTGTTTGCCAGATTTTGATTTATGACAGTTAGTGTCCTCCATCTGCTTTGACCTTTCAACCACCTGATGAACTTTCATGAATATTCTCAAATTTATAAGTCTTGATAAACCAATGACATCCTCATCTTTGTACATAAACATGTGCAGTAAATCAAATCTTACGTTGTCTTGATAAAGATAAATGCGACGGTTAAGAACAATGCTTCCTCTTATCTCTTCACACACACAAACACACACACACACATATATATATATTATGTATATTTATGCAACAATTTTTCATTAATGCATGTTTCATTAAGTAATATAGGCAAGTTTTGTCTATTTTAAGTAAGTTCCTTTCATATTGTCTGATAAGCTTAATAACATTATCATTAAAAGACAAAAGGAAATCACCATATTGATACATGTTTAAATCCGATCTAAGCTTACTTATCAGACAATATGACTTAAAATAAATAGAAAAAAACTTGTCTATATTACTTAATCAAACATCTATTAATGAAAAATTGCTGCCTAAATATACATATATATATATATATATATATATATATATATATATATATGTTTGTGTGTGTGTGTGTGTGTGTGTGTGTGTGTGTGCGGCGCTTTTTACAAATCGCTCAGTTAACTCTAGATATTTACCTTTTGGCCACCACGTGTTTTGGATATGCCAATTGTTCAGATTAATTTAAGACAAACATATATGTATATGGAGGAGAAGGCATAACTGGTCTTGTCTCCAAGAAAAGTCTTTTGAAGGCGACAGAAAACAGTGGATATGCTGCTTCAGGATGAAATCCATAGAATCAAGCTCAACTCTTTCTTGCAACGTCCTACCAGAGAACTCGGATGACGATGGTCAGAATTGTTAAGCAGAGACTGAAAGCTAAAACTCTATTTTTGTTTGTTCTTTGATATTCTGGGCTGCAATTATTAATTATTGGTTTTCACAATATCGTGTTCAAATTCTGACAAGGCCGAATTTTGTAATTAATTTTTTGCGCCTTAGATCTCAGGGGAACTCTGGTAAAACATGGGAAAATTAGGTCTAAAAATCACTATAATCATTCCAGGCACTTTCTTTCCTAATTAATTCTCAAGCGAATCACTCACAATTCTCTCATTGAGATTCGATCATCCAAACACGGCAGAAGAATCAAAAAATATTTTTGTTTATGATCTTTAACAGAGAATCGGGTAAACCCGATAAAAGACACCGAGTTGGTTGTGTGTGGTGCTGTAATCACCAGGAGTTGCGTCCCCTTACACAGTGGGCTGTTGAGAGAAGGTCTTCTACTGAGAGTAGGTGGCGCTGACTATTTGCATACGAACTATACTGGGCAGTTATTAGCCAATAGTCAGCGTGAGTCCGAGACTAGCAGAGCTATATAACACCAGTGTTTTTCTCAGTCGACAGAAGCGCTCTCAACGTGCGTACGTACGAAAACCCAAACAAGACTAACACATGATTGAATGAAAATGTCAATACAGAAACATTTAAAAAGGCTGACGTGGAACTATTTACTTTATACGCTAGTTAGATGCTGTTAAGTTTGATAATGTGTAAACAGATTTATATTGCTATCCTCTGAGCCAGCATGATAGAGATGAGAGAGAGGGAGGAAGGGGGGTAGAGAGACATCTAAGTACATACACCCTTGTGAAAATTAATTGAAACACCCGCTCTAGTTTTCTTTCTTTTATTATAGTCAGTTTTAGACCCATTGGAGTGATACGCTGTAAACGATTTCTAATTTTCCTCAGATTAGGACATTTGCAGTGGTGTGCAGTAATATGAATGTATTTTCGGGGTGTATGACGAAACTTGTTTGGCCCTGAAAAATATTGCGTCATCCGTGATTGCACCAGATTTTTCAAGCCCAGACACTTTTGTCTCGACCGTCGATTAGTTGTCCTACTACCATTGTCTGCGATGGAACTAACTCCTAGGAAGCGTAGGAAAATAGTAACGCTGCAGGAACACACTGGCAAGTGAAGAAATCGAAGTACTATAGATGTGCCCGGAAATTCTCCTGATTTAAATGCAATCGAAAATTTGTGGTCAATCTGTAAGGAACGACTTCGGGGAATGGATATACGAAGTACTAACATGTGCACTTTACCATGTTTCATTGGAAAAATACGAAAAAAGTAAATGATAACAGAATTATTCGTTTTGTTTCAATTAATTTGCACAAGGATTTTACTTTCTTTAATTTACAACACTGGGTTAGAGGTGGGTGGGTTATTTTTTCATGATAAACTGACACGTGGACATGATGTAGCCAAGTATGATGTTCTAATTAGTTGAAGTAGACATAAAGTTATCAGCAAAAAATTTTAAAAAATTACATATAGGAAGCTTCTTATTTTAAGTATATATTAGTTGTGTGTAGAGTAAGTGTTTACAGAAAACTTGCGTTTTACCAGATATCGGTGGATCTACTAACATTGATAATTGTAATTCGAAATTTATAGGATTTGCATAGTTTCATTATCAGATGTCTGAAAGCAATGATAAGTTCGTAAGTCCTTTGGCTACAATGCAGAGTTTATGCTATATTATATCAAAAGAAAGTTTAATTAGATAATTGTTTGCCTAATCACGGAGAGAAATGTAAGAGAGCCATAATCAATGATGGATGTTATAAGTTAGTTATTGTTTGAAACCAAAATTTATTCTTTGAAACTATCTCATAGAATATATAAACGAATTTTAACGCAAGGCGGCCCAACTGCTTTAAACAATTAAACCATGTGTTTCATTGCAAAATAGATGTAGTCTCTCTCAGCTTCACTCACGATCAATAAAGATATTTTTTTCACGTTGCTAGGGTTTTTTTTCTTTCTCTTGTCTCATATATTTTTAGCCTGTTGATTACGAAAACCATTCCTATCATGATGATCAATACTTGGCGATCGATTACGGACGCAATGTGACTGGTCTTTTGTTCATACGATAAAGAATTTAGAGTTTGATCAGTATGTGCGTATATATATAGATGATTTATTATATATGCTGAAGGAAAATAAAATTACAACGTAATGTTTCAACTTATTCAAGATTAAACGTACACGTATTTATTATTTATTCAAGATTAAATGATCACGTGCACATATCATTTTTTGGACAGGTTTATAAATAAATAATGCTTCATATATACTCAGATACTGTATTAATACACTGTATTTCGTAATAGACTTGTACAACTACACCATACAATAACCAGTTAGTTAAGTGCTGTACGTGATACATGCATGAGCGATCATATATCTTTCGATTCATGATTCACTAGACAGAAAAATTTCACGCAGTAGCTTGCGGTAGAGTAATTGCCATCCAAGTTTGTCCTGTTATCCAACCCATAGCTAGGTATACATGCATACTGATTGCAAAGAGGAGACTTCGTCGTGGTGTAATGATTAGCAACCTTCTCTCGCTAGATCAATTACGACTGAGTAGTGAGTTCGATCCTCAATTGGTGCTCCACACATTAGGCCTTGTACCAGATCTAAGATAGACTTAAAAAATCCTTTCTCTCCTTGACAGTGTAATAGATAAAAAAAAAACTTGTTTCGTTCGAATAACTGCGATTGATTAGTGATTTCGATCTTCCCTGGGTTCGCCAAACTTGAGGCATTGTGCCATATCGAAGCTACACTTAGAAAGTCGCCATATTGATGGCAGCTAGTGCTGGTTTAAATATCGGTTAATGACGATTTACTAAGCCGAACGTATGGGGCACCAAGTGAGGACTGAACTCAATACTCAGTCTGAATTTTTTCAGCGATGGAAGCCTGTTAATAATTACTCGTCGAAGTGCACTAAATCTCCCGGAATCTCTACAAAAATCTCCCCTCTCTAAACTTATAGACAAATCCGAGAGGTGCATGCTGGGATTTCGTTTGTCTATAAATTTTAAGAAGGAAGCTTTGTCGTAGTCATTACCCAAGATTTAAACCAATGTATATGAATATGGGTTATATAGGAGTTAGTCTAATGGATATTATCAGTCTTATACACGTTTTTCTTCCTTGCTTTGAAGTCAGAAGGCTATAAGCATTTGATTGTATCCATTTTGCATGTGAATACTATTTCGAATTTGTGAACTTTTTAAATGGTTACTGTTATATAGATACTTTGATTTGCCTTGCATTACGTTGTTGTGTCTCGTATTATTTACTCTGATCTTCTTCCTTGCCTAATTTATTTTTGGTAATTTCACTTAACCATGTTTGCTTCCTCAACAAATACCATTCTACGATCCATTATTTTTCAACGTTTTCACCTGCTGATTAAATGCAGCGAAGTTGCAAATGAGATTGTTGAAGAGTCAGGAGGCACGGTGGAGTAAAGGATAACGTCTCAGAGAGCCGAGTTCGAATTCCAGTCGAATCCATTTACATTAGTGCTAATACCTTTGAGAAAGGTATGAATCCTCTTCTTCTCCCCCGGCTATGGGTAAGTAGCAGAACAGACCGAGTTCTACCGTAGAAAGAAATGGCACCCTACTGCAGGAAAAAAAATATCTGCCTCGTCAGTCATGGACCGAAAGATGCATGATCGCGTTGCGTGTATCACACATGTCACATAACTGACTGAACTAAATGACGCGTCAGTTGATAGGTGTGGCGATTGTGTTGGCCAGAGTAGTAATAAAGTTATTGCAGAGTAGTATGGACATCATGTGGGCAGGCATTGTTCTACTGGAACATTTTTGCAGCAATTACAATGAAATGACTTGAAAAAAATAGTAGAACTAGTCTAGCAACTGATTACACGACATTCCTGGTTTTGCCTATGTGACGGTGTCAAATAACTTCGGAGAAATATAGCTCTTCAGGATGGGTCATGAATGAAACCTATAAAGCCCTATTTGAGCTCCCATACACCACACACACATACCTTCATAACAAATTAACAGATCAACCATATGATACACTGTTCCAATATGAGCATCCTGCCTATCAAAGGCCCAGAATTTAATTCTTCATAAATGTATCTAACTAAATAAAATGAAAACACCTAACAATCTGTGGCATGATACCTGTTTACAATAAACGGCAGTTTTTATATACAGAAAACTCTTTCAGAAAAAAATAAAAAAATAAATAAATCTCCATAGACACGTAAACCAGACTAGGCGAAATCATCTTCTGCTTTAAATTTAGACACCCCAACCTTACCCTGACTTGACATCTGTGAATGTAACTTTATACTGATACAAATTATTAACACCTTACGCCCTTTTTTCTTTAAACAATTGCTCTAGCAGTTACCATAGAAATTTTGATTTCAATAATGAATATGCTATTAAAACACGTAAATTTCAGAAATAAGTTATTCCAAAAAAAAAAAATTAGCTTGAAGATGGAACAGAGCTTACTTTAATTCAATTTAATTCAAATAATTATAGTGAAGTTTTCGGCTCTTGTTTTGAAACACGAGAACTCTTATGTAGCGTGTTGGAATCATATTTTTAAATAAATAATTATATTTATGCTCTACTTTTTTATCGAGCACTATTTTTTAAAATAATAACAAAATACTAAAGAACTTTGGATTATTTACCTAACGAGTTCTTTCCTATTTTCTATATATTTTCACACACACACACACACACACACACACACACACACACACACACACACACACACATATATATATATATATATATATATATATATATATAGAGAGAGAGAGAGAGAGAGAGAGACTAGGCCAGAATTAGTGTTAATTGGTAGCGAGAAGAAGCATCTGTTGCTTGGCGAGAAGACGGTAGTATGGGAGGAAGAGTTTGAAGAGGGTCGCTGCTTCGGGATGAGGAACTGGTGGCTGAGGTCCATGAGACGGGATACGGTTGCACCCTGCTGGCGTTTGAGGCTGGCTGTAAAGGATTTCCTGCTGCTTCATTAAAGAGATTCTTTAAGTTTGTTGATAGCCATAAGACGAAAATGTAATATGGCGAGAAAGCGACGGAATACAGAGCATGCATTAGTCGGAAATTCGTATCGAGTATCGTCCTACTAATATAGACTGGTTGCAAAGTGACATCATCCAGCTGTTGTGTGGTGAGGTACTGAGTTTAATGGGCCGAAATTTGGCTGAAGATTGCAGCTGGTTTGGAGCTTTTGATGTGTACATGTGTTTATATATATATATATATATATATATATATATATATATATATATAATATATGAAGTCAACATTGAATCAACACTCGACAGGTTGTTTCGTGCTAGACGCAATCGTCAGACGACCTGACGATCGCGTCTAGCACGAAAATTGTCGCCTCTAAGTGTTGACTTCAATGTTCACTTTCATATTTATATTTACATACGCTATATCTCTGATATTGAGTACTTTATCCCATGAATATAGCCCACCTTAAAACTATATTTTCTTCATATATATATATATATATATATATATATATATATATATATATATATATATTACCTTTTCGCTTATTATACAATGGTAATTCAGTAAATTAACGTATTTTTTAAATTATGCGGTAAAGCCAACACTGAGGTGCTGATGTGCGATAACTTACATGCGCATGGGTTGATGGGTAACTACCCACGCGAAGCATTCCATCTTTCACTCGAAAGCCAGTCAATGACGAGGTCAGATCTATGGGCTCAGCGAATTCACCACCGAGGAACAACGCGTCGCAATGTACTTTCTGTGGTCAGTGGGTGTCAAAAATTATTATGGAGATTATTTAGTAGAAATAATTTTGGATTTGAATGTGATTATTGTTAGCTATTGTATAGTATTGTTTGCTAATATTTTATTAATTATTAATTATTATTATATTTATTGTTAATTTTATATTGTTGATTAATATTATTATTTCATTTATTTTTTTATGTGTGTCTTCGTAGTTTGTTAATCTATTTATTATTTACTTAATTTCGTTTATTTTAATTTCTTAGTTTATTTCTTATTAATATTGTATTTTTCGGGGATTGCTTACCGTATTTGATTAGTTTAAGACAGTGGCTTTGTCTAAAGTATGTTACATTATTCAATTTGTATGTAGGGAGTCTATTTGCATTTATCATAGTGATGTTTTACATGGTATTTCTTTTTAGTATTCGATTTTTAAATAACGCAACAAAAAATTATTTTCGGGTATTCTTGAGACAAGTTTAGGGCGTTTATTTATCAATTTTGGTTGGTGTTATACTTATTTTTCTGCTCCAAATAGAGTTTACAGTTTTGTGATTTATTGTTATAGGCTGGGGCTGTTTCGCTTATTATGCTTTATTTTTGTTTTTCATTTCGTATACGTTCAAAATAAGACTTTGCAGCAATACAGTTTGATTCACTCGGTCTGGAAACTCTGGGATGAACAATACAATCGCATATATGGATACAAATACAAATCAGATAATTATATGATCCTATGGAAATTATTCGGTAAAAAAATAAGTTATTTAAAAGTTATTTTTAAATTTTAGAAGTATTTTTAGGTCTGTCATTGAATTAAAATACATTGCACGCACATTGAAATGTTCATCTGCTTTTCGACAGCCTATTTCTCTTTCTGCGTGACACAATTCATAGCTAACAAGAATCTTTTATAATACGGAAGGTGCCACCTTTCTAAGTTATTTTATAACTCCTTTATTTAGATTGAATCTATTTCGTATTAAATGTAATATTTGAAATGGGCAAACAACTTAAATTTTATTTTCCTGCCAACAAAGCGACGGATACTAAACTTGCCTCAGCAAAACACAAAATGTTAATTTTAGTTAATCGAATATCGATTATGTCTAAATATATTCGTATTTAAGTTCCAGTGATCATATAATGTTTCAATAATATTTCTTTCTTGGACTGTTTCAGCTTTTGTACATATTAGCTTTCAAGGAACCTTAATCTATTTGCTAACCTTAGGTTAGTTTTGCACAGATCCACACATCTCGGACACACAATGACTGTCCAGTATACGACATGTGTAATGGGCTGTTAAATGAACTTGCTAATCACGGTTTTGCATCGAGACGCCTAAATAATACAGTTATTTACAAAGCGTCGTTTTGTCTGGCATAAAGCCAGAGTTAAGGCATTCACAGTAAGGATCCAATTCACTACATTAAACAAGGGAGATTGGTTTGCTTAAGATCAGTCTATGGTAGAGAGATATTTAAGCTTCAGCCACGTTGCAACATTACCTCACCTATGCAAATTGAAGTCACTTCGTTTGTACTTGTCATTGAGTCGAACAAGTAATGTTTTAGTTTGTACAAGAAGAAATATCAGATTCTAACAGAGGGAAATAATAAACAATATCAAGAGCAGTACGTTTAAGTAACGTCTACAATACTAATTTTTATAAACTCTAGGATTTCACTCACAATCACTATTGCACTAAATTGGCAAAACATTTTAATACTTTTGGTTATTGTAGCGATTCAACATTTAGGAAAAGATGATAATAACGAGAAATCTTAAGACATGGGCAGTGAAACCAATACGCTCTACATCTATAGATTAAATAAAGTGTTAACTTAGACATTATTTGAATATTACTAGAATCGACAAAGCTTAAGGTCGCTAAGACTGATTATGGAAAGAAAGTTAAGGATAATTAATATAAATAATCATAACTCCTGGTCACAGAAATTCACAGAGGAATGTAAGAACAATATTGACGATAACAGTTCAAATAAATCAGTTTAAAAGAATAATTCTTATACTCAGATAATCAGGTAAGTCTGGAATATATTTTTTATGGTTAATTTTTTTTTATATGAGAGACGATGCGATTTCAAATAAATTAGTTTTTTCGATAGATCTTTTCCATGTTTATATATTTCATACTTATATTCCAGAAATAATGCAATATAAATATATTAATATTAAAGACTATTACTTCTAGCACGATCTAATTACATTTTCTCAAAACCTTGTGTGTAATAAGTTTAAGTTTGTAATATTTCTGTAACCTAAATCGATATAATTGTGAAATTTACAATAGTTACTTTTGTGGTGTCCTCCCTTTAAAGAGTTTTTGTTAGACTCTCCCGCCTACTATAAGTTTAGTAGGGGAGAAGGTTCGGAGAACAGTGAACTGTGAATAGATTGATCGCTAGTTCATACAATATACTCTCACTGGTGGTGTAATACTCTTCTGGTTTACTTACTGTTAAATATACGATATATCTGCAAACCTAGTTTTTGTTACTATTTTACAATTTACATTGACACAACATCTAAAACCTATGGCGAAGGTAAGTGGTTCTTATGAATTATGTTCTGAAAATGACTATTATCTTTTGAGGTGCACCGCCATTTAATATCAATGCAATCGTCGTCAATATATCACCTTTTAAATACCGGATTAGCTTATACTTTATTTTTAATAAAATGTCATAAATATATTAGGTTGAAAGGAAAGTCTTTTCGTTTGTTTTGCTTGATCATTTTGAAAGTATTTTTTAAGTGTTTATGTTAAAATTAATATTTCCGTTCCAATGATTTGCTTCTTTTGCAAATCACTTAATATGTTTCGATCACACTTATGTCAAGCAATGTATGCTGCGTAAATTTAAAAATGCATCTTTAGCTCATAAATAACAGTTCTCTATATAGAAATATAGATTTAAGTGTCCAGACGTATCCACGTTTTAACCAGGAAACTCAAAGATTCGTCTCGACCAAGACGACAAAGAGTTTTGTGAATATCTAGTTTCCGCAATACGCCAGTCCTGGGTAAGACGATAAACTATATCCAGCAGCAAGGCCTTTGGTCAGTAGATTATAAATTTTGAGGAGCGTGGAAACACCTTTTAACTGCTGTTGTTCCCAGGTCCACGTTGATCCGCGGTTGTAGCACTCGTTAGAGTTTCAACAATGGGCAAATAGTGGACTTCCAAACAAAAACAAAACACGATGCAATATAATCACATATTTTTATATAAAATTACCAACAATACCTATTTATAGTAAAATGATCAAACAATATCTATTTATAATAAAATGACCAACAATGAATTTCATATATGAAGCCATAATATCCTTTTCAAAATATTAAGATTTTGACTTTTGTGTTGTTTACAAAAGTGTCAAACGAGAGTTCGTAATGTCAACGAATGCTAGTTGTCACTTCCGTAATGCTCATTGTAGTAGAGACTTTGTAATCGCAGATGCAACTATAGTAACGCCGTTGAACAATGCTGCTGTCAGACGCCTTCGAATAACACTCGCACTAATAGAACTTGCTCGATAATACTCGCTCGAAAGGTTACCACCGAATAGTTATCCGTATAGTGATCAGTATAGAGAAATAGTATAGTGATTATTATAGAGAATAGCGACCCGTAGAGTAATAGAGGATAGAAAAGAAATAGTGATCAGTATAGTATTAGAGGAGAGAATGAGAACAGTGATCAATATACACGTCACGCAACTTCCTATATAGGTGTTTCCTCTATAGTCACGAGATCAACTTAATTCAATAATGGAATCGCCTGTGTTTGCTCACTGGCGAACTATGTTCAGACTCAAGCGTCGGCAGTGACACTTTATTCCTGTATAACAATAACCCATACAGGTTTATATGCTGTTAAACAAAATCAACGAAAGGATCAATCTACAAACCGCAGTTGAGAAAAATGTTATGCAAATTGCATGTAAATGAGCGAAATGTCACACTTCGATCATTAAAAAAAAACTTTTAGTGTGGAAATATCTTGTGAAAGAATATTTTTTCCAACCTAAAACAAACTATTTTCTTTTATTAATGTGTATGCATTTATTGACATAGGTATAATGACAAAAGTACGTAGGTGTAGGCTTTAAGAAAGGTTTATTCAACTGACGATACAAGTTTTGTATATAGTGTCCTTTTATAGTCCCAGTAAACAGAAATAGCTTTCTCAAAGTGGACAGTAACAAAGCAAGGGGAGACAACACTTGATTATTCATAACAATAGGTTCCATAATTCTCATCTAACGCATTGCAACGATTAAGAATATGCCACTCAATTTAACTTCGACTCAATCTTCACTTCTGTCTTCGATCACTTCGTGATCTGTATTTTTTTATCGAGTACAGGCGATATCGGGTAATCTTTAAAATCAAGAACATCACAAACTGAGAAAATCTTCTGTCGCAGAATGTGTAAACTACCCCTAAATAGCAAATCCGACCTTAACTTCGGAACTCAGACGACCAAAAATGATTAAAAAAGGAAGAAAAAAGACAGAACCTAATTTATTTTGGGATTAAAACTTTAAATATAATTTTAAAATATTTGGCTCTGAAAACCGACAAAATATACAATATTTAATACACTATTTATGGAGATTCTTTTTTCATTAGGAAGAGAAAATATTTCCAAAGGTAAAAACGAAAGTAACTTGATATAAATTAATTTACATCCTGTGTCTGTTCTTGGAATAAAATTTCAAGAACTATTTATATATGAAGTTTTTTATAACTTTTATAAAGTACTCTTCGGTGTCGCATCAATTAGCTTTCAACTCGATACTTTGGGTTTTGCTTTGTGGTGAATATATGGTTATAAATAATGAAATATCTGTTAGATAAAGAAAAATATACCGTTTGTTAGCTATTCATTTTTTATATTCCATGGCCTTTCAGGACATAAGCGATCATGGCTCTCCACTAATTCATATCTTTTGCTTCTCTAAATAAAGTATGAGTGCTTTCTGTGCTTGTTTTGACATTCATTCATTAAAACTAGTCATATCGATTACTCAGTGTTCGCTTCTGTTTCTCTTCCTTTCATTTTGTCCTCAGAGTATTAAGTTTTCCGAGCCTTTTCAAGATTCTAAGAAATTTCAGCTGTGGCTTCGTCATTATAATTATCAGTTTCCTTATAATCTATTTAATCGCATATTCTGTAGTCGTATTCTCAGCATTCACATATTTATCGCTTCAAGTCTTCTCATTTGAAAGACTGGCATATAAGAGATTAAATATTGCATAGCAGTACAGGAAAGCTTTCTATGATTCTAATGATATATTCTTCATTCTAAATATCTTGCTTAGTTTCTAAAAGGCATCTTACTCTATTCTCATGTAAAACCTTTCGCTTTCTGATCTAAACGACTGAAATAAATGAAAACTTCCTAACTGCTTCATTTTGATGTTCCCAATATTTTCCTTACACTTTGTGCTGACCTTTTGTTGACAACCAAAAGTTTACGCTATTTAAATAATTCGCACTGTTGTCTTCATCTTTGTTGTTATATTCACGACGTTTCTGTCGTTGTACGCTCCAGCCTTCTTCAGCAGAGGTGAAGAAACACTTGGAAATTTGAATTGCTAAATGGAAATAACTGAAACCGAGACACCGGGGAGAGGCATGGAACGCAGATCGAGACAAATTTAAGCCCATGAACGAAATAAAGGGCTCGGTTCGAAATTCCAATCACCTGAAGAAGGCCGGGGCCTACAGCGGACGAAACGTCGTGAATATGGCAACAAAAATGAGGACAACAGCCCGAACAATGTAAATAGTGTAAATAGTTACAATACCTCATCCCAGAAATATAGACATATGTTGAAGGTGAATATGGCAACAAAGATGACGACAATAGTCCGAACAATGTAAATAGTTACAATATCTCATGTCAGAAATATAGACAGATGTTGAAGGTGAATATGGCAACAAAGATGACGACAATAGTCCGTACAATGTAAATAGTTATAATATCTCATGTCAGAAATATAGACAGATGTTGAAGGTGAATATGGCAATAAAGATGAGGACAACAGTCCGAACAATGTAAATAGTGTAAATAGTTACAATACCTCATCTCAGAAATAGAGACAGATGTTTAAAGTGAATATGGCAATAAAGATGAGGACAACAGTCGGAACAATGTAAATAGTGTAAATAGTTACAATACCTCATCTCAGAAATAGAGACAGATGTTGAAGGTGAATATGGCAATAAAGATGAGGACAACAATCCGAACAATGTAAATAGGGTAAATTGTTACAATACCTCATCTGAGAAATATAGACAAACTAAACGTTTATCTTCTTAGAGTT
The DNA here is from genome assembly GCA_903632075.3 of Acanthosepion pharaonis. Lineage (NCBI taxonomy): Eukaryota > Metazoa > Mollusca > Cephalopoda > Sepiida > Sepiidae > Acanthosepion > Acanthosepion pharaonis. Next base: position 2,361,841 of record CAHIKZ030005388.1, on the reverse strand, counting down.
AATAGTATTGTTGATTTCTTTACTATTTTGTTTAAGAATTATTTTGTTTTCTTTTCGAACGTGGGACAAAGAGGCTACATCTTAATTTGCTACTAGTAGGCTTCTGCCGTTCGCTATTTATTAAATTTTGTAAGAAAAAATTGTTTATTTTTTCTATGGAATTAATGTTCACTGTTAATGAAATATTGAAGGGGTTGTGAACGTTTAATATATTTGTTCAAAGGACATGACTGTAAGACAGGTTTATTATAGTTAAGGAAAGTTTTACAAATAGATGCCAACTTGTTGAAGGCCAAATAAAATACAAATTTCGAACACTTTATTGCACTATATAAGGCAATATTGCTAAACAGAACTATTTTTGATATGAAAATCAAAAAATCCTCGAATAAAAGAACAATACTGAAGGATAGTTAATTAATGAAATATACAATTTTAAATCAATATGCAAATTAGTTAAACCTGAAAAGTCATATTACCGAGAAGTAGATAATTGATCTTTTAATTTCTCCTTGTTAAAGGGAATAGATAATTGTTCAAAATTAAATATATTTGTTTAGCATTTTGATACACTTCCCTCTCTCCGTAAATTAAACAGATTCCAAAGAATGCAGGTACGAATATGTCCGAGATCCGAAAAATTCCCTTGTAAGTTTCCCTTGTAGAGCGTGTTTCCAGCTGAGTTGATCGAGTTATCTGCCTTCGGGCAGAGAGGAACGCAGAAGACGTTATGCTGAAGGGCAGAGTGTCATCTGCGGTGGTAGACAGCTACCCGACCCAGTTTTCTACGGGGAATTTTTGCCCGAGCATACCGGCTAGAATACCCCACGTTAAATTCGTCCTTGTGCCACATCTGACTACGTGGGGCGGTTGGCAAATACGCTTTTAGTTTGCAAATTACTATAATTAGGGATGGGACGTTTTTAACCTCTGAATTCGCAGTTATTCATATAGAAGACTATTTCAACCAATAATATAACCTATTTTCTAGTTATGATTAGATTACCTCAAGATGTAGGTAACTTTATTTGCAATTAATGTTTATATTATACAGTTGAATCGGCTGCGTATCATTTAGCATTGAATAAAGTTAAACTTAATATTTACTTCGCTTAGTTCAAATAAGCAAGATAGAAATGAGGGCAATACAAGTACACGTTTCATCCAAATTGAAAGGTCTAGCTTGTTTTGAAAAACAACGTTTTAAGTCTTGTTTTCCTCGAGGCCTGAATATCGATCATGAATTCCGATCGATCTGTTTGTTTATACATTAGAAATAAAAACAACCAAATAATCACAGATATCTACCACAAACCTACAGACACCCAACACTATCTTCATTTCAAAAGCCATCACCCACAAAGCTGCCTGAAATTCATCCCCTATTCTCTAGCACGTAGGCTTTTTTAGGATAAATGTATGCAAGTGTGTGTGTGTGTGAATGTGTCTATGTATGTGTGTATGTATGTGTATACTAATTCCTTATAACAAGACAGTATGTATGTATGGAGAGGGAATATACATATACACATGCTGACAGAAATACGCAAAATACAAAAAATGGAAACAGATCTAAGAACACATAGGGTTCATTAAAAGATAAGAATACAAATAAATTTCCTCGCCCTTTCTCGGACCAATCTTAATTGTTTTATTACCCTTCAAGCAGAAGAATTTTCTCATTGTCAGTTCGAGGAAGACATTTGTGTCACTAACACACACACACACACACACAAAAGACAGTGTTTAACATCGAGCATGTTTAACATCGAAACACATAAGAAAAATTAATTCCGTTTAATAATATATGGAAATATCTACTATTTGCCTGATAAATGTCGCGAGACCGGAAACCCGTGTAGCAAAATTATGCAAAATAAAGGATAGTATATTTAAAAAAAAAAAAATCATATTACAACCAAAAACTTTTCTCTATTCTTTTTAATATATACACTTTTCTCTTCACAAATATACACACACACACACACACACACACACACACACACACACACACACACACACACACACACATATATATATATATATATATACACACGCGCGCATATATATGTGTGTATATAAATACACGCATATATATATATATATACTACATATATATATACACACGCATATATATATATATATACACACACACGTACATATATGTATGTATATAAGCACACACACACACACATATATATATATATATATATATATATATATATATATATATATATATATATATATAATGAAAAGCTTTTTTTTCATCCTCTGATAGACTTTATCAAGGCAAATATAAGGATTTTATTTGGCAACAAGTATTTATAAGCAAAAGAAAACTGTTATCTTTTCAAAATATTTAAATTAACGAACGTTCCTAAATATACTTCAGGTTAATTAAAAGTCAAGGCAAACTATGAAGGATGTGATGTAATCTAATATCTAATTAATGAAATTGAGAAACATTATTGTTTTTATTTTTTCAGAAAATTTTTTTATTTCAGTTTAGTTTTAGAAATTAATTTATGTATTTATATATTTGAGTTCCTTCTCTTTCAGTTCGTTTGACATTTAGATCGACGTTGGTACTTAATAAATTGTTATGTGTAAAATACTTCGTGTTCATGGAGCTTTTTCAAAATTTCTTCAAGTTTCAAAAATATATTGTAGTTAACAGTTTTAAATATTTATTTTATATATATTTTATAGAGGTATAGATATATTTTATATATATTTTATTGAGTTATAGATATTTTTATATATATTTTATAGAGTTATAGATATTTTATATATATTTTATATATATTTTTATAGAGTTATAGATATTTATATATATATATATATTTTATATAGTTATATATATATATATATATATATATATATATATATATATATATATATATATATATATATATATATATATATATTATAGAGTTATAGATATTTTTGGTTATTTTCATTTTGTCAATATTGGATAAATTATTTTTGTTGTGGTCGTTATTAATGACATTATCCTTTTGTCATTGCATATTTCGAATACCTTCGCTTAGAATTGTTGGCGAATAGTGAGGATATTGGAGGTCTTAAAGGAGTATATATATATTTTTTTTTTCTGTAGTTTACTGCTACCAGCTAGCAGAAATATTTCTTCTCCTGATGATGGCCGAAACTAGTCGAGGAATGTAAATGAAATAATAATAAAAAAACGATAGAATATTAATCTACAACCCAGTGTGTCTGAAGATTTTAATTTTTTAATATTTTTTATATTGTTCATATATATATATATATATATATATATATATATATATATATATATATTTCTTTATATTGCAGATTCTTTTGCGTTCGGAAATAAAACCGATAATTATTGGATATTTTATTCTATTCTATGGCGTGTCTTATGTGTAAATATCTGGATCTAAAGAATGGAGTTCGTCTGAACATTTGGCATTGAAATGAGGATAGACGTTGCCTACGTGGGAATGGAACTGTTGAATGTAAGAGATTTTGAACTGGAAAGTGGTTTGAAAAATTCCAGCCTATATATAGCAGTAAGACTCCATTTTAGTGTTATCTAATTTCTCTAAAGTATAAAGCTTGATAGAGACAATCAGCAATTTTCTTGTGCGATAGAATGAACTAAACATTTTCGCAACATATTAGCACTGAGCTATATACAAGAGTTCCTCTTGGAATCTGGAGTTTAAACATATGAATTTAAAGACTGCTTTTTTTGGAGGAAGAATTCAAACAAAAAGACAAATATTGTGCCTGAAAACTTTTATGACTTTTTTTTTCAAAACATTTATTTAAGCGCGCTTGCAGTTCTAAAATCCAACCAGATAAATGCCAGTCATGGAAAAATATATTGCTCTGAGATGCAATTCACTTCGCACAATTAAACTTGTTAAGAAAGTCGTCAATTTTATTCAAATTATGTGAGCGAATACTTTTGTTTTTTTCACAATTTGATTTTTTTTTAGTCATTTTAGCTTGTGAATGATGTCAATTTCAGACCCAGCAACTGCACCATTGAATTTTTTAATTTTTGCCCCCTCTCAACTTAAAATGACGAACTGAGGTATTTTACCGCCAAAATCGTGTTAATTATCTGCTTATTGAGAGATTTTTTTACCTGCCAATATAGATTTTCAATTATTTCACAATGTTGAGTATTTCTCTTCGTGGCTAGTTTTTTTTTTTTTTTTCACTATAGGTTCTTAAATTTTATATCATTAACTTAACTAGCTCGCCAATGTGTGGAGGTAAAAAAGAAAGATGAATGGAATAAGATGTAGAAAAAAAACAGAAATAAGTTTTTTTTTAGTTTTTATTTAGGATAAAATTCATGCAATTTTTCTATGTTAAAGTAGCGAATAACGAAAGGAGAATATGTAAAAGTTACCTTTGTTTTAAAAAGAAGTCAAGAGAAAGAGAGAGGAAAAGAAAGGAATCGGAAGAAAAAAAATGTAATGTTGTTAATAAATAGAAATCAATGAAATAAAAAAAAAATTGAAAAAGTGAATTATGGGAAAATAAGAAAAGTAGAAAACAAAAACCCAATAAAACAAATAGAATCATAAAAAAATACCAAAAACGAATTTGGAACTAAGATTATAAAGTACGTAAAAACGATTCACACAAAAAGGAAACAAATTAAAGAAAATAGACAAAATGAAATAAATGAAAGTTAAAGAAAGTATTTCCATAAGACTTGAGATCAATGTCGTAATTACATTGTGATTAGCTACAGGTGTTCGATAAAAGTATAAAACAAAGAGATAACTTAAATTGGCTTTAGTACTTGTTTAGAGCAGGGTACTTGGCTTAAAGAAATGCCTTCTTTCAGGCCATTGGCAGTAGAGATATTAAAAGAAAATATCTGTCATTTCACACGATTTTTAATTGCTAATATATACGGACAGCGTTCTTTTAAGTTCTGCCAGGATTTGAGTCAATTTTATTTGGTGAAGTTTATCGATATGATTCCTTCAGTGTTATGGATGTGCGGGTGGCGTAAAGGATAGCAGCTTGATATGAGAAATATGAGACCTGATTTCGAATTAGGCTTATGTAACAGCGTTTTCCCCTTGCGAAGGATCATTAATTAATTTTAAACATTTAAAACCATTTATTTTAGATTCAACATCATGACTTGATAAGACACTGGAGGTGTTGTAACAAAATGGCTATTTTTGTAGTGATATTATAGCATATTTATGTTATAATTTTTAAATAAATAATTATATCTGCTCTACTCTGTATTGAGCACTCTTTTAAGAATAGCAATTTTTGGCTATTGGAATTTTTTCCGTATACACCAATGATATACTTGTGTATATATATATATATATATATATATATATATATATATATATATATATATATATAAAGGTTCAATTATAATTTATAAATTCATGAATCATTCATAAAAAAACAAATATAGACGTTAATGATTTAAATGGCGAGAATACATTTAAATCATTAACCTCTATATTTGTTTTTGTATGAATGATTCATGATATTATATATATATATATATATATATATATATATATATATATATATATATATATGTACTAGAAGAATTAATGTTAATTTAAGCACCCCAAAAGCCATTGTGAGTCAGGCACCCACTAAAATTACTAGATTATCGTGCAACATAAACATCATGAATTTCAGTACGTGTTCTATGGGATAAACAACAAACCTGGTATGGAACTCTCCTGTAATTGAAAGTTGTGAAAGTCGTCCAATTGAGGGTAAATGCAGATCTGCTAGGGTTATAAACAAAGCAACCATTTCCTCCAAAGAGAATATGTTAAATTATAATGTTTACATTTAAATTTATACGGGGGGGGGTGGAAACAGAGATTTTAAACGCTTACCAACCCTAAATTAAAATACCAAACAGCTCTTTCAGAAGAATTTAATGAAATTAAAGGAGAAAGGTCTGAACACACAGATAGATTGGAAAATATAGGTTTCGCTCATACTCCTAATAGTCATAGATATAGATATTACTTGTGTTTAGAAGAAAAAATTAGAATAATAAAATACAATAATCAAAGCAAACTATTAAATCAAAGGAATGAATTATTTTTAAAATGTCGACATAGAGGCAGATTTAAACTTCTACAATAATATAGATATTATTTTATTACTTCATAATTCTCTAACTCTTCAAATGCTGAATGTATAACTTTTCTAATTTCTATATGTCCATTTCTTAACTATTTAATCACATCACATATCTGTCCCCTATTCTAAGTACGCTATTTTCTTTTATCACTCACGCCTCTTTATATATATTTTAAAAATGTTTTTTTTTAGTTTACTTTTAATATAACTTGGTATGGTCTTTTTTTAAAATGTAACTTGATTTAACTTATCCTTAAAGTCAAAAATAGATAACTTATTTTATGTTAATTTTTTTTTATTCTTTAATGTAAAATTATTTTAATTGTATTCTTACTTAAATTTAATATAAATTATTTAAATATGATTTATTGTTAATCTTTTTAATATAACTCATTTTGAAGTATAATTTGTTATTTTTTAAGTAGGAAACTAACTTTTATATATAATTAAATTTAACACCTCATTCTTCATATAATCCCAATTAATGTCATAAGATTGATATCCGGGTCAATTTTATAAAACATCTTCCTCTTAAGGCTAATACATTCGACCCTTCCCTTACAACCGACAATAGCATTTCGTCTGACTGTAACATCGAAATGGATAAATTCTGTATCTATTTTTTGACGTCTTTTAAATTTCTAATTCCGACATGAACATAGTCTATAAACCGGGGTTGAATAAGGGTAACTTGATCCTCGTTTGTTGAAATAGAATTATACACCTCATATGAGGTAATTTTGGATTTTGTTACGTAATATATATATATATATATATATATATATATATATATATATATATATATATACTAGAGGAACATGAAGGCAAATGGGTTTTGCTCCTCAAAACAATTTGTCCTCACAAATTTAACAACAAAGATAGAATTGATATATAATCCCATAAAACAAGCCCTACCCACATTTCTCACCCGCACAATACAGACATGCTTGCAGAGGTGTTGAGGTCTCACATATATACACACACTGACACAAATATATACATAAACACACATCACCTACACTTCCCCCAAAATAAAAGATAACACACGTTTAACACACACATCCCCTTTTTCACAACCAATAAAACTGCCAAAATGACCAAGAAAGGTATTCTGAGATTCAGGAATCTCCCAGCCTCTATGATAAAAATAACTTGAAAGCGGCCTGTTACCCAGTACAAGGACTGACCAAAATTAGCTATAAGAAACAAATGAAAACTAGATATAAAATTAACTTTCTTTAGAAATGGTCATTCACTCTGGTAGTTCACTGCAAGCAGGGCTTTTTGTTTTCTCCTGATGTTGGCCATGCTGGCCGAAAAGTGTGTCTGAAAATTTTTAATTTTTAATATTGATGTCCTGATGATGACAACAGTCTGAACAATATCAGTCACAATATCTCATCTCAGAAATATAGACATATCCTGAAGAAGGTCAGAGAGTACAGGGGCCGAAACGTCATGAATATAACAACAAAGATGAGGACAACAATCTCAACAATGTAAATACTGTAAATAGTTAAATATCTCATCTCAGAAATATAGACATATCCTGAAGAAAGTCAGAGAGTACAACGGCCGAAACGTCGTGATAACAACAACAAAAATGAGGACAACAGTCTGAACAAGCAGGAGTTTTGTTTTCCCCTGATGCTGGTCATGTTGGCCGAAAAGTGTGTCTGAAAATATTTAATTTTTAATATTGATATCCTGATGAGGACAACAGTTTGAACAATGTAAATACTCTAAATAGTTAAAATATCTCATCTCAGAAATATAGATATATCCTGAAGACGGCCAGAGAGTACAACGGCCGAAACGCCGTGAATATAACAACAATGTTGAGGACAACAGTCTGAACAATGTAAATACTGTAAATAATTATATCTCATCTCAGAAATATAGACATATCCTGAAGAAGGATATGAGATGTCCTCATCTCTGTTGCCTTATTCCCAACTGCTGAAACGTTGTAAATAAGGCAACAGAAATGAGGACATCAGTCTGAACAATGTAAATAGTGTGAAAAGTTACAATATCTCATCTCAGAAATATAGACGAGACTATCACAGAAATTCTGAATAGACGTTGGCAACCTGTAATTAAGGAAGCCACAGAGATAACAGGCGGCAAACAATCGACTAAGCTGTATCTGCCCAGACTTGATGGGATTCCGAATTGCATAGACGATACTGTGGGGACTCTACATCCTCTTTCCAACAGACGCGTGTCTACTTCTATTCTGTGGCTGTTTCTCTCGCAAATATTCAGGTCAGCATCGTTCTTTACTTCCAGCAGTTCAGGCTTTAAAGATAGACGCGGTATGCTACATCCGCAAAATCGAATCGTCCTTATTTTTTTTCGTGTTGCAAGTAGAATGGTCTAATCAGTTCCCTGATATTTCGTGGAGCCAGAGTTCTTCCTCGAACACTAGTCTTAACATCTTCAAGACAAGAGTGAATCGTTAACTATCCTATTTTCGTAATCTTTCCATCATATTATACACTTTATCATTACATTTTGACTGTGTGGCTCTTAAGCCTTGTAATGGATGAAACCGGATATAAAACAGGGAAACATTCAGTTCGCATTAGTTTGGCACTGCTATTAAGGCATTGTAAAAGGAAGTTGTGGAGGGTCATGATTGCATACATCCTGAGAGGACAAAGCGCATAAAAAAGAGAAACAAATGAACTTCATTGCCGAAATAGTAAACCTACCTGATAAAAAGAGAAAAAACCTTGTCAATTATCGCCCTATCAAATTATTATCGGGTGCAATTATTTACAAACAGTATAAATAACTTAGATGAAAAACAGCCAGGAGAAAAATATATTTATTGGGTGCCTACTCAACAATTTCTTTGCCGATTAAATTCTATCTATCTATCTATCTATCTATCTATCTATCTATCTATCTATCTATCTATGACAGTGCGTACTCTCTCTCTCTCTCTCTCTCTCTCTCTCTATCTATCTATCTATCTATCTATCCAAATGAGTTCTGTCTTGAACAACGGATGAGGGTCGAATGAAAATTAAATACTTTTTAGATATGGATATTTAGGTCATTGTCATTCTTGAAAACTTTATCTTATTGGGGATAGGCATGGCCATCATGTGGTAGAACTATGTACCTCGTTTCATTATTGACATGTCCAGCTGTACTTCCGGCCAGACATAAATTCAGATGCATTCAAATGAGGAGATTTTAAATTAGCATCGGGGCTTTCGTGATCTTGTTAAATCATGATGACCTCCATTATAGCCTGATGTTTCCCGATATCTACTGGTCTTACAAATGTTTCATAAGAAACGAAATGATGGCTGTATGTTGTCACATTAATAAGTAGTTTGTTAAAAAATATACATCAGGGCTAATGTATACCTGCTACATCGGGTTTATATTAGTCGCTTTAAAAGCGATAAATGGTTTCATATTTTATCCGCCTGACGATTGTGTTAGAGCATAGAAATCTGTGTAGCTGATTTTGATTATAATTTTAACACTATTATGTTATATCTATATATATATATATATATATATATATATGTGTGTGTGTGTGTGTGTGTACTGCACGAGTTTATTAAGCAAATCATATAAACGAAAAAAATTAAACAAGCAGTTTAGATATCAAAAGGTCTGAGTTAAAATGTTAGGTCGTATCAATAAATTTTATTGAATTTATTTGATGTATTCTAAAAAATTGCCGTCTGATATTATTAGGCATAACCAAATAGTCAGATTTTACTTCAGTAAAAAGGTAATAAAATCAATAAAAATTGGCTAACATCTATAATAGAACAAATAACAAACACATATGATAATTCTTTGAATCCGTTACATTTTAATATAGTAACCGTTCTTCCCAATAACAGCCTATTAACCATTGATTTTTTTTTTACTTCAGAAGGTTCAATTTCCGACATGGTAGTTTTGCTTTCCATATGTCTGCTGGGGAGGCACGGTGGAGTAATGGTTAGTGGCTTCGATTGAGTAATTCCAGTCGAATCCATTACATTCACACGTACTAATGCCCTTGTGAATGGTGTGAATCTTCTTCTTCCCCATCCAGCTATGGGTAAATAGCAGGACAGACTGGGATCTATAGCCTTGGATGGTAACTGGTCTAGGAGAAGGACAACTCTGAATTCAAACCCGGAGTAGAGCCCCTAAGACGGATAGACGGCACTTTGTGCTACGTTCCGGCAACTCCTGCAGCCTCGCTGGTACCAAACTGATTGGTTTATCCTCTCCTTTGGACTCTGTTAGCAAGGCCGAGAGGAGGAACTAGACGTCCGCGCAGCCCTAGTTCTCCAGATATCCCGCCCAGGCTCGTAGCGCACCGCTCTACTCCATCGTCTCTCGAGACGGACGGAAGCCGACGACGACGACATGTCTGCTTATACTGTTTGCCGCATTCATATAATTCCATCTTTACAATTGACCATAGGTTTTCTATCAGATTCAGATCAGGAGTTCATAGTGGCCATTCCATTATATTCTGAAAATAATTCACCGGTAAGCTTAGATATATGAGAATGAGAATTGCCGTGCATAAATACACACATTACTTTGAAACTGCGACTTGGATCATGCAAAGAAAGTCTTGTTCATAAAATTTCCATAGTTAGCACTGTTCAGTTTAACTTCTTCGTCGGCTTTCTTTGGTCAACAATTCCAGCCCATAACACTACCTCCTTCTACTTTCCTTGTTTTAGCCGCAGGCACGTCTGAATTGGATAAAATCCATTCTTTGGCCCATCCATCAGGTCCATCAAATGTCACTCGACATTCGACCGTGAAAATTACTTCAGAAAAGTCAATTTTTATGTATTTCTTGGCCCAGTTTTGAAGCTTTAAAATATTTGCTTTAGTGAGAAGATGTAGCCTAGAAGATTCTTTTATAGATCCAAATTCACAAAGTATTCTACACCTTTTATCCTTCTAGACTCGCTAATTCTCAGCCTTTTCAAAGATGTGAGTGCTGGTCAAAAGTGGTTGTTTCTTTATAACTCGCTTTAGATTACGTTCATCTCGAGGAAACAAGTTTTGCTTCGAGTTCTCAACTTATACTTTCAATAGCCTTTATTGTTCGATGGTCACTGCAAAGCTCCTTTGATATTTACAATGTGGACATTCCCTCTCAATAACTTTGTTATTTTCTGTTTTTCAATAGTTGTTAGATCCTTCTCTTTGCGCATGCTTTAACATATATTATGGGAAAAATATTTTTTACTAGATTTCAGAGGTTTTAAGCTAATATCAGTTTAATCTGCATAATAACACCATTCAGACCATTTTCGTAAAATTCAAATATCTCAAAAACTAACCATTAAAGTTGTCAGACAATTCAGGGACATATTTTAAAAAAGATGGAATTGGACGAGCTTAAATGTGACAAATATTGGTTCAGAACTTTTTGAGTTATTGAGGTTTATTTGATTTGCATAATAAATTCAGACAGGCTGTAAATATACAAGGGGAATCAAAAATACGTTACAAATTTTGTTGTCGGGTTCCTCACGCCAAAACAATGTTAGAAGTCCATATAAACATATGTCCACAAAAAAAAAAAATATTGCGTTTAAAGAAGGTTTACGGTAGATGGCGCTCAGTTTCCATGTAGACTAGGTTACATTTGTCATTCATGTACATTTGTGGCTAATCTATATTCAACGTTTAAAGTGTGTAGTAGTGTATTAACTGATAATAGCAGGGTATTCATATCGTGAACGGGTAGATATAATTTTTACTTACGGGTGTGTGAATGGTAATGGACGCGAGGCTTCACGGCTGTATCAGATTGCATCACCAGACCGAAATTACACAGGTTACCTTGCATAACGTGTAATGTTTTGAATTCTAATCTGTACACACACACATATCCACATACACTGAACCCATGAAGATGATCTCAGAAGAAAATGAAGGGACTTTTTTTGGAAATTTTCCTTTATTAGTTTTCTACAGCTACGAAAAAATTAATACGTGGAATTGAAAGGATTAAAATTAAAAATAAATAGACATAATACGCCTAAATTATTTAACAAAATATACTTATATATATATATATATATATATATATATATATATATATATTTCTCCTCCTCATATATATATATATATATATATATATATATATATATATATATATATATATATATATATATATAGTTTTACAGTGTGCTGTATTTATAGGATAAAAGAGCTCAAGATCAAAGCCCAAAAATGTAAATATGATATAAAAGTGAACATTGAAGTCAACACATATAAGAGAAATAGAAAATGATATATATATATATGCATAAATATATGAGGAAGAAAATTATCTATCTATCTATCTATCTATATATATATATATATATATATATATATGTATATATATATATATAGTTAAATTCCCAGATGAATTCTGTGGACATAACAGATTGGTATCAAATGACAGCTGGAAAAAATCTTACATTTTGCCGACGCGTTTCGTCTTCCGACTTTTTCAAGGGAAAAATTAAATCGAAATGTTTTTGTTGTTATAGTTACATTAACCAGAAAAAAAGGCTTATACAGAAGCGTCTATCTTTTTAAATTTGGATTTTTAATGTAAGATTTTTTTTTTTCCAATTGTCATTTGATACCATATATATATATATATATATATATATATATATATATATATATATATATATATATATATATATATATATATATATGAGGAGACATATATATATATATATATATGAGGAGGAAATTATACATATGTATGAGGAGGAAATTCTCTCCCTCTATTTATAAATAAGGAAATTATATATATATATATGTATGTGAGGAGGAAATTCTCTCTCTCTCTCTCTCTCTATATATATATATATATATATATATATATATATATATATATATATATATATATATATATAAATATATATATATATATATATGCGGAGGAAATTCTATATATATATGTGTGAGGAGAAAATTATATATATATATGTGAGGAGGAAATTCTCACTCTCTCTATATACACACACACACACACATATATATATATATATATATATATATATATATATATATATATATATATATATATATATATATGTTTATACGGTAGAACAATGTTAGGCAAATGAATGACGAAGTAAGAAATTATGTAACGCGTTTCGTTATCTCGACGGATATCTTCATTTTAAACTCCTGTTTTTTTCTGATTAAATTTTGTATGTGGATGAGAAAATATAACAACGTAAGTGTCGGTTATAATTACGTAAGTAGCTAAAACCTTGATGTATTAAAGTAAAAGAGTCTATGAATCGAAAATACATCTTTTAAACAGAACAAGGCATTAGTTACTCATCGTCATAGGTGTGACCATAATTTGCATTTAAATCATGCTGGTATTATTGAAAACATAAAGCAATTTATTAAGGAGAAAGTTTACATAGACTGCTTTAAGATCATACACGCTAAATTTGTGTTCATGTTCTTATCAGATTTCTCCGTTCTTGTCGGGTCTTCTCTTATCTTAATGGAGAATACTCAATAAAAGTGATAAGTACAAAAACAAAACCATAAGGAAACTACATTAAATCGGCCAGACACATCTGAGAAAAAAAAATTAAATTAAAAACTTTCTGCAATTTCAGCATTTTAACATCTTCAGCGTTTCCTGTCGCTGCATCATAACTGACACTTTGTTTTTTATATCTCTCATATATATATATATATATATATATATATATATATATATATATATATATATATATATATACTAGCAGCATGGTCCGGCGTTGCCCATGCTTGACTCAACAATCGTACGACTCATACAACAATCGCTATCACTTGACTTAAAAATTTTTTGCCCTTCCTTGCCTTTTAAGGAGTGCTCTTTTCCGTGCTGATGTTGCTACATGCCTTACTTCTTGCCTATCTCACACTGCGAATTTTTTCTAAGCTCTATACTAATCATTAAATCTGTTACGAAAAAAGAACTAAATAAAATGAACACAAAACGATCAGCTTTAAAAAAGGACTCGTAACTGGAAAAACCGAATGAAAAAAGAATGTTAACAACAAATACTTGTTCACACCCAATCCAGTTCTGCGGAATCAGAATCAACTTTGAGTTTAAGCAAATGAATAAGCCAATTAGAGAAAAGTGCCATGCAGATTTAAATTTTTCCCACTTGTGACGAATGCAGATATCGATTTTTTGCATGCTAGCATGCTAGTTTACATTCGTGTCAGTCAGGTGTTGGTTCTCACGCTGGCCAATAGAATCTTCCTGCCTATTTGTGGCAGCCAGCTATTGGATCTTACTCTGGCCAGTACAAAATGGCCGCAACCTACATGAAAACTGTCGTAGAAGCAGGAAAAAATTCGATTATTTCCACTATCGATGGGAGTTAAAATGCAAAGTTGGTCTTGGCCTTCCGGCTAACTTGGAGCATGTGCATGTAAATTTTGGTGCAAATCCGTCGAAAATTGCGGCCGTTTATTTTTGCTTTACTACTATAATAAATGGTGCATAAGTGCTACTTCTGAGGGCGGTGCGTGTAAGTGTGTGTGTGTGTTTAATTTCCAGATACGGTTAATACCTTGTGATCGAGTTCAGAAGGGTTGGTTTCTCCTTCTTCATAATAAGGGCTTCTATCACATTTAAGCACTTTATGCAGCGGTTGTACGCATCACATGTGTTTTCTTGACTGTTATGCTACCTATTAACGCTGGGACGCTTCCATACTGGTGTTAATGTGACGGTATTAATATATATATATATATATATATATATATATATATATATATGACGGACTGTCTCATCGATTTTGACGTATGAGGTTCCGATGACCACAAACTAATGATCTGCATGCCTATGACGCGCATGACTTTTGTGACCAGCTTGAGAATGGTTCAAAAGACCACAAACAATAGAGGAGAATGTATTGTATCCAAGTGCATCAGGAACACCATTAAATGTCTTTTTTTTGCTTTCTCATTTCATGTAGTCGACTGATGGTTACTTTTCAGTGTAGCTATATCAATGTTGTTCTTCTTTAACCAGAGCAGAGCTGTTTTTCTTTCTGGTACTGATTTGTTTTCCTGGAGATTTCGTACATTCCAAGTACCAAGATGAAGTTGATGTTGTTTCGTAGAGTTTTTCGCAGTAGCCGGATATGTGTGGAACTAATTAGATGTAGTTGTCAGAAAACCAACACAAGTTGTTTCAAGTGGTGAAAGCTTATGTCGGACCATCCACACTTTTTGGATGTGTCGATAAAAAAGTAACGGTGCAAAAGACTTGCCTCGGAAACCCCGAACGTGTTATTATCACCGGATCACAGTCAATACCAGCCAGTACACGCCTCTCGGCTGACACATGCAATATAAGGACCGGGTTGAGCTGTCATGAGTTTTTCTTCCAGTCTGAAGTCTTTTTACCGTGAAACCAACACTAAAATGATTGCTAACCAAAGCTAAGAGAGATTCCTTTCACCCTCATCAAGGGTAGCTAGCCCGCGCCAGTTCTCATGATAGCTGAATAATAGAGTGGCAAGACAATCCCTGTTGCAAAAATCTGCTCAGGTAGATTTATATTCTATTCAACATCCAGAGAGCTCACTTGTCGTTTACCCTGGAGCTATGCTGAGCGGGTATAGTTTTAGTTTCTTGGATAGAGCGCATTATCTAGCGTGCTCATCAGCCTGAACAGGGACAGTATTCTCTAATCCTCGGTCACGATGACTTGTGACTTTGTGCTAGCACAACTATCGACAGCTGCCAGTCTAGTTCCATCTATCGAATTTCACTCACAGGCACTTTCCAAAAATGTCGCACACTAGGATCGTCTGCCACACATCGATAACCTGACTGACAAATCGACCATGCTGACATTCGAACCCGGGTCTCATGTAAAGCAAAACACTCGGCCCCGTACACAAGCATTATATATATATATATATATATATATATATATATATATATATATATATATATATATATATATTTTTTTTTGGGGCCAAAAAATCATGATCTTCCGGGTAGTAGTCCTCTCCACCCCTTTATACGCTTGCAAAACATGGACCCTATATAGAAGCGAGATAAAAATGCTAGAACATTCAATGCAACTGAAACTAAGGCAAATCCTTAACATCTCTTTAGGAGAGCTACACCACCAACACAAATGTGCTGGACAGAGCCCCAGTGAGCAACGTCGAGGCCACTATCATCTACCACCGCCTCCGCTGGGCAGGACACGTCCACAGGATGGATCCTTCCAGGCTCCCCAAGAAAATCCTATATGGCGAGCTCTCCATTGGGACCAGACCATGAGGATCACCCTGACACTTACCAACATCAGCTCGTCCTCGTGAGAAGAAACTGCCAGAGACCAAACGAAGTGGAGGAGATCAATACACGATGGCATCGCAGACTTCGAGGAAAGGAGGAGGAAGAATGAAGAGGCAAGGCAACGAAGGAGAAGAGAGCGCTGTGAACGACCCCGTCCTCCCTCTACCCTCCCCTGTGAGCACTGTCCGCGACTCTTCCACCACCGACTGGGCCTCGCAAGTCATGTCAAACATAAACATCAACCGTGAAGATAGGACTTAAAAGATTGACAGAACCCGATACTCAGACACGACTGGAAGCCGATGATATATATATATATATATATATATATATATATATATATATATATATATATATATATATTGTTGTGAGACCGTAACATACTTACAACATGGACACTTCCAGGACTATAAAGTATGCGAGATAATACTCTAGGAGAAGAGGAGGAAAGAGAGAGAGAGAGAGAGAGAGAGAGAGAGAGAGAGAGAGAGAGAGAGAGAGAGTTCTAATACCCTAGTATCAGCCGCGTACGACTACCAATATTGGACACTAGCACATAGTAAGCTCCGCTTACACTTACACTATCTTTGTAACCTTTTTGTTTAATATATCTTTCTTCTCACCTTTTTGTTTAATATATCTGTTCCGTGTTTTCCTTCCGTGGTCCCAACTTTGGGCCGACATCACACACACACACACACACACACACACACACACACACACACACACACACATATATATATATATATATATATATATATATATATATATATCACTAAAAAAGATGAAAAAGATGGTGAATACGTATTGAGAAAAAATATATATTCCTTAGAAATTAGTAAGAGGCCCAATACGAAGTCCTTCTGTTTACAAAGAGAGGGTTTCAACGATAAAATGTAAATGGCCTCCAACACTTCCAAGTGTTAATTTGAGTGGGACTTACTAACAATGGTTAATGTGTCCACACTGAAACAAGTGGAACAATTATGTCTATTCATTAGGCGCGCTGCGATGGAAGACCCTTACGTATTGGTCAGACTTTCTGAAGGAGTGTACTTAAGATGGCGGATTTTCGTTGGAACGGGTTGCTTTCTTCTGACATCCAGCTTTTGAGTCGTTCTCCCTATGTAGCACGAACCACAACTACATTTAAAGGAATAGTAGTAATAAACCTAAGTTTATCATCCAACTTAATTTTAGAACAGATCATAAGAGCCCTATGGGTAAGGGTCTTAATTAAATTAATTTTACGCTTCCTGGGACAAAAAGAATCCCAACGGGTATATAAACAAGTAAACGTCGGTTTACGATAAACAGAAGTAAAAAAAAAAAACCGACGAAGTTCTGTTAACCAAAACATCAAGAAAGGAAAGAGAAGAATCAATTTCCTTTTCTTGTGTAAATTATAATCTATCTATGTATGTATGTATGTATCTATCTATCTATCTATATATATATATATATATTGTGTATATTTGGGCAGCAATTCTTCATTAATTCATTAAATAATATAGACAAGTAATTTCCTTTCATATTGTCTGATAAGCTAACCTGAACAAAATAACATATGAAATCTCCACAAATGTCCTTAAATGTCTGTAATTTATAACAGAAGCATTGGCTTACACCAACGACTTCCTATACTTAATACTTCTCGTTTTTTACTCTCACCTGGTCATGTGTGACGTCACGAGCTGCGAGGTGATTTTCGCTTTCGCGTCTCGTATATACGAGTTTGTCGTTACTTTGAAATTTTTCATGCAGCAAGGGCGGACCATCATTGTTGTTTCGTCCGTGTGTTGTTTGATTTATTGAATTTGTCATCTTTGATAATGGCTTATGTAAGTCGAAAGCTTAGATTGGATTTAAACATGTATCAATATAGTGTTTCCTTTCGTCTTTCAACGATAATGTGATTAAGTTTATCAGACAATATGAAAGGAACTTACTTAAAATAAATGGATAAAACTTCTCTCTCTCTCTCTCTCTCTCTATATATATATATATATATATATATATATATTTCTTGATAATATTTTCATGCAAAGAATTTTATCATTATCTCTTTTTATTTCAGACCTTCGAAGAACATTTTCAGCGACTAAAGGAATCAGAGTAAAATATAAAAACAAATAAAATTCAAATCAGATTACGTGTGCGCTTCAAAATAGTTTTTAACAGAAAGTAAACAGATACACAATAAATTTCGATTTTTCAGCAAAGGTGCAATAAATTTTTCTTTTCCGTTGAGTTATGAGACATAATAACATTCTAGTCGCTTTGTAGCGGGCAACATGGCGTTATCTCTGGATCAAGCATAAATATATATTCATGTTATAGTAGGTTCAAAACTTACGAAAAACCGAAGTTGCCCTCACATATTTTTCTGGCCAATTAAATTAATCCTTTTCATCTAATGAGAAAATATAAAAATCATTTCATCCAATTAGAAAATCTAAAAGTATTTTTATCCAATCAGAAAAGATAAAAATATTGCGGTCCAATCGTCAAGCGGTTACACATAATCAGAACCGATCTTTTCTTTCAGTAATGATTTTACATACAAGAGTACACAGTATTCACTTAAAGCTGTCACTTTTATCTTTCATTGGCCCTGCTTGTGGTTTTGTAGTAAATAATTACTACAGGTTAGTAACGGGTGTGGCTGAAACTGAGAACATCCGATGAAATTAAATTCAGCATTTGCACAAGGAATAAATTTTAACGCGTGGAGAATTTTTTCTTTACCTATATATATATATTTATATAAGAATTCAAAAAGTGAGAAAACATATTTTTGTATTCACTGATAGCGGCAAGATAAAGAAAAAAGAAACATTTATAGGTTTTCCTGTTAAATAATGTATATGTGCATGTTGGTTTAACCCATTACCTGCCATGACCCCCATTTGGGGATCTGTTAAATTTAAACTCACTGCATGTTATTCCTTGTATTTACATTGAATTGCTTACATACATTGCATTTGCACAGGTATATCTTACAAAACTTAGCCTTTAAAGTTTTTATTATTAGCCGTAAGAAGACACTTTCTGTCGTAATTTTACATTTCACGAGTAGAAAAATAATGACTATTTTAAAAAAGTATTTTTTATTATTTTTAATCAATATTATTTTTTGATGTTTTATACACATATATATTTGATGTTCTACTTTCTATAAAAACAACAATGGTAACTTCTGAAATTAAACATAAGGAATAAATAAAATCTGTCAGGGCCATAAATGCGCATTAAGAAATTTTGGCAGTTAATGGGTTAAATTAAAATGTCCGCCAGAGGTAGGAAATAACCTGGTGATATAACAGTTCAGTTTCTTCGTTTCAAAATTCCGGAGCAAAAAAGGGAATGTCAGTTTACTGTTCTGTCTTTTAACAACCGGAAACGCCACCACCTTCCGGCGGACAAACCGGAAGTAAATAAATACTATTTCAAATGATTCTTTTTTAATGAAGATATAACTAAAACATTATTAAACAGCATGTTAGAACATATTTTTCTGTGACCCAACATTATCATACTATCGTGTGCAACGTCATCATTATATTTTACGTGACGCTGGACGATATTTGAATGAGCATGTGGCTCTAGGTATGATAATTTTCTACTAAAATTTTGTATGTCAGGTGACCATTATAGTAGTTCAGAAACCTGTTGCCATTATCCTGAAATTGGCCAAGTCGGTTGCTTCGTCACCGTCCTATTTATTGCTTTCTTGGGACCTCAACAATATTGTTAACTCGACCGTGCCTCTTGCTGAAAATTAAATTAGACATCTTCTCACAGGGGGAATGGTTTCTTCTGGTGGTGTTAACCCAACGCATGTAGCCTGAATTGACTGCTTTTATTGCACTTATTAAGGATATTCTACTAACTAGTTCTCAGTGTTGATTGGTAGTTTGTTTTTATGGTTTTTTAAACGATTTGGGGCCATTTAAAGCCGATAATATTTTGTATTGAACAAACGATTCACTTTTGCGAGTGAATATTTCATGATTTATTTGTTGGGAAATAACAATGACTTTTCCAGATACAAGTCCTACCATTTAAAATATATCTTGGTAGAAAATATTGATAAAAGTTTATTTTACAAGGGTATTGGTGCAGAATTGAATGTAATGACCTCGACTATAATTCGAACTCGGTTCCCCAATTTCCCATTCTGAGTCGCCATCCATTAATCCACCTGCATATCCTACTTATCAATAATGGAGAGATAGGACATGACTTAGTGTGTGTGTGTGTGTGTGTGTGTGTGTGTGAGAGAGAGAGAGAGAGAGAGAGAGGGGGAGAGAGAGAGAGTTTGGTTTGGTTTACGGCATAAAACAAAAATATAGAATTCCTATTCATACTTCTGTGGTTCTATCTTTACACATTCCTATTTATACTTCACATATATAAACAAGCATATATATTCATATATATTATACCAGTGTAAACACACATATATCCCGCACACACTCAGGTAAATTAGAGTCGATCGACTAATGTTAAAGAGTATTTATTTTAAAGAACATCTATGCAATTTTAACATAATCTCCCTGTGTCAGAGGTGAAACTTTATTACATTGATTATAACCACGGATTTATTTTGAGGTAACAATTACCTCCCGTAAAAGCCAAATCTGCACAGTTCTGTTCAAATAGGGTTTCAAATTCTTCCTCTGCTTTGTGACCCAGTATAAAAAAGCACATCGAAATTGCCAGAATTTAAGTAATTGTATCCGATTTAATAATATTTGATTCGATTTGGTTTGTTTTGTTTCATGATATATCAACCTAAATGGGTTATCTAATGTCGACAAAATTTTTATTGCTGGTAATATTTTTGTTTTGTCAAAAATCTGTTTCTGGTAATATTTTTCCTTCAAAAATGTATTGCTAGTAATATTTATTTTTTAAAAACATAGTTGGTAATATTTTTTTCAAAAATTCATTGCTGGTAACAATTGTTAAAGTATTTCTGTTATTAAAACCTATTTTTACACTTTTATAGTGTTTTTACCTTAGTTTCGAGATTAACTATTTGACCTGGGAACACCAGCAATTAAGAGGTGGTTCCATGCTCCTCAAAACCTCCTGATCAGAGGCCTTGCTGTTGGAAGTAGTTTATCGTCTTACCTAGGACGAGAGAGAGAGAGAGAGAGAGAGAGAGAGAGAGAAAGAGATAGATAGATAGATAGAGAGAGAGAGAGAGAGAGAGAGAGAGAGAGAGAGATTCACTTTTTCTTTGCTTCATTAGTTCAAGCAGTTTCAGCCAAGTGCGTTCGCTAACAGGCAAAATTTATCACCGAAATATTTGCGGACAAAACTCTTTTCATGCGTGCTACAGGGCTACTTT
>CAHIKZ030005388.1:2300000-2335000 GCA_903632075.3 Acanthosepion pharaonis | reverse complement strand
CCACCTGAAGAAGGCCGGAGCGTACAACGACCGAAAAGTTGTAATAAACATGGCGACAAAGATATGGAAAATAGCCCGAATAATGTAAATAGTGTATTAACGACATTGCTGTTATTTCTAAGCTGAAACCAGGTATAATTTCAGCGTTGAATAAATAGTGAAGGCTGAATATCTAAAATATTTGAAATATTCCAAAAATACAGTTATATTTAGAAAAATCGCTTTAAAATTTCAATGTGTTCGATACTGTAAAATTATTGGTGTCTTTTAAATATTAACCCCATTAAAAATACACGATACAAACTGAATACGCGAAAAGCGATCTTTCGCATCACAATCTCAAATGATCATAATTTTACGTGCTCAAGAATCCAACTCATGCAGTGTGTCATGTGACTGCAAGTCTAATGTATGAAGGCGGACACAAACGCAGATGTTACATGTAGAGATTTCTCCCGATGATGTTGATTAAGGGGTTTGCCCTTCTGTTGTTTTTATCTCTACTAACGCGTACCCTCTTGGAGTTGCCACGGTTGTCTCTTATGTCAACATCGCATAGCAGCTTGACTGCTGCTTTTGAAGGTGGCACGACAGTAGGGTTGCCGCGTAGGGTGGCCGCGGTGGAATATGAAATTTCTAACAACCATCTCAAGAAATATTTTCGTCTTTACAAACGATCCAGCGAACCTGCCGAAGGGTGAAGAATGAATTTGTTTAAATAGTATGGCAACAACAATAACATAGGTGTTTGAAATTATAATAATCCCGCCAAAATAATTATAGACAATTTACCTGAGGTATTGGAAATTGTAGTGAATATCTGCACTTTGATAAATAATTGTTATCGGTACAAAGATTGGCTGAGATGCAACTATTAAGCGTATTGCATGTATACACCTTATGCGACCAGTTTGAACAGACTGTCTCGCCTGGGTGCGCTATTTGAACATGCTGTTAACCAAAAATGTCATTTTTCCTTTAAAAAATTGTCAGAAAGGGAGACTTCTTCAGTAGTCAACAATTAAAAGTTGTCAATTTTTAACTGAAAGCCGTGTAACTGTTTCCACTGTTTTAAAATTTTAGTTGCATTTAAAATATTAACCTTTTACCACTATTCTTTGGTTTATTTTTGGTTTATTTTGGTTTTACAGCATATTAATGGGTTATTTAATGCTCAATTTTAATAGATTTGTATTATGTATTCTTTGGTTTAGATTGGTTTGGTTTATTTTGTTTTACGGCATATCATCAACAACTTTTAATGGGAATATGTATTCTTTGGTTGAGATTGTTTGGTTTATTTCATTTTACGGTCAACATTTTAATTAATGCCGTAACATTTGTATGAATAGAATATGTATTCTTTAGTTTGGATTAGTTTGGTTTATTTTGTTTTACTGCATATCAACCTCAATGGGTTAATTAATGCCGACAATTTTTTTTATTGCCGGTAATCTTTTGTTTTGTCAAAAATCTGTTTTTGCTCATATTTTTCCTTCAAAATTGTATTGCTGGTAATAATTTGTTTCAGAAAACTATTGCTGGTAATAGTTAACTATTTGCCCATAGCTGGGACCCTAACAGGTGCTACCACCCCGGGTCAGGGTAGACCTGGGAAAACCAGCAATTAAGAGGTGGTTCCACGCTCCTCAAATTCTCCTGATCAGAGGACTTGCTGCTGGACGTAGTTTATCGTCTTACCCAGGACACGGATGTAGTTTAATGTCTTACCCAGGACGTTTTACCACTGGGACGTTTAATATTAGACATCTTGTGAAAAAGAACAAAAAAACTGGAATTATTGCATCGGGATGTTGATAATTATAAAATTGAAGTATGTTGTCTCCAAGAAACCAGAATCAGAGAATTCTTGGAGTTAGCCAGCACAGTTTTTGGAAACAGAGAGTAAATGCTATAGAAACGGTTTTGTCATCCATATAGAATGAAAGAATAACGTCCACAGATATTGGACGATGAAACATTGTATACACATTGGACCACATCTTTAAAAACCATCAATAAAATAGCATCATATACTATAAAGAGCTTGAGAGTCTTGCCGCGTTTTCATGTGTTAGCAAAAGACAGTGAGGTTTGGAGAAAACTGCTATTATTTACAAATCTGCTGAAGGTGAGAAATTGCGTTCATTTGCAGTGTGTCTTCGATTCGAAACAGATCTCATAATCATGGTGATTCGCTTAAATGTCATAGAAGACAGACAAATGAATCACAACTGTTTTCTACTATCCTTGACCAAACTTGAGGAAGATTTCTTTTTTCCAGCAACGCAGACGACATGAGACAACTTCTTCGTTTGTCCTGGGTATGATGATAAAATTACATCCGACAGCAAGGCCTCTGATCGGAAGTTTTGAGGAACTTGGAACCACCTCTTACTTGCTATTATTCCCACGTCTATCGTGGTCCGGTGTAGTAGCACCTGTTAGGGTTCCAGCTATAGGCAAATAGTGAACTTCTTAACTGGGGCAAAAATATGAAAATACTAAGAAAAAATTACCAGCAATACATTATTGTAGAAAATACCCTAGCTCACAATAAAATTTCGGCATTAAATGACCCATAGGAGGTTGATATGCCATTAAATAAATTAAATCAAACCAAACAATTTCTTCGTTACCTGGCTATTCATATTTGTGAGAATTTCATTAATAGATTACCGTATTTTCCAGCTTACAAGACGCACTTTCTTTCTAAAAAATACCCTGAAAAATACGTGTGTGTCTTCCAAGACGAATGTAAGGCAACGCCCAGGCTCAGGTAAGCAAGGACGGTCACCCAATTGGTTTGACTTATAAGGACGTAGATTTGTATGTTGAGTTATTACACTATAATGTTAGCTATCTAATTCAGCCTTTTATAATGATGTAACCGCAGTACTTTCGCGTTACAAGTATTTCCAAGACTATAAACCTTCCTGGAACCAGGCCACAAGATTAAACATGTTCTGTTTACTATCAGCGGCAGGAGCGTTTATGCTCCTGATCGTGATGGTGTAGGTTTGCTCACAGTCATATCGTGAGAATATCAGTTACCACCAGGCTGTCATATGTATTACAAGCATTTTTTTGTCCTGGAAATTATCAGTCATGGCGATTTAAAAACAATATTGGACAATGAATGTTGTATAGTATAT
The DNA here is from genome assembly GCA_903632075.3 of Acanthosepion pharaonis. NCBI lineage: Eukaryota > Metazoa > Mollusca > Cephalopoda > Sepiida > Sepiidae > Acanthosepion > Acanthosepion pharaonis. The sequence continues at coordinate 2,331,845 of CAHIKZ030005388.1, read as the reverse complement.
TTACTAACGATCAACTAGTAGTTCATTGCTATAGAAACAAAATCGGACGAGTGAGTAATATAAACAATACGTGGGGCCTGTATGTAAGAGAAGGCGCAAAATAAGGCAAGTAATTAAGTCCGCGAATAAATATCATAATTACAACTTTATTTCCCTCCACTTTCTAATTTATTTTCCTTTGTTTATTATTCTATCGGTTTTTTTTAATTTAAATGTTTCATCCTCTGTTCCTTGTGTCGATAAAACTATTTAAACTTTAATGACTGTTGCCTGTTGTTGTTCTTCAATCACGCCCTTTAATAGATTCAGTCCTAACTTTATTTGCTCCGGTAATTAGACTAGATCTCATAATGGAGGTGGGAAGAAAAGAATAGATCTGACCCACTTTACAAAATCAATATTTCAATGACCAATCAGCAAAATAACTGATTTTAGCAATTGGGATTCACCAAAAACTTTCAGCTCCCCTACGCTCGTATTTAATATCTATATATAAATTGTTTTTCCTGATATTACTCTGTCAGGGCCATATCGATTTATATAAAACATGTTTTATTGGTACGTCAATTTGAATGATTCATGTGTGGACCCGGTTCAAACAATCAGATTGATTGAATTTATTGCAATTCTTTTCCTTACTGTTGTATCAAAGATATAATTTTTTTCCATAAAGACTCGGAGCATTTGTGTGTTAATAAAAGAAAGATTAATAAATAATTTACTAATATATTTTTAAACTGTATATCAATTCATCGCTCCTCCCACATCATCTCTGGGTTAAATAAGACAGATTTATCATCTTTGGTAAATCGTCTAGGGGGAGAACAATTCTAAATTCAAAAATGTATATCTCCCCTCCACAAGAAACCACATACTATACAATCAAGGAAAGGAATTGTGGTATTAACAATTTACTACAAAGCTACGATCAGTAGGGTAGGTAGTCTGTATACACAATTCCTGGTTTCGGTAACAGAAACAAATAGAATGATGGCAATAATTCTAGAATGCTTAGGTTTTCCATTTTCCCTTCATTAACTCTGTTATTATTCCTGGATTATCACATTAGAGATTGCAAGAAGACAAGAAAATAAACAACATTGATCGATTTATTTTTTAACGGTTTATCAAGCTTATACTGGTTATTTAAAGGCAGAAAATTCTTTAGATTGATACATTTTGCGGGTGATAATTATTATTTACTGTTACAAGTCATATAAATAGCTAGGGGAGAAGGGCTGGATTCATACCCTTCCCTAATGTATTTGCGTGCAAGTTATTATAACGAACGTGACTGGAATTGGAACTCGGCTTTCCGATTAACAATTCCGTGCCGTTATCTATTACACCATCCGCACATACACGTTTACAGCACCTGGTATTCTCATGTGCCCACGCGTCCAGGATCAACGTTGCTTAACTCCGGTGCTTGTACGAGGACCGGTGTTTCAACCTGATATGACCGTAAGATGAAGAAAACAGAAATAACAGATTTAAAATCGATATCTTCCCAAAATATAAATTCTATTCATAAACCATTTCCTAAGATGAAGATATAGATATATATATATATATATATATATATATATATATATATATATAAATATATATATATATATATACGATAAAAACACATATGTCCCACAAAAAATCATATCAACTAATGTTAAAGAGTTTTATTTTAAAGAACATCTATACAATTTTAACATAATCTTCTCCCTATGTCAGAGGTGAAACTTTATTACATTGATTATAAGCATGGATTTATTTTAAGGTAACAATTACCTCTGCGCAGTTCTGTTCAAATAGGGTTTCAAATTCTTCTAATTCTCAGATTCCTCTGCTTTGTGACCCAGTATAAAAAAGCACATCGAAATTGTCAGAATTTAAGTAATTGTATCCGATTTTGATATTTGATTCGGTTTGGTTTGTTTTGTTTTATGATATATCAACTTCAATGGGTTATTTAATGCTGACAAAATTTTTATTGCTGGTAATTTTTTTTCAAAAGTGTATTTTTGGTAATATATATTATTTTCAATAATGTAATGCAGGAAATATTGTTTTGTAGGACATATGGCAGAGTGGATAAACGCGTTGGTTAGATCCAGTGACAGGACCCAAAGAGTGTGAGTTCAATACCCGGTTAAGGCAGTGGAGAACTTTCAGAGGACAATTAACAGGAGATAACTGATTACTGACATCCATTAAACATGGCACATGGAACTAGACCAGTGAGCGAAATAAAGGGTTCAGTTCGACATTCCAACCACCTGAAGAAGGCCGGAGCATATAAGGGCCGAAACTTTGTAATAAATATAGCGACAAAGATGTGGACAATAATCCAAATAATGTAAATAGTGTATTGCTGGTAATATATTTTTTTTCGAAAATGTATTACTATCAATACATATTTTTTAAAAACGTGCTACCGGAAATACATTTATTTTTCAAGATTTTTATTGTTGGTAACAATTTTTTTAAAAAAATGTATTGCTGGCAATATATTTTTTCAATAAGGTATTATTGATAATATTTTGTTTTTCAAAAATATATTGCCAGGCGTATTTTTTTTTTAAAAATATACTGATGGTAATAATTTTTTTCCAAAAATGTATTGCGTATGTTAAAACCTATTTTTACACTTTTATAGTGTTTTGACCAGAGTTTGGGGGTTAATTATTTGCTGATAGCTGGGACCCTAACTGGTGCTACCACGCGGAAGCACCTGAGAAAACCAGCAATTAAGAGATTGTTTCGCGCTCCACAAAACCTCCTGATCATAGGCCATGCTGTCGGAGGTAGTTTATCTACATATCCAGGACGCCTCGTTGGGAGCGGGGGGGTGTATTACCCCACTGCAGAGGATCAGTCAGCGTATTCAGAAGTTACAGACAACAAAGCACGAAAACGTCTGAAACAAATCGCGCGTTTAAATTATAGAATCATCAGATTGGTGTATGGCATAAAAGGAAGATCTGTAAAAAAACAGAAATAGATTTCAAAGAATATTAATATAAGATAATACGGCAAGTTATTGCTTAACGATTCTATTCTAAAGACCTAGTCGCTAATCGAACTGATCACTAAAAGAGATGTTTTACCTGATCGTTTTTTACGGAACACTATGCGTCTAATATATCTCAATTTGTTCTTAAACATTGTAGAAATATTTCAAAATTCCCTCATGCTTTGTCAAAACCTGAAATGGAATAATAAACGAAAAAAAAAAAAGAATTTCAAGTAATCACATTTCTGATGACGACACAACTGTTAGTCTATGTATTGGCACAAAAGAGATTGTATCATTCGTATTTTAGCCGAGGCCGTTCTGTTTGCTTTTGTACAAATGAGAAAGGTTTGAAGCCATCTTTTTTTTCCGTAGGTTATGGGTTGAAAGACAAGGAATGCTTTAGTCGAGTCCGTTACTGTTCGCTTTTGCACAAATGGAAAATGTTTGAAACCAAGTATTTTCCCGCCGGTTATGTGCTAACAAGCAAGGCATGCTTCAGCGAAGGTCAGTCTGTTAACTTTTGCACAAATGAGAAAGGTTTGAAAACATATCTTTTCCCCGGCGGTTATAGCTTAAAAGGCAAGGCATACTTCAACCAATGTCGTTCTGTTAGCTTTTGCACAAATGAAAAATGTTTGAAGCCATCTATTTTCCCGTCGGTGATTGGTCAAAAGGCAAGGTAAGTTTCAGCCAGGGTGCTTCTGCTTGCTTTTGAACAAATGAGAAAGTTTTGAAGCTATCTTTTTTCCAGTCGGTTATGGGCTAAAAGATAAGGCATGCTTCATCCAAGGTCGTTCTGTTAATTTTTGCACAAATGGAAAATGTTTTCAAACATCTATTTTTCTGTCGCTTATGGTCTAAAAGGCAAGATATGCTTCAGCCATGGTCGTTCTGTTAGCTTTTGCACAAATGAGAAAGTTTTAAAGCCATCTCTTTTCCCGTCGTCTATGGTTTGCTTCAGTTAGTACGCCCTATAGTATGAAGAAAATACATTTGATTATGGAGTATAGCAATTCCACCTTCTAAAACAGCAACTCCTATCGTGGTGGCTTTGTGACCCTATTCATCATAGGCCGATTTAAACCGTTAACATACATATTTATATGCTAGATCATCAATAATTAGTCGTAAAGGATTTGCTGAATAACATTTCCGAACAATCTAAACGTCTCTGGTTCCTAATTGGCATCGTACATAGGGGGTTAGATTTTGTTTGATATGGCACTAATTAATGAAAAATAATTTTTTTCATAACTTTTATTTATAAAGGCTAATAACGACGATCATCCATTATCCTATCCTTCTTTTCTCTCTTGGATTATATCTCATTTTGCACTGATCGCTTTTATTCCTAGTTGGCCATATGTGCTTTGATTTAGACATTAGAGGAACACAAAATAATTTCATATGGAAGTTTATTAAGTTCAAAGGATTAAGGAAACCATAAACATCTTACTGTGTTCTACCTTACATTATTCTACATAGTAATTCTAATTAAACGCAATTGTACGCCTTTTAATTCCTACATGCCTTATATGCATTTAATGAGCGAGTCCTGATTTCCATCTACCATATAGTTTTGTATAATTTTATTTCTGCTCATCCCTTTCTCTCTCTCTCTCTCTCTCTCTCACACTCACAAACGCACACACACATGTATATATACACATATATATATATATATATATATATATATATATATATATATATATATATATATATAATCTTATAAAATATAAGGAGCTATACTCGTCCGGCAAAACCTTAGGTGTTTTAGCTTGTAAATGAACAAATAAAAGAAAAACAAAAGAACATGTACTTCCAGCGAAAATAATCGTCTATAATCAAAGTTCAGTGTATATATATATATATATATATATATATATATATATATATATATATATATATATATATATATAATCCGTTGGTAAATAATCCAAGTGAACCTAATAATATAAATATTAAAGCTGATCCACAAAAAAGAGCTCAATGTATTTATTATAACAGAGCATCTAACTTACATAGAATAAAAATTCAAAGTTACCTCATTCGAATAGCTATTTCAACCCACAAGACTTACTAAAAAAAAAAAAGAAACAAGAAATAAACAGATAAATAGGAATTACTCACCGGCATATTTTTTTTGGGTGGGGGGGTTCTGTTGGAGATCTCTGTCTGATCCTCGCTGTGCGAAACTTCTTATGAAAATGAACTTAAAGATTTGATCGGCGTAAAAGCGTTTGGCCGGTCTATTATTATTAATAGGAGAAGTGGTTGTGGGCGTGAGCTTTTAAAACATCGAAGAAAAGAGTCATAGTTTGCGGATTTAAAACCTTCACTTCTGTCAGATGGTTATTAATTAATATTTAATAAATGTTTTTCATACTGATTATATTGGTACCCTTTTGCACGTCCTTGTTTTATTAACTAACCTGTCTATTTTACACACACACACACACACACACACACACACACACACACACACACACACATATATATATATATATATATATATATATAGATAATATTAGTGGAAAATATACATACATATGCAAAATATATATAAAAAAATACCCATACATGTATATTTTCAGAAAAAAATTTTCCAAGAGGAAGAATCCAGGTAGAACTCAATGTCTAGGACAGAGTAAGGATATAATAAAAATGCTTAAGCACTAATATTCCATGGTCATAATTTATTCCATTGGAATCGTAAATACGATCCAAATCATCAGACCTACAAATTCAAAATATATATATATATACTGGGCAGCCAGTGATGCTTTCGGTTGAAATTTATAAAAAAATCTTTCTTGTAAAACACTATTTTAGGAATACGGGTTCGTCAAGTCCAGTAGCGATTACCTCCCTTTCCAGTATTGATGGCGGTTCCTTTCCAAACCTTTTATTTGAAATTATGTGGTGTGTTTAAATCTTGATTATGTTATTATTTTCTCTTCGAGATACACGGACTATTCATGGCATTTGGTTTCTCTTCTTTTGTATGTTTTTTATGATTATATAGCGCCAGTCCACAATATTCAAAGAAGGATAATCTTTGCCAAGACCCTCAGGCGTTACTCGCTCAAATTTTAGATTTTATGAACGGTTTTGGCGCCACGCCTGACATCAATATGAGAGTCTCAATCTCGCTAGGATATTCAAGAACAGGACTAGCGTTTTTTGTGTTGAAGAAAACTCTCTCTGTTACAGCCTATTCTATGTTCAATTTCCTTCTTAGCCACACTCAGTCTATACGCTGAGGTATCTGAAGTTTTTGGTATTTACTAATTTAAGATCCTGAATTTTTATGATGGATTCAAGTTCGGTGTCATCACTGCTTTCTTTTCAATTCCAGATCATAGTTTCTTTTATTTTGGAAAGATTTATCATAAATCTTATTTCTTGAAACACTTGGTAGGGGATATTGATTTTCTGTTTCTTATCCCATTTATGAATACCTATGTCATCAGCATAGGTGCCCCCCCTCATCATCATCAGTACATTGGCCTCAGAAGGGAAAGTATGATCATTATCTTTTATTAGTAAATTCATTTGGGATGTGGTATAGAATTCTTAAATAATCAGTGCCCATCTTATTACATCTATGTTTGTTAATGTGCAGGATATAGTCTACAAAAAGATCAGACAGCAACTTTCATTTCCTCCTTGTCGTATTTCTGTTGAGGTTTAAAATGTTTCCATATTGTGATCCTCACCAAATATGTAAGATTTTGTAGATCTATACAGTTCTTTTATTAGATCGATACATTCAGTCAATTTGAAGCTTGGAAGACAGTTTCTAATGGATAAGAGGAGGAAAACTATCTCTGGGGTTGTATGCTGCTGGGAGGTTGACAAAGCATATTTACAGTTTCCTATTATAGAGGTAAGAAATTTCTTTGAGCTTGATGACATATGCCACCATTACATCCCTTACTAGAACAAAAACCAAACTGGGTTGTGTGGAGTTAACTTTCATAAAGACGGTTTCTAATGGATAAGAAAAGGAAAGCTCTATTCTATGTTCGATTTTCTTATCTCTTATACTAAATTTGTTGTAACTGATCTATAGGCTGTGGTATTTAAAGTGTTTAGTATTTACTAAATGCGTATCCTAAATTTTTATTAAAGATTCACAGTATACACTATCACTACTTTCATTCCAATGTCATAGTTTCTGTTTTGGAAATGGTTATCTTGAATTCTATTTCTTGAAATAAGTGGTAGAGGATTCTGATTTTTTGTTCAAGATCATTTTTGTCCCATCTATGAATGCCTATGTCATCAGCATTACATTGGTCTCGGGAGGGGAAGTAGAATCTATTGGTAGACTCGTTTTGGATGCGGTAATGAATGCTTAAATAGCTAGTGCTCATTTAATCAGGTCTGTATTTGTAAATGCTCAGGGAATAGTCCAGGTAAAGATTAAGTACATTGTCTCTCTCATTTCCTCCTTTTCATAATCCTGATGAGGTTTGGAATGTTTCTGTATTGACTTCCTTTCTAGACACATACGTTTCTGTAAAACGATGCAGTTCTTCCATTAGATTCGTGCATTCAGAGGTTTCGGAGCTTAGGAGGTAGTTTCTAATGGATGAAAAAAGGAAGTCTCTATGGATTTGGCCAGATGCTGATTTGAGGTCGACAAAGCAGGTAGACAGTTTTCTGTTAGAGAGTTAAGCGTTTTCTGGAGATGTTCAATAACATATATCTCTGTCGTTTTTGCAATTACTTTCATGGTAATTGATCCGATGAGCTGCTTTCGCTGGTTCCCAGACTTTGTGAATTCAAGCGTCCCACGAGGCTGGCATCCCTCTCTCACCTTTTCACTGTCGAAACTGTTAAATGTAGCCGTCTCTTCTACATCAATAGCTTCATATCTCGCACCTCTAGCCTGTGGAACTCCCTTTCCTTTCCCTGTTTCCCTGATAGCTATAATTTCCACCTTTTCAAATGTAATGTTAATAGACATCTCCAGTTGCCTTGATCTATCCACTATCCTTTTCCTCATCCTTTCCTCTATCACTCCTATCTGCTCTCGCTCCAAATCCTATGTAACCCCTTGTGTGCTAGTGGATCCCCGCCTTGCTTGGGGTGAAATGCTTAAAAAATGCCATCGTTGTATCAGTTAACAGAAGGAAAACAGAACTGGGTCGTCATAAATTTACTTTCATGAAACGATGCCTAGTTAATATAATGTCCATTAATAATTTGAACATGATGGATCCAATTGAGATACCTCTGTATGTGTGAGTGTCTTCAGAGAAATCTTTCTGTTTCCATAATGAATTAATGCGTGATAAACCTCACTTTTTCTGCATACATTTTTGATTCCAGATTTTTCTCGTGAAATAGAGGAACTTTCTTTATTGAATTCAAGGAGAATGTAAGCTATGTTCAAAGTTCAGCTTCAATGTCGAGTGTTGCATTATTATTCCTTACCGCTTCGATCATAGACTCCGATCCCAAGTGGAATGTGCGAGAGGCCTTCATACAAAGAAGCAGAATAATTGTATAGATATACTATTAGGGATTTAACATATGAAAATGCTAAATATAGAAACTTGATTTTTCCCAGTGACTAAAGTTTTCTTCCGTTTGTTTGCTTTTAATTTCAACGTAAATTAACGGCTTTCAATATATTAAAAGTTCCTGCAAAGAAACACACAGTGAAAATTTAAAATCTCCCATCAGCTAAATTAAAGTGCCTGTTCAATATCAAATAGGAATGGACTGGTATGTGTTAATGTCAATAGATACTAGGAAAAAGATATTAAATAGTTTTGTTTTTACACTTTCTCTTCTTTATCTAGAGAAGTGTGCTTTTAGAAAAAAAAATCAATCATCTGTTCATTAAATGTTTTCTTTATTTAACTAAAAAATCCTAAACCACGTTATTTTTAATTCACTGTAAATTTGTGAAAAACTTTTTCTTTAGAATCATTTATTAATTCATCGCCCGTCACATTTTTCATGTCTGCTGTTCTTCAACTCTCTCTTCTACATTTTTCTTTTTCTTTCTTTCTTTCTTTCTTTCTTTCTTTCTTTCTTTCTTTCTTTCTTTTTTTTTTTTTTTTTTTTTTCTTATCTTTTTCTTTTTTCTTTTTTCATTGTCTTTCTTTCATTTTCCTTTTCTTTCTTTTTTCTTTTTCCTTTTCTTTCTTTCTTTCTTTTTCCTTTTCTTTCTTTCTTTTTTCTTTCTTTCTTTCTTTTTCCTTTTTCTTTTACCCCTTTTCTTTCTCATTTCTTTTTGTTTTCTTTTTTCTTTATTTTCTTTCTTTTTTCTTTCTTTGTTTTATTCGTTCCTCCTTTCTTCTTTCTTTTGTAGTTTTCTATTAGAATCCATTCTTCTTCTACGCATTTGTTTTTAGATATCATTTGATATAATCCTGTTGCTCTTCTCTTTTCAAACTCGATCATTTTCTTGAATTTTATTTGACTCATTCGTCGAAAGTTCCAGGCATCGATTTGCCATCTGGAATTAGTTGTGACCACCCTAGCATTAGCGAAGGAAGATTGAGTTTCCATGATTATAGTCTTTCTCTGTCTACGTTCAATTATGTTTCCTGGGTTCTATCCAAGGCAGGTCGACTGGAGGATTTACTTTTTAGGCTAGTTTAATTGAATTCAGCTTCAGTATTAACAATGGGTCAACGGAATACTTGATGCAATTTCTTCACACCATCGGAACATGTATTAAAAAAAATAAAACTTTCACTTATCAGATGTTTTGCCTCAAAAGTTGTTTTTATTTTCATTGTCAAACTTCTATTTTTTCTTCTGTTATCGCAGTATGCAAATTAATCCATATTTTATTCTTTCTTTTTTTGTCTTTCATTCCTGCCTTTTTTCTTACCTATTTTTTCCTTTGTTTTTATCACTCTCGTTCTTACAATGCTAGTTTGTTTTTATGGCTTACTTTCTTCCTTTTTTTCTGTCTTCTGTTGATTTTCTTTCTTTCTCTCCATTCCATTCTTTCTTTTATCTTTCTCTTCTTTCTTCATTATTTTAATCTCCTTATTTCTCTCTTTGTGTTTTTCCTTTGTTTTTTTTTTCTTTCTTTCCTTCGCTGCCTTTTTATTTTTGTTACCTACTTATCGTTCGTTTTAAAAACTCTTGTTTTTTCTTTCTTTCTTTCTTTCTTTTTATTCCAATCTTCCACCCCTCTTTCTTTTCTTTATTTCTTTCTGTCTTTCTTTCTTTCTTTCTTTTTGTCCTTCTTTCTTTCTTTCCTTTCTTTTTTCTTTCTTTCTTTCTTTCTTTTTATTCCAATCTTCCATCGTTCTTTCGTTCGTTCTTTCTTTCTTTTTATTCCAATCTTTCACCCCTCTTTCTTTTCTTTATTTCTTTATGTCTTTCTTTCTTTCTTTTTATTACAATCTTCCATACTTCTTTCTTTCTTTCTTTCTTTCTTTCTTTCTTTCTTTCTTTTTATTCCAATCTTCCATTGTTCTTTCGTTCCTTCTTTCTTTCTTTTTATTCCAATCTTCCACCCCTCTTTCTTTTCTTTATTTCTTTCTGTCTTTCTTTCTTTCTTTCTTTCTTTTTATTACAATCTTCCATCCTTCTTTCTTTCTTTCTTTTTTTCTTTCTTTCTTTCTTTCTTTTTATTCCAATCTTCCACCCATCTTTCTTTTCTTTCTTTCTTTCTTTCTTTCTTTCTTTCTTTCTTTCTTTCTTTCTTTCTTTCTTTTTATTCCAATCTTCCACCCCTCTTTCTTTTCTTTCTTTCTTTCTTTCTTTCTTTCTTTCTTTCTTTCTTTCTTTCTTTCTTTCTTTCTTTCTTTTTATTACAATCTTCCATCCTTCTTTCTTTCTTTCTTTCTTTTTATTCCAATCTTCCATCGTTCTTTCGTTCTTTCTTTTTTCTTTCTTTCTTTCTTTCTTTCTTTCTTTCTTTCTTTCTTTCTTTCTTTCTTTCTTTCTTTCTTCCCGATTTTTAAATCTTTAACCCATATTTTTCAGTTTCAAATACACTGAGATACATTTCAGTTTCAAGTAGACTGCTTTGTTAGAATAAATAAAAGAGTTGAGCGGTTAGAATAAGGACATCACGAGTGGACTTTTGTTAAAAAAATAACTGTCCACTTCCGTCTATTTAAAACACAGATAACTTCGACTGGAAACAAGAATGTGTATGTCAAATGAAAACAAATGATAAAAATGGCGTAACAAACTATTTGTATTATTATTGCAAGATCTATTGTAAATGGCTGACATTCATAAGAATTAAATGTACAGTAGCTGCTTGTAAAATCTGGTTTCCGAAAGTACGATAACTACGCATACTAGGAATATTTTTCGAAAATTTAGAAAATATGATAAATCCGTATCTGGAAATTTTTTTATAGATTTATTTTCTTCAGATACAATAAATATACAGTAGAATACGCTTGCACAAAAAAGTTAACACCTGATCTATAATTTCTAAAAGCTTACATACATCATGTTGAAACACCGATTCTATTAGGATTACTGAAGTAAAGCAACATTGAGCCTAGTCAGTAGCAAGGTGGGTGACCGCATGGGAATACTGTGAGCATGGACGTGCGGGTAATGTAAAGGTTGAGAGCTCAGAATCGGAGAGCTGAGTGCAAATTCCAGTCGGGTTTGTTTATTAACTTACACCCAAATATCCTTGCGAAAGGCATGAATCCATATTCCCCACTAGCTATGGGTTAAGTATTAGAACTTTTTCACAGCCTAAAAGAAAGAATTCTGGATTTAAATAACTTGCAAGTAATCGATAAGCAGTAGAACAAAAATTAAACGATCAATACAATAGGTTATTGCATACACACATTCTACTTTGATTCTGAATATGATATATTCTTAAATATGCCGATTAATACAAAGCAAAGTTGTTGTTGTGTTGAAGAATTACAAGGAGAAATAGCATTAATAGTTATAAAATTAATGATACATACAGTTTACAGGTTATTTTTAAAGATTCTTCCTGTATATGAACAATTGCGTATCTGTCTATATTTCCGAGATGAGGTATTACGTACACTATTTACATTATTCGGATTATTTTCCTCATCTTTGTTGCCATATTTATTAGAAGGTTTCGGCCTTTCAGTATCTGTCTATATTTCCGAGATGAAGTATTACGTACACTATTTACATTATTCGGATTATTTTCCTCATCTTTGTTGCCATATTTATTAGAAGGTTTCGGCCTTTCAGTATCTGTCTATATTTCCGAGATGAGGTATTACGTACACTATTTACATTATTCAGACTATTGTTGCCATATTTATCACAACGTTTCGGCCGTTGTACGCTCCGGCCTTCTTCAGGGAGTTGGAATGTCGAACTGAACCCTTTATTTCACTCGCTGGGGTAGACTGTTCTACTTCCACTAATGGATGTCACTTATGAGTTATCTCCTGTTAATTCACCTCTCCAAGTTCTCCACTGCCTTAACCAGGTATTGAACTCACAACTCTTTGGGTCCTGTCACTAGGTCTAACAAACGCTTTTATCCACTGTGCCATGTGTCCAGTGTCCGTAGTAAAATATGTTTAATAAAGATCAGTGTAAGATATTCTGCTCAAATCGTAATCAAATACATCAGAGATTGATTGAGAAACGAATACCTGAATATTTGTGTTAAAAATAAATAAATAAAAAGTTATCAGAGTTGAATAAGTCATTCATAACGCAATCCTTGTTAGTCATTATTCTTAATTTGGTAATTTCATGCGTATATGAACCTTATCTCTTAATGATTTTACTTGAATACTTTTTGTTTAACTTGCAGGGCAAAATTGAGCGAAAAAACCCTAAAAAATTTCCTATTCTTCTTTGATCATTTCACATCGTGTAATCTTCTACTTATAAAATTAACTTATATTTAGAAAATAATCCTCAACTTAAATATCTAGAAGTCTACTGGGAGCTAAGCAGATTTTTACATCCTTCAAGAGACAATGAGTACTGAATAGTATCCCCGGAAGAACTGTTAAATGTATTCGTTAGATTGTGTGCACAAATATATCTACGTAAATATAAGGATGTATCGTTAAGTGATTCGTCTCAGGGGGAAGCCATTTTAGGTATCATCAGGCAAAACTAATCGAGCGTTAGAAAATATTCGGAATAGAGGCGAACGAAAGCGGAAGAGATAACCGGTTTGCTTAAACAGGAAATTTATTGAAAAGAAACTTAAACAAAGGAATTTAGACTTAGGTTACACAAAAGCGTTAAATGGCTAGAAAACTATTGAATAGATAATCATGAATGCTCTCAGTGAAAGAAACAGTTGAATCAATACGATAAATAAAGGCTAGAATAATTTAACAGGCCTGTAATTTCTGGTCGAAGTATAGCTTTTATCTTTGTCGTATGTAACTATTCCATTCTCGATGTAATTGCTCCAAGAAAGGACTTCACTATTTAATGAAATTCAAATAAGGAAAAATCACTTCTATAGAAAACTAAATAATTGACATTATTATAAGTTATTGTTAAAATCTTTTACAATTCAATATAAAATCCTTTCAGAAGCATCTACAATATAAAACTATAGGGTTGTAGCACACGAAATGACCCACTTTATAGGAAATGAATAAAATGCTTCTGAAATGTTAAATATCTAATTAATTTAATATAAAGAGGCACCATGCTGATGAATTACTATTCTCCAACGTACCTTCAAATTCTTGATTCCATATTAAAAAAATCTCATCGTTTGATATGATAAACAGTTCAAATGTCTCGATTGTCTTTTCCATATTGGAGAATGTTTTACGTATGAAAAGCTCAAAATGCTTAAATAAATCATAATCAGTAGGAGAGATATCAGGTGAATATGGAGGAGGAGAATTCAGTCGATGCAGCTTTTGGGAAGTTGATTGAGAAGCGAGCGGTCGTGCAGCAGACTCGGACCCACCCATATTCACGAATCTAGGATATTTCTTTATGAATTTTTCATACATACATTATATCGCCACAATAAGAAGTTGCTCTTATTGTTTTCCCTTGAGACAAAAAATGACTATCAACTTCTTTGAAAGACCACTATACAGTAACAAATAATTTTTTAGGGTGTAGTCGGGGTTTTGAGTGTTGTCTTGGTGATTCCCTTGCATTTAACTATTGACTTACACTCTTATGTTTTCAAAGAGTATCAATTTCTCATCGCATTCGATGCAAAAATGGTTCTTTTCACCAGTTATTCCTCGAACAGTAAGATAACTCGACATTGTTTCATTTTCATTGTAATTATGAATAACAATATATTGAAAGAAAAATTATCTGGAAAGAAAACGCGTCAGGAATAAGTCAAAGTTTTTTTTTATATCCTGATGAGGTTACTTCGTTAGACGACCGGATCAACAACTAACTAAATAAGCATCATTTCATGTGTGCTGTAGAGTAGTTTTCACAGTGGAGACTTGTATTTCAATAAGTCGTCCTAAATTAGGTTCGACGTACAAAACGTTAGAAACTTGAAATAAGAGTTAATGACGCAGCAATCTAGTTGTGATGGTTGATACTTCAATGTCCGGCATCGACTGACTCGCTCAACACCACTGAGCCCAACTGGCCCCTTCTACTACTACTTATTATCTGTGGGAGAGTCTCTTACAATAGAATAGGTATTATGGTATAACAATGTGTGACAACCTAATATTTTAATAAATAAAATCCAGTACGTTGCATGAAATTAAATAAATAGGTCATTATCATGGGGGATTGTATCACCTGAAAATTTGACCGTTAGTCCGACTGATTGACCACTCAGAGGTAGCTTGTCTCGTTATTAATTTAGCTATTTTCGGCCGTTACCAGAGGATGGTTTTCGAGCCCAGCTACAATTACTGGAAAAAAATAATTTTTCTGGTCAGGAAGGAAGATTATCATTTCTTGTGTTGTTATTAGAGCACAATTATCTTTATACATACATACATACATACATACATGCATACATACATACATACATACATATATATACAAACACACACACATAAATATATATATATATATATATATATATATATATATGTATTCATTAATGCAAGTTTCATTAAATAATATAGACAAGTTTTATATATTTATTTTAAGTAAGTTCTTTTCATATTGTCTGATAAGCTTAATAACATTATCATTGAAAGACGAAAGGAAATGACCATACTGAAATGCCTATAATTGATAACAGAAGCCATTTGTTTATACCAACGGCTTCCCATACTTAATACTTCTCGTTTTCTTTCTCGCGTGGTCATGTGTGACGTCACGAGCTGTGACGCCATTTTCGCTTCCGCGTCTCGTATACACGAGTTTGTCGTAGCTTTGAAATTTTTGACGCAACAAAAACAGACTATCATTATTGTTTCGTCCGTGTGTTGTTTGATATATTGAAATGTAATTCTCATCTTTGATAATGGGTTATGTAAGCCGAAAGCTTAGATTGGATTTAAACATGTATCAATATGGTGATTTCTTTTCGTCTTTCAATGATGATGTTATTAAGCTTATCTGACTATATGAAAGGAACTTACTTAAAATAAATAAACAAAACTTGTCTATATTATTCAATGAAACATGCATCAATGAAAAATTGCTTCCTAATTATATATATATATATATATATATATATATATATATATATATATATATATATATACGTCTATATTGTCCACGCCTATTGATTACCACTACGACGAGGACCAGTCCATTACGGTTACCTGCTTACTTGCTGATTCGAACAAATATATCACTTTCCCGGACATATCGGTTTAAAATCCCTATAAAATAAGAACGGTAATCTACAAATATATCTTAATTCGCAAAAAAACAAACAATATACAGCAAATGAAATACGTTTTTTTATAGTTTATCAAACAATATTACTCATGCGCAGTGAATATTATATAACAATTTTTTATGGTTTCAACCAATAATCTTTGCAGGGTGATTATTTGAGAATAACAATTAATTTTCCAGATAGGAGTTTATCTGACTATATGAAAGGAACTTACTTAAAATAAATAAACAAAACTTGTCTATATTATTTAATGAAGCATACATTAATGAAAAATTGCTGCCTAGATATACACAATATATATATATATATATATATATATATATATATATATATATATATGTGTGTGTGTGTGTGTGTGTGTGTGTGTGTGTGTGTCTGTGCGTGTGTGTGTGTGTGTGGGTGTGGGTGTGTGAATCTCATATCCCATCCCAGCTTCCTTTCTCTTTTGATATCCATGACTTCTTCAAAAAATAGCGGAGTTGGTTCCTGATGTCTTCTCATAGATTTACTGACAAGGCTCAAGGCTAGAGAAATCAGTCAACCTTTCTATTTAACAGCTGGCTGGATGGATTTAGGCCTTTTTTTTTAGAATGTTATTAGTGATCGCTAAACATAACAGACTTGGTCAGAATTTGAATCCGCTTCGCCGATTTTATGCTGATAGTCGTTACGCTACCGACACAAACTTATATTCAAATTGGAATTCATCGACCTAATAAGATAATATCCCGGAATTTCATTTTTTATGCTTTTTGTTCGGCTGACTAGTCATTTTTAAATACAAGTTTCTGGTATTTAATATCAGTTACGTCTTAGAAATTAATCGATTTTTATAATTGAAATAATCTCTGTTGGCGTATTTATGTTCTAACAAGCAAATTACATGAATCCCAGGTGGTTGAAGATTCGCAGTAGTCGTTATCAGATGGAATGTTTTAGCTTCATTTTCACTGGCGGGATTAAAACAAGGTTTTTGGAGAGAATACTTTGCAAATGAGTTTGAGGAAATGATAGCTTGAAAGCATCCCAGCAAGAACCCCAAATTAGAAGCACGCAAAAAAAAGAAGAAAAACAAAAGAAAATATTTTTATGAAGATTAAAAAACGATATAAAAATACGAATTTTATTGACAGACTGATAATGGTTAACTATTTACATTACTCGGACAATTGTTCTCATCATTGTCGTCATATTTATTACAACGTTTCGTCAGCTGTACGCTCCAGCCTTCTTCAGGTGGTTGGAATGTCGAATTGAACCCTTTATTTCGCTCACTGGGGTAGACTGTTCTAGTTCCACGTTTAATGGATGCCAGTTATCAGTTATCTCCTGTTAATTTCCCTCTGAAAGTGCTCCAGTGCCTTAGCCGGGTATTGAACGCACATTCTTTGGATCCTGCCACTGGATCAAACTAACGCTTTTATCCACTATGCCATGTGTCCTTGAGAGCATCTGTGAATGAATTTCTGGGTATTATATACCTATTGTATTCGTCGCTCATTTTACCAGTGCTCATATTGCAATTTTTGCTGTTATCAATCATGTTATTACCAGAGCTCATATTGCAATCTAGAAAGATCGTTAGTCGTCAGCTACTTCCTAACATATATGCGTTTCCTCTATGGTCACGTGGTGTATTTACTCCAATAAAGGGATAGTCTGTGTTTGCTCACTGGCGGACTATGTTCAAACTCAAGTGTCTGCAGCACTTTATTCCTATATAACAATTATGAATGAAAAGAAATAAAAAAATGCCGAATGCATGAGAAGACGCTGACATTTTTCGCTCTGGTCCAGTTTCCTAAATCTAAGTAAATCAACAAACATCAAAATTAATTCATATACTAAACTCTTTAAAAGAAAACGAAATTTGATATTTCAAAAGTTGATAACATTTACACCTTTGATGGCATTGCAGATAGATTCATTGATTTGTTGTTTACTGCTTTGTCGGTTATTCAAAGTCTAAACATATTTATGTTTGTTGGATATTACTTCCTGTACCCGCTGTTCCTAAGCAGACGCCTATCTAAGTACTGACCTAGTTCAAGCCTGCTTAACTTCGGTGATCGAAAAAATGCATCGGTGCATTCAGCATGATTTAGCCGTAGACCCAACAGATAGAAATAATAGTGATTTTGATCCCCACCGTGTGTTAGCAAAATAACGTGAGCTTAGTAAAAATAAAACATCCTGACTAGTTACAGAGATAACTGAATATTCCACCAGTACAATGGTCCTCTGTACGACTCTAACGAAATATCCGGATTTATTTTAAGCATTTCACCACAAGCATAATAACAAGCAAGATAATGACACTGGGATTCAAACGGTTACTGGCAGTGAAAGAAAATAAAAAAAATAGACTAATGAGGGGTAAGAGAAAAAAATAAACGAAGAGGATTCCGAAAAATCGAATAGCGATTAATATTGCGTTTAGATTTTTGAAGATTGTAGGTGACTGAAAAGGAAGAAACCAGAAGTTGAGAACAGAGAAAACCGAGAAAATAAATTATTCGAATTGAACATACGATTACACTTAGAACGGTAAAATGATCAGAACTTGTTGCTAATCTAGTAATATGCTTACATTAATGCGGTACCAGAGAGGAAAGATTATTAGTAATATTTCAATTAAAATATTTATGCAAAAGACAGTCGGAAGCCACATCAGTTCGATGGGCGAGTGGATGAAAACGAGGTTCTAGGTTTGGACTGTTTACATTACAGATCATTCTTTGGATTTTGCCTAGAATCTCCAGATATTAAATGAACAGATGAATAGTAGTAAATGTTCAAGATGGATTATGGCGGAAAAAATGTCTGCTACAACACAGTGAACCAAGTTTTCTAACAGCAGACTATTAATTGAATCAATATAATCACGCCATTTCATGACAATGAAAATCGTGAGACTAAGAAGGCACAATTAATTTCTCTTCTGGAAGTTAGAAAACATCATGCTGAGGGAAAGCAGAAAAGCTTGTCTTTGACGTTTAAGAGATTGCTGTTTTTTTTTTTAATTTATAAGCCATTTCTTGACAAGTTAACAAATGAGTGTAGGTTATTTTTACCGCTTCCGCCAGTTTTACTTTGTTGGACATGCTGGATTTTCTACTAAGGCAGGAGTAAATAGTAGGGTCATCAGCATTGTTGGGAAATTATGGCATTTGAAGGTTGTTTATGAACAAGTAGTCCTGGATTAATTTGAAATGATCAAGATGTGAGCCCGTTGACTATGATTTTCTTGAAACAATTTGATTCAGAATGGTTGAATTAATACAAATATTCGTTCAGACGAAACAACTATTTTGGTTGCGGTGAAGGCCACCTGCCAAAGACCTTCAAGATATCTAAAGCCACAAACCGAGCCTCATCGCTCTTATCTAAAACCTGCTAGACAAATTCACTAACAATCGTTAACACATCAGCGGTAAACCTAGATGAATTGAAGCTATATGTTTTATCTGAAAGACGGCCTTGAGAAAGCGGGTATATGTGTGTGGAAAGTCAAACAGACGAGCCGATTTCAAATCCTGACTTACCCCTTTCATTTCAAGTAAAAGGGAAAAGGCATGAAATCATCTTACTTGCCCCAGGATAGACAAGCCTTCTAGCTGTGCGTGGTAAGCAATATAAGGGAAGGAATTTTTGAATTCAAAACCACGGAGAAGGCAACATGGAATCACTCTACTCTTTCCGAAGACGTCCAACCAGCTCACAGATAATAAAGAAACGGAATCGTCGGAGAGCTATGACCGTCTACGTCCTGAAGAGTCATAGATAAAAAAAATACTGTCATAATTTGGAAATTTCCGGTTAGATTTCTTCATATAATACCTTTCTTTGTGACGTATAGAATTAAGTTCAAGAAATGACTACATAAAATGAAATGCAATACCAAAAATAAAAAAAGGAACGATTAAAAAAATAAATAAATAAAGACAAGCAAGGATATTCGAAAAAAAACCCCAAAAAACAACAACAAAACAAAACAAAAAAACAAACCAAAAAAACAAAAACAAACAATATACAGCAAATGAAATACGTTTTTTTATAGTTTATCAAACAATATTACTTTTGCACAGTGAATATTGTATTACAATTTTTTATAGTTTCAACCAATAATTTCAGGGTGATTATTTGAGATTAACAATGAATTGTCCAGATAGGAGCTTACTATTTCACCCATAGCTGGAGGAAGATATAAAATCGTACATAATTTTCAAGGGCATATACTTATAATTTACTGATGCAAGTTCTACAATTTAAAACATATCTTGGAGAAAAAGATTGATTAATCTCTTTTAAAAGGTATATTTGCGCGTAAATGAATGTAACCAATGCGATGAGAAAAGCAATAGCTAGAGTAAACTTTCCATCAAACAGCGATTGGCTGGAATGGTCTTCATAGAAAATCGAAATTGGAATTTCTCTTATTTTCCTTATTTGATAAGTCACTTCAAACAAAATGTGTTATTTGCCCTTTAAAACATAATTCATGGTTTTCGGAATCGTCTTTAAAAAAACATTTCTTTATTAGTGAATAACGTCCAGTCGGGAGTTATTTGCTTTGAATTCAATTTTCGTGATTAATTCGTCTGTAGCGAGGCTCAGGTACCTCTTTCTGCAAAGCAATCGACGGACTAACAGATATTTTCCGTTGGATGTTTAGATAGCTGTGTGTCTTAAAGAATTAACATTAACCAACTCATAGAATGAAAAAAAATTACTAAAAAGTAAAAAATAAAAAAAAATGATCAAGTTTATTCGTAGCAAAAAACTAAATGGAATAAGTAACATTTTTAAAACCTCGGCATTCACTTTTAGATATAGCTGGATTATGACGTAGATTTAAGAATATCCACTGCTTGTTACTACTGACTTATTGCTGTCCGGATCCTAAATATAGTCCACTGTATTGCCTTTCTTCTTTTTGCGAGAATGTGACTTTTAGGGAGGCATAGACACCAAATTATTAAAACCTGTAATATCGTCTGCAGTGAATGTAAAAGTAGTTTCTTTCCCGCGTATCAAAAGTTAGAAACATCCGTCTCATACTAACTATAGAATTACATCTTCAGATTCTTTTAGCGATGAGATAGGATGTGTTTTCTTGATTATCGCGATGATGGCGTTTGGAATGTATATAAAGAGAGATTTAATGTGGGAATAAGTAAAATGCCTCTTGAAAAGTTATATAAAAATAATACTTTTCCCGTCGGTATAAACGACTAGAGTGGGAAATTAAAATTGTGAAGTGATTGAAAGCGATAAGAGTAAACTTGTTGACGTAGGAAAATGGCTGAACTGATCTAAGACTTTGATGTGACAGTTTGTCGAGTTGGGTTGTGTATTCGATTTTGTATTGAAAGAAGAGAATCACTTTGGAAATTACTTCAGAGAGGGAAAGACATTTCCGATTTGTTTGATCAGTTGATGTTTTTTTTTGTGTTCTTTTTCTTTTTCTTCTTAATTTTTTTCTCTTTTTAGTCGATCCTTTTCTGTTTGGCTCGGGTTTTGCTTTTCTTTTATTTCAGCTTACTTTCTTTCTCTCTCTTTCTTTCTTGCTCTCTTTGTCTCTTTCTTTAGTCCACTCTCGTTCTTTTCCTTTTTTGCTTTCTTTCAAATTTAAATTATATTTTCTCGACCTCTTTTTTCTTTTTGATTTTATTGATATTCTCTTGTTTACTCTCTTTTTTCTTTTTTTTGATTTAATTGATATTTTTGTTCTTTCTTTCTTTCTTTCTTTTGATTCTTTCTTACTTCTGATTCTTTCTTTCTTTCTTTCTTTCTTTCTTTCTTTCTTTCTTTCCTGATTCTTTCTTACTTCTGATTCTTTCTTTCTTTCTTTTTCTTTCTTTCTTTCTTTCTTTCTTTCTTTCTTTCTTTCTTTCTTTCTTTCTTTCTTTCTTTCTATTTCCTCTTCACTCTCTTCACACATACCTATTTCTCTAAAATATCTAGACCAAAAAAAGAAAGCAAGTTATGGAGAAACGTTACTTGCCCACACCGAAAGGGTAAGTTTTCTAAGATAATTGAATGAGGACCTTACCCATTGGTAATAAAAGTATTGGAGTGACAGCCGAGGGTCCAGCAGGTCAGTTCTTTCCACTGAACATGGAGAACTGGTGCAGAGTATGTCACAAGGTTTCCAAACGTCTTTAAACAAGTTTTCAATTCAGAGTTGCCTTTCACCTCTAATGGTTGCTAAAAAATGCTAAAATGTCCCGACTAAATAAACTCATAACGATGAGGAATGTGGATTTGTACCATTCCACACGGTAATTGCACATATTGGATTGTAAATGAACTCGACTGGAATTCAAATTCGGCATTCTCATTTCATCCCACTATCAATGATACCACCAAGAAATCTGCGCTCGCTCACACACACACACACACACACACACACACACACACACACACAAACACACACACACACACACACACACAGATATATACGTATACACACACTACAGTTCGAAAGTTTAGTCACCACAGGTAATGATTTAAATTGACCCAAAAAGTAGCTGTTTTTTTTTTATTTAAATAAGAAAAAATGATTACATATGGTAAAAAGAAAATTGAGACATGATTTTTTTTATTTGAAATTATTATAACAAAAAGAAAGAAAAGCGTTTTATGATTAACTTTGCTCTGGTCAAGATATACTTCTTTAGCCTTGATTACTGAGGTAAAAAATTTTGTCTTTCGTTGCAATGTTTTCTCAAAGTATAAGCTTGATAATTGATTGCATTCTTTTTTCAATGACTAAGAGCTCTTTCTCATTTTTTCACTCTTCTGTCAAGTTCACCATATCAAAATTTTGAACTAATTTATATATATATATATATATATATCTATATATATATACTCTTAAGGTGTGCTATGTTTATGGGATAAAGTGCTTAATATCAGAGATAGAGCGTGTGTAAATATAAAAGTGAACACTGACGTCACCACTTAGAGGCGGTGGTAATAAAACAACGATAAAAATAAAGATAAAATAAATATATAAGATAAGAAATACAAATAAAAAAATAAAAATAAATAAAAGCAAGCAAAATAATGTAACCCAAATAAATAAATAAACAATAAACGACTTCCAGCAAAATAACCGCCAAAATAGACAACCCACAATACACCACTGACCTGTATTTATGAATAGCCGTGAAAAAAAACGCCTATATATATATATTATAAATTAACTGATTTAAAATATGGTTTCTTCGCTACACAGTAATAACCATGTTTCAAAAACCTAAGCTAATAACTTCGAATTTAATTATATAATTAAATTAAAAGCATTAGTTTCTTTTTCGAACTTTGGAATAACTTATTTTTAAATTTACTGAATTTTAAACGCACATACAATTCATAATTTTTTGTTTCCAAGGATATAGAGAAATCCAATCATTTAGACTGGGGCGGTAGCGTGTTCATTTTTATTAACTATTGTTGTATCAATTATGAGTTACGTTCAAAAAAGAGGTTAAGTTTAGGTAGGGGAGGGGTGAATTTTACAACGAATTTTGACATCCGTTCAACGCATGTCGTCTGGCTTTTTTTAATTATAAACGACAAAAAGTTTTTCAGCATTTTTTCCGTTAAATTCGTACCTGTATACTTAAAGATTCTTTCTAAAAGGGGTGTTTGGGTTAGAATACATCTTATTTAACCATAATTTTAAAATATTATTTTTACTCTTAATTACTAACAGACTATATTTCTTTTTAAATCAAGTAAATGTAATAGGATTACTTAAATTATTTAAACATTATTATTACATATTAAATATAAATATGTATATTACCAGCTCACATTTTTTATGTTTTTATTTTTATTTTATTTTTAAATATTATTTAAGGAAAATTTTTGACAATGTCGGCACAGAATAGCTATTTCATTTCTTTCATTTAGTAATTTTTTAAATTTTTTATAAACTAAGTAATATATAGATTCTCATATATGCACAAAGGACATGAGTCATTTAATGACTTACATATTCTAGCTTTTCTTATTAATTTCCATTTTACTGTAGGTGTTTTATTGGATTCTTTGAAGTGCCAGAAATAGTTGTGTATACCAATAAGAATACTGGATTATATATCTTACTGTTCTTTCTTTTAATTAATATATATATATATATATATATATATATATATATGAATATATGAAATGGACAAAGTCCGACAATTATTTTAAGACATTTTTATGTTTATACATTCTTTTTCTTTATAGATACAAATATTTAAGTAAATGCTCTGTTCTTAATAAACAGTATTAAACAACATTTACCGGTCTCAATGTCTGAGAAATTTTTATAGAAAATATTCGTTCTCCGACTGGAATCGAACCTGTATCCTATACGGAAACGTCATATAGCCTGACGTGCTTTTAACCGATTGGGCCACAGAGGAGCGTCCGATTAGCAAGGTCGATTTTACTGTCTTTAAATGAAGATTTCTATGAAGATTTCTCGGATATTCAGGCCGGTAAATGTTGTTTAATAATGTTTATTATAAACAAAGCATTTACTGAAATATTTGTATCTATAAAAGTAATGTATAAAATATCTTAATATATATAATGTGTGTATATATTTTTAGTTTCACACCATCTAAATAGAATTCTTGCATGGTTTACTATAAA
The DNA here is from genome assembly GCA_903632075.3 of Acanthosepion pharaonis. Taxonomy (NCBI): domain Eukaryota; kingdom Metazoa; phylum Mollusca; class Cephalopoda; order Sepiida; family Sepiidae; genus Acanthosepion; species Acanthosepion pharaonis. The sequence continues at coordinate 2,307,399 of CAHIKZ030005388.1, read as the reverse complement.
CGTTAGGGTTGAAAATCCCAGTGGCATGTGCTGCTGCTTCTTGTTTGTTTTATGAAATTCCATGTGTCTCTTTAGGCCTACGATTGAATACCAATCTTTTCCACAAACTCTACATATTTTCAGATTATCCTCAATGTAGTTAATGGCGTTGAAATTTATGTGACGTCACTAGTGACTTCTGAAGCCAGCTTTACTGCAATTTTACCATATTGAAACCATCTGAGATCACATTCAATGCCGACATACGCTGGGAGATGAAAACTTTAGACTTTTCTGAGCTCTCTTTTTCAAGTGATAATGATCCTTCGTCTGATATTCAAAATGGACTTGCATTTGCTTTCAAGGACGACCTTAACTGCCACGATCCAAAACAGCATTCTCCAAGTCCTCTAGTGCAAATTGTACATTTGTCAAAGATTGCTTCGGGCAAATTTTTGAACCTCATTTTAGATTTGTGTTGTGGGCGCTTCCCTTCAGACAATTTCCCATAGAAAAGCTGTTTCGAAAGTCGCCGATCTTTCATTCACAGCACATGATCACAGCATCTAAGAAGATGTTGCAGGATGATGCCTTGAATGCTCATGCACTTACATTTGTCAAGGACTTCAACATCACGAATAAGCATCAGCCAGCGAATTCCGGCAATGTTTCTCAGGCACTGTTGGTGAAAACGTCTTCAGGCGTCCCTTATATGTTACGCATGTCTCACAAGCATAGAGAAGGGTGGATAGAACGCATGTCTTATATATTCCATTTTTGGAGATATATTACGTTACGACCACAAACGACAATTCAGTTTGCGAAAGCCAGTGCTAGGTCTGACAATTCGTAAGGATTCCTAATCGCAGTGGTGTAGTTAGAGTAAACGTCACCCGGGGCGGTCCGCTCAGATGTCACCCCAATGACCCCGATTCACCCTATACTGAATGGTTAGCTGTAGCTAAATTTTCATACATGCTCTACCTCTACTTTACTCTACTGACCGGTACGTTACTGTTTACATGTATGATTCAAGGCAAAATCCAATACCACAAAATAATCAGTTCAATTCAAAAGATTTTTAAAATGCAACTTTCAGAACAACAAAATACAAAACAGCAATATACAAAAGAATGACATTCGATACTATGGTCTTAGAATGAATGTTTTCTTGTTTTCATTGTGGCAAGCTGGTCAATGACATCGTCAAAATCTGTTTGTCTTGTAAGCTCGTTTTCAATGGACAGCACAGCCAGATCCGACAGTCTCGACTGGCTCATGGTTGACGTAATTTTCTTTTGCTAATTTTCCCTTGTTCAATTTTCTGTTGCATCATTTTCTGGGTACCATTTAATTATCAATGATGTTTGAAAGTATTTTTCTTGAGAGAAAATATTCTATTTAATTTTTAAGCATTTTTCGGAACATTGTAAATCAACTGCATTCTTTTAAAGGTTACCTAGAGAATTTATGCAAAGTTTATTTTTTGTTTTTCTTTATACAAGTAAAATAAATTTACATCGTATTTTGATGATGTTATGAGTTTAGTTTTAGTGATAATTTAAAAACAATAAATATTTATCATTAGTACCAATAATGGAAAATTAAGTTAAAAATTTAAAAGAATCGTTTAGGCACAAATTTTTCCGATACCGTTTCCGATACCCCAAAAAGTTCCGATTTTTCCGATTCTCGATTCCGATTAATCGTCCCAACACTAGTAGATATATTCAAAAGTATATCGCTCACTCAATGGAAAATTGTATCTCAGCGAATTGATACACAGGCAAGACTGAAATTGTTGCACTTTTGGCTTCGTATTTCGCTTTGTTGTTATTAATGATGCAGAGTTAAAACACCATATCATCCGATAAAATGTTGCAACAATGTCTCTTGTTAGTAACCAAGATTGTAGCAACTGAAACACATGAAAGCTGAAAACATTGCTATTTTTCCTACTCACAAATTTCCCGACAATTTATTAGAAAATTTCTGACGGGGGGGACAAACTGGGGGTCATAAATTATTTCTGGGGGGTCATATGACCGCCTGCGAAACCCTGTGTCTCCACCACTGTTTTCAGACTATTTTTGGCACCTTAGCCTGGTTGAAAAATTTTGTTGGGGGTGACATTGTGTCACCCCTCCTGTGCTGGCACTCGGAGCGGTCCGCCCCCTCGCCCCCGCCTTAGCTACGCCACTGCCTCATCGTCAAGGGTGGACGAGGGGTTCAAAGTGCTACCTAGGTACAGACAACCTATCTGGAATCTTCAACTTTTGACCATAAACATACACAGAAAGCTCAACATATTCTTCACCGGGACCAGGTTGAAACATGACGGTCTTATCCAAACTTATTGTTTGTCCAAGAGTCGTGCAAGCGTAAGAGAACGAAACAATCAAACGCTGCACGTCGCTCTCAGATTGAGTAAATAAATTACAATCGTAGGCACACAGGAATTATATATAATATATATATATATATATATATATATATATATATATATATATATATATATATATATAGTTGTTCCATTATATTCACTTACGTGCTAATACTCTTGGTGGGTAACTGGTCTAGGAGATGGGCAACTCTGAATTCAAAACCTGCGGAGGATTGTTTGGGGACCTTGTGGCATGTAATACGCCAGGTCTCTGTATTCAGCCCTTTGAAAAGTGTGATTAGTTCTGCACAAAGCCTTCACCACTATAATCACTCAAACAATATAAACTAGAAATCTAAATGTCATGACAGTATTAACACGAAAAGTGGACCATATAGTCATAACCAGCAAAATGAGCAGTTGATTTTGGACTGAAACGTGAAACTGACAGTCACTCTACAGTTTTGATCCTTGTGCCCACACTATCTTTCTATTTATTATTAGTATTTTTAATGGGTAGTCCTGTTAGAGTAGGTATGCACTATTTTTCAGTGAAATTAATAACAAGTGTCTTAGATGAAGAATTCCTGCAAATAAAAACTGTATCTCCCGACAGGAATCGAACCATTACCTCTTTTTTTAACAGGGAACACTCCTCTAATGCAAGTATATAGTTACAGTATTTGCTACAGCAGATTATATTGATCGAAACAACTTTAATTTCTTAACAATTAAAATTTGCTTTATCATCTTGATAAAGGAATTTGCAATTGTTTGCCTCAATTTCCGTGTTTCTGTAGCGTCTATAAGAGTGGGTATTACTTATGGAAAATGTGAAAAAAGGCTCGATTCCTGTCAGCAGTCTCAACCGTTTTGCAATAAAACTTCACGTTCTCCACCTGTTATTATTATCGCTATTTAAGAACAAATCAGAAGTAGCTACTTAAACTAAAAAATATCGTTCATCGTAAATAGAAATAATGGCGGATAAAATATCCATTTAAAAACTTCATATCTCTATTGAGTGTCTGTGCTTGTGTTGGTAAAAAAAACGTGGACAGATCAATAATTCCGTTATCTAACAATTATTCGTGGAATTTTGATTTCAAATTGTCACGATATAATATTCCTTTAATGTCAGGAATTGCGAACAGTCGGATTGTGCATAAACCAAAATTAGTGGTTGAATGATTCGTTTTCAACGGTTAATCAACCCGTTGCAGGTTACTTAAAACCAGAAAATATTTTAAATATTAAGAATGCTTTTTTTAGATAATGATAATTGAGTGATAAAATTCTTACTCATTAACCCATAGCGCGGGGAGAGAGGTTGATTCATATATTTCCCCAATGTATTTAGGCGTAACTGAATATAACGAACCCAACTGAAATTAAAATTCTCAGACATTATCCTTTATATCACTCGCACATCCAAAATTACAGCAAGCGGTTACCCATCTAGGAACTGAGCAGACTCGATCTTATTTAACTTCGGTGATCATTGCATAGACAAAGAATGAAAGTACGTTGAAGAATGAATATTCATTTTAAAAATATTCTGTTTTCATAATTATGTTAAACCTTATTCGTATATATGTAGCGTCATTTACTAAAACACATACACAAACAAAACATATATGTATCGGGAGTGTATTAGGGTCTGGTAGAATTCTAATAACTCTAATCTGTTTTACATACTTTAAATTATTTTATTTTACTTTCTGAGATTTTCGACAAAACGACTCTGGCTTTGACGTAACAATATTTTCAATGATATTTTGTACTTTCAAAAATCAAGAATCTACAAAAATTTAACTATATAGGAAGTGTTTTAACGGAGGAAGGAAAGTGCGACACTGAAGTCCTAAACAAAGAAAATACAACTTCACTATTATGGAATATCGGACCTTCTATGTGGCAGTAAATGTTGAACAATCTCCTCAAAGATGAAGAGACATGAAGCACCATAAATGTGTTTTTACATAAGAATGTTGATGATATCATGGACTGAACATGTGAGCAATGTCATAATTATTGAGAAAATAGAAACAAAAAGGAAACTTATAATTAATCTTAGGGAGAAACCTTTGTAATTTATAGAGCCTATAATGAGAAGAGAGGGCTTAGAAAATTTGACACTCATAGGAACAGATTGAAAGCAAGAACAGAAGCAAACAGCGTAAAACCTATCGAACGTGATTGGCAGAACAGGGTTTAGGAGAAAGTGAATGACAAACTTTACTAAGAGCAACAAAGGACAGGAAATTGTGGAAAGCCATGATAACCTAGAAAGATTTTGTATATTGTAGCCGTATATAATGTTTTGAAGAAGTAAGGGGGGTTGTATTAATAAAAACAAAACAATAATAATAATACAATGGCGCCAAAACAAAAAAATATGCCGTGTGAGAAATAATTTCCCATCTAAATTCTGTTATTTAGATCGCCAAAACAAATTGTATACGAAAGAAATTAGGCTGTCTTCCCTGTCAAATGAATGTTGTTGTTTTTTCTCAATTGTAGAGCTCAAATTCAAATGGCATGACTAAAACGACTTGTAGTACTTCACTAAGATTCAGTAATACTAGTGTTCTTCTTCCGTGCTGTGTAATTTCAAGGCCTTACTGATCATAGCTCTCCATATCATCCTTTGTTTTCTAGCAATAACTAATTTATTTCTTTTTGTTATCTCTCCTAAACCTTTTTCCGCCGTCCATTTAATAAACTTCATTAGGTAGGTCATGCATTGCTGTCCACAGACCTTGCCTTCAATATGTCCTCAATCCTGGGTATAACGATGAACTACATCCGGCAGCAAGGACTCTAATGGGGAGATTGGAGGTTTTGAGGAGCGTGGGACAACCTCTTAATTTCTGGTGTTCTGTTGTTAACTCTGACCCGGGGTGGTAGCACCTTTTAGGGTCTTAGCGTTGGGAAAATAGTGAAACCCCAACAAAAAGAAATCACTATAAATGTATGAAAAGACATTTTTATTTTAAAATACCAGTAATACTTTTTTATATCTAAAAATTACCAACAATACATATTATAGAAAAATGATCAATAATATACATGTAGTTGAAGGCATATAGTTACGTTTAAAATCTTTTTAGTTGAAGCCGTAAATTGTGTTCCAAATATTTAAATGCCGGCATTAAATAACCTATAAGGATTGCTATACGACTAATCAAAACCAGCCAACAAACTAAGTAACATGAAATAACTCTTTCGTGATTTTAATCCCTATAATATCTTACAATTTCTGAAAGAAATCAAACTGTATCAATAACGTCAATAAAACTACAATATAAAACACACAGGCCACCGTCTCTATTAATTATGCCCACAAAAGCAATGCATAAAAGCTGAGTATCATCTACCATGTATTCAATTGTGAAAGCAGAATAACATATATTGTTATTACTTCCAACATCCCAAGAAATATAAATTCAGGCATTAAATGAACCACAAGGCGTTGATATGTCGTTAAAAAACAAATCAATCAAACTCTTCCGTGAGTTTCAAATTTCCCATCCCTCTTTCCTTATTTTGTGTCTTAGAAAAATCAACTATCTCTTTCTGATATTAATTATAAATGTTCTCTTTATTTCCATTTTCTCTAAAACTTGTTGCTCACAATTTCGGTCCATGGTATTCTCATTATCCTTCTGTAGAACCACATTTCTGTAGATTTCAAGTTTCTTCTGTGCGGAAATTTTCAAGTATTCACTGCTATATGGGTAGACTGATAATACGCAACAGTGCAGTACTCCTTAGTCTGTTTCTAAGAAAACTTTCTCAATATATTGCCTGGATTAAAGAAGGCATTTTCGTTATCCCAATAAGTCTTTCGTATCCCATCAATTATGGAGAGTAACTTCCTTTTCCTTAAAAGTTACCTGTGACGTTTATTGTACAGACTATCTTTGATACACATAATTACGGAATGTACGGATACTTTTATTGAATCCTCTTTTCATCTCTGTTGAGAATCTTCCAGAAAAATGTTTCAGTAGAAGAGAAATGCAGATGAAATTTAGTACTTGGAACTGAAGTAAATGCATCACATTTCCTCAATTTGAATCATTCCCCCTAATGTGCAAAACTTTTGTAAGTGATATGTAATTCCAGATCGAGTTTTTTCCCGCCAATTCCAGCGTTCATTAAATGTAGTAATCTTGTAAAAGCTCTTCCTATTCATCCTATACAAATTCGTGTGGTCTGCTGCTGCGGAGTGTGCCTCCCTTGAACTTCACAATATGTTCAAGACACGTATTGCTTCCGATCGACCTTCCCCCAAAGGTTTCTCCAATAAAATTCTTCGTTTCCATTGGTGCAGCCATGCATGAGTCTTTTGTTCTCTGAAATGTTTCTTTGTATTCCGCAACATAGGAAAAGTGACCCCATCCCGTGTAGTCAGTTTCGACTTAATAAAAACAGGTGCATCTTGGGTAATGAAACAAGCTGAATACACAGAGGAAAACCATTTTTATCATAAAAGAAAAAGAAATAGAGAAAGATTTTGCAGAAAATACACACATAAATGTGTGAGTGTACTGAAGTATACATAAAAACACACACACACACACACACACACACACACACACACATATATATATATATATTAAAGTACAGTTACGTAAAATATTTTGGAAAACATAAATAAAATACCGTACTAATTCTACACTCAGGATTGTCCCACAGGTAAATAACTTAGTGGATTATAGTGTTAGTTTGTGATTTTGGTGTCATCAATTGTGAGTTCAAGTTCTGAGTTGGATAGTGTGTATAAAGACTAGATGAAATATGGTCAGTGAAAGGAGAACAAATTAACCCCGTAAATTAGATAATTATGATTTCAATTGTGAGTTCAAATACTGAGTTGGATAATATGTACTAATGAAAACTAGAAGAAAATAACTTCATAAATTAGACAAATGGTTCAGTTAGCAAATCTCTGAAGGTTACACGGCTTGACACCTGAAAAAGACCGGAGGGAATCTCAGTTAAAACGTTGCGATAATAACAACAAAGAAA
>CAHIKZ030005388.1:2245000-2290000 GCA_903632075.3 Acanthosepion pharaonis | reverse complement strand
GACTTGTATAATAAAATCTTGCATAGTGGTTGTACCTATGTCTTTTCTTGATTTTGACATATTTGGGGACTACTTCATATATGTATGTTAATTCAGCCTATGATCATTTCCATTTCTTATTCATCCAATTGTAAAATAATTTTACTTCCCTGTCTAATGAATCTTTCTTTTTATCTCTTGACTCCAATAATGCCACGAAGACGCAAGAGGTTACTGGGTGTGATAGAGAATTAAAAGATTTTAGAAGGAATTGGAAACCCAATCTTAAACAGTGAACAATGGATAAAATTCAACTCCTGTTAAAAACACCCGGGAGGAGTGTGAACCGCGCGATAGAGGAACCTACCTATTCGTATTGCGGATAAAAACTTATTAGTAAATAAAATTTAAAGCTCAAGTGGAGACGTTAGAAACTTAGAGTTGTAGAAGACTTTAGAAAAAGCCAGGGACCGAATCCTAAGCAGGGAACAAGGGATAAACCCCTAATCCTGTCCAAAAGACAAAAAAGAAGTGTAAGCCGGACGATATGCAAAACTATCTACTCCTATTGAGTATGAAAACAAGAAACAAAAAAATATAAAATAAATAGTAAATTAAATTTCTGTGTAATATAATACTACAGTGTAACCCGGATATAAGAGAGTTGTCGGGACCGGAGAAGAAGTCTCTTATATCCGGGTTTCTCTTATATCCAGGTTTGGTCTATATGTATACATTAACACAGGCTCTAATTTAGGACCAGAGAAAATCTCTCTTATATCCGGGTTTCTCTTATATCCGGGTCTCTTATATCCGGATTAAACTGTATTAAAATATGTCTGTGTGCGCATGTGCGTTGGTGAATATATATTTAGGTTTACCTAAACGGTATCTATTTGATATGTATCTTTAGATAGATACTTTGTTGAATAAGGATAAAAAGATGGATATAAATATACACGCATACTTTTTTTCCATTTACATACACACATATGAGTATAAAAGTGTGCGTGAGCGAGTGTATTTGTCTGTTTATGTCTTGTTGTTTGTGCGTATTGTGTATACAATTTTCCATTTGTACTGGATATTATTAAGCTCCTAGTAAGCCCTGCTTCTCTTAGAGTTGTGCATGTTGCCATTTCGTTTTATTTCCAGCCTCTCGGTTAATATTAGAAAGTAAAGCTAACGTGTGTCCGTTGCCTTTCCCCGTAATCAATTCCCTTTAAATGAATAGAATCATATATATATATATATATATATATATATATATATAAATATATAAATATATATATATATATATATAAATATATATATATATATATATATATATATATATATATGCCTGTTATTTGACCTTGGGCGTTTAAAGCTAGTTTCTATTCTCAAAAATGCCTACTGGTTATGCCAATCTGAGTGACCATAAGTGGACATGTCAAAAATGCCTGTGGAGAATGCAGTCCTGTAATAAAAACCATCTTTGACAATTCTAATATCAGGCAGCTCAGAATGATTCCAGGGCCTGAAACGCAGCAGTATTTGAAACAAAATAATCAATAAATGTTTGCCCCAACCGTTCGGCTTTTAGTTTCATTATCAGACTGGGGAACTTTGTGATATTTTCAAAAACATTGAAAACTCTCTGGTAATTATATACTTTCATTACCAAGCAGCTGAAGAAGAAGCCTTAAAAAAAACACTGATCTGTAGAAGTTTGATCTTTGGTTCAAGTGCTTTAAAATTTGCAATTTGGATGTAACTGGCGGTATTTCAATTAAATATTTCAATGTTAAATTCTATCTTATGTTACTAATCTTATTATATATGTGATATAAAGATCACTTGAATTGTGAAACTGACAACTTATAGTTTTAATTACCTTCTCTGCAGAGTCTATAACACAAAACTCGCCATTTTTGATATCGGGAACACGTTCCCAGAAAAAACACACACACACACACACACACACACACACACACACACACACATATATATATATATGTGTGTATAAAAGTTTAATTAAAAAAAAAGGCAACCCTAAGGGTCCATTGATTATATTGGTATAAGGTTAACTGTTTTTTAATTAAACTAATAATCGCTCTTCTAAGATAAGTTTTCTTTTTGTCTTTATTTAAACACACACACACACACACACACACACACACACACACACACACACACACACACACACATATATATATATATATATATATTATCCCCTCTAAAAGTATTAGAATGGCAAGGACAATTAATTTATTTTTGTTGTTCACTGAAGACATTTGGATTTAAGATCAAAAGAAGCATATGACACAAGAGGTGAAAATTTCTGCTTTTATTTCCTACTAGTTACATTTAAAGGTGATAAACAACTTAGGACATACCATGTTTTGTTTGCAGACACTCATTTTTCAACTGAGCAAAACTACTGGAACACTCGATTGACAGGTGTATCTTGTTGTTCAGGTGTGTCCTTTTAGCGTGAGTTTAAACATTAAATAGCTCTGAATAACTACTCTTAGTTTTAGCCATGGGTTTCATCTGTAAATATTGCATTTCTTGTTAAAAAAGATAAACCATCGTGAGGACGATAAATAACTTAGGACATGCAACCTTTTGTTTTTAATCACAAATGAGTTCAGTGAACAGCAAAAATAAAGAAATTGGCCTTGCAGTTCCAACACTTTTGGAGGGGAATATTTATATATATATATATATGTGTGTGTGTGTGTGTGTGTGTGTGTGTGTGTGTGTGTGTGTGTGTGTGTGTAAACGTATATAATATAATTTTAGTATTTAACAATTTGCAAGAAATTGGTAGGAACCCAACACAGACCGGATTACAGATATAGAACATGTCACAATTTTCATGAAACCTCACGATATACACAGAGAGAGGAATCAAAACTATCCACTCTGATACAGAAATCAAAAAACGTTCTGCCTTATTCTTTACATGGCAGTTCCAGAGATGAGTAATTGTCAGTATACTTTTATTATTTCAAACTATTGTTCACATTTTCGTTGATATAGATGTCATATACTGTAGACACAACGTTTCCGCAAAGAATACTGTGGCTATCATCAGGTGCACATTGTTTAGCTGATGATGATCAAATACTACTTGGCCGCAACGTTTTGTCTATAAGGGCATCTATACAAACCAAGATGAGAACAGTAATTCGAAACAATAAAGCCATCTAAAATATAAGAGCAGAGTTGTTGATAACTTTCCCTATTTTGCTGGAGATTATATCTCTGAAAATAAAGACAAATCTTCTATACAACGTAAGGATAGAAACTTCTGTTGTGTAACGTTACGTGCCATGAAATTGCAATCAATTAAACAGCTCAACCAGACCGACTCCATAATAATCTATAAATGTAATTTTAAGTAAATATTAACATTTTTAAAAGTTATCCATTTTAATTTAGTACAACCGACAAGTAACATCATCAGAAGGTTTTCTGGAATATGTATCTAATCCCAAAAAATTGCAGATTTATTTGTCTTCCCCTTGCATCTCGGATTTAAACACTTTCCTGCCACCGTAACGTAGTTCCAATATATCTTTTCTATAAATACTTTCATAGAAATTGTTCTCATGAACTTTCCTCTATGTCCTCTTTTTGTCCCTCCCCACACAAACAAAGTGTACATATGGGAACCAGTTATGACTTCATAGAGACTTTGAGGTATTATGGTGGCTGTAGTAAGAATGGTAAATAAGAAAGTGTTTTTTGATGCACTGAATATTGTAGTTTGTTTGGGTCAGTGATTGTGGCAACCTAAGTTTAAGTAAAGACAGATTGAAGACTAGCCTTTCTCCCATCTCCCTCTTTTTGCCTTGTGTCACATTTTTGTATTTTACAAAATAAATCTTACTTCCCTCTATGTTACCAAGATTTATTTAAGCGCAATAGATTGGCGTCAATATCAAATCTTTTTAAAGTTGAAGTCGATAGATGTAGCCGTAAGTTCTATGCTAACAGTTTCTTCTCTCACCTTTCTCAATTGTCTTTATTCTTGCTTCTAAGTCGACCTTGATCTTCAAAACTTTAAATGCAATATCAACCAGTATCTTCTATCTCCTTAATTCTTGTTCTTTTAGTTTTCTCTTTCCTTAATAGTGTTCCTTGTTTCATATTCTTATTTTCTAATACTCATTAACCTCTTACGTCTTAGTAGCTTTATTGCTTTGCTTGGGGTGAAATTATTAAAAAAGAAACTAATTAAATTATTAGAAACAACATTATTGTATTGTCAGGCAACACCAAAATAATTATTCTCACAAAAATTCAAAATACAAAATCACAAGAAAGTTGTAAACAAGCATGACTATTTTTCTACTTTCTTCTAAATACATTCAACACCAACATATAGAGACTAATTGACTAACAAGAAAAGCAGTAAATATATACTAGTTATAACTAGTATGTTATCTTTAACAAAACCTGTTTAACTATAAGGCATCGGTAGAATAAGACCACCAATCACTTTTTATGTTTGTGTATAATTTTCTGTAGAGATGAATATAATGTATTTTTGAGGACGTGTCCGTGTTCAGGCAAGTTTAGTTGGGATCAAATGTAGATTAAATGTGGGACGGAATCCGACAGAATTTTAAGATAAAGAATAAATATGAAATGTATATCAATCTAACATGTTCAGAGAATGACTTCACACGTATTCGACTTGTTAAATATTTATTTAACAAGTCAAATGTATGTGACAGATTCGACTTGTCAAAAATTTATTTAACAAGTCGAATGCATGTCAAAGATTCGACTTGTTAAACATTCATTTAACAAGTCAAATGCATGTCAAAGATTCGACTTGCTAAACATTTATTTAACAAGTCGAATGCATGTCAAAGATTCGACTTGCTAAACATTTATTTAACAAGTCGAATGCATGTCAAAGATTCGACTTGCTAAACATTCATTTAACAAGTTGAATGCATGTGAAACATTCGACTCGTTAAACATTCATTTAACAAGTCGAATGCATGCGAAACATGATTATCCAATGGAAATCAAAAAAATACCAGAAATTATCCTTTTTCTCCATTTCTCATTCTCTGGTGAAGATTTAAAATTCTCGGTTTTACACAGATTCAAACTTTATCTAATTTTGAAGGGGTTATAATTTTTAAATTGAGATTAGCGAAGTTTATATCAAATTAATTTTTTTTTACAGAGGTTCTATGTCATATAACGAACCCAGTGTGTGTGTGTGTGTGTTATCGTGTCTGTTGTCGTGTGTATTGTTTTCCCTTTTTGATATTGTACAATCTGCACGGCTATCTTCTAGAATTGTATATCAAGTAATTAGGACAATGGGCACTTTTATAATATCCTTAATTAATTTTCTTCTCTCAGGTAAAAATACGGTACTGCAAATTCTAAGGGCTCTTAAATGATAACTTGTAATTTTTCCGTTTTTATTTTATTCTTATGATGCGAGTAAAAAATTATTTGTTGATGTTGGAGGTTAAGTTTTAAATTGATATAAATTAGGAATAATAGAATATCAAGCAATCGAATGGTGTTATTTTTTGCATTTTAAAATTTGGATTCAATAATAGACATGATTTTTTTTTTTGGTTTCGATATGAGATTTTGCAATTTCACTTTGTCTAAATGCATTAATATGGCGTCATCTTGATAGCAAACGTATTTTTTTGCAACTATTTAGAAATGCATCTGATTTAAAGAAATCCAAAAGAGGCAGGCTAAAATACAGTTGATATACAAACATGTGGGTAGAATGATTTATTTTGTAGAAACTTCTATTGAATGGAGAAACATTTGTTGGTACAAGGTCGACAAATTCTTATCGGTCTGGTGATCGGTAAGGATAACTTCATTTTAGATTTTGTGAGTTAGATCTTTTAGTAAAAAAATTAAAGTAGGTAGAACGTAATAAAATGGAAAGAGACATAGTGACACGTTCCATTCTGAGAATAAACTTACTGAAACGGTTATCTTGATAGAATAACGTTTATGTATATATATAAAAAAGGCATAAAAATATTAACGTTGAAAATAAACTTAATATCGAATATACAGTCGAAAAAACAATACATTTTTGATATCACGCACTGAATACTATATAAAACTAAACATCTCTTTAAAATCTAATAAAGTAATCTTTAAAACAACAAACCAATAATAAAAACAATATTAACCCTCTTGAGCCCTGACCGTGGTTTTGCCGGTGGTAGAGAGAAATGACGTATGCCCAGCCACCGGTTGAACGGTGGGTAAACACTTGCGTCGTGTTTTTCTATTGGTTGTCTTATCTTGAAGAGCCAATCAGAAAAGCCGTAATATTTTGATGTAATCGAATCGGGGCCTTTACATTGTGCTTTGAACATGTCTTTTGGATAACAAAAGCTCGTTTTAAAACCATGAAGCGTGCAAAGTCTCAGAATGGTTAAAATTATTCAGGAACACGAGGCTAAAAGATTTAACCTGAAGACGAAATTTACAAAAGAAATTGATAAAAAGCTTCCAAAGAAATATGTAAATTATATATTTAACCATCATCGATCCTTAGACTGTTCCAATCATCGGGCACGTAGGGGAGATGCTGACCAAAAGGCCGAAAAAACAGATCTCATACTGGATTATCTGTTAGTAGCGATCCTCAGAAGTTTCTGCATTGTCAAATCCTTTGATGTTGTCTGACGAACTCTTGCGGTGTCGTCCCTACTTTTGGTCACCTTCAACAGTCATCTACATGATGCTCTTGCAGAGGCTGTTACACCGTTAATTGATTGATTAATTAGTTTCCTATTGCTTACCAATCTTTCGAAGGCTGACTTCTCACTGTTCAACGATCCCTTTCTTACTGCTCTTGACTGACTACTCTTTATATGGACATCGTCTGGGGTCCCACCACTCCAAACCGTCCACTTGTGTTCTGGAAAAGGAAACCACCCTTTTCAGCTTTTGGGTAGTCAGTTATTCAAAGGCCTCTACTTTTATGATTCTCTAAAATCACTAAGAAAATTTTATATTTGTTAATTCAAAAGGGGGCTGGAAACAGGAATCCTGAAAAAAACGGGTCATTAAATTGATTGAAAGATGAGCTGAAGACAATATTCCTAAGAAACTCTGATCATTAAATTGACTTAAAGGGAAAAAGAATCTATTTATCTCCTAAGAATCTGTGAGAAATCCTATTGTAATATTGGTAGAGCTTTGATAAGAGCTGAACAGTCATTATAAAAAATGTCAGTACAAATTATTCTGCCACATCTACCACATGCATTTCAAGTCACCGTTGGTCAGACGCGTTTACTGAATCGACAACCATTATCCATCTATCTATATTATAAGCCATAAAAGTAGCTGGCCACTCGTATTTGAGGAAACACGTTTCTTAGGGTGGGTAGCGAATTCCTGTTGCAGACACTCGCTCAGATACATTTGTGTTTGTCCAGGCATATTTCGTTCATAGTGTAACTATGCTGGACAGACATTAGTTACAGTTTCTGGGTGAGAGCGTGGGTGAGAACGTGATCAACAATATGAACAAGAACTGTGCACTCACGATGACTTGTGACTTGGTCCTAGCACAGCAGTCGACGGCTCCCAAGGGTTCAGCCTACTCAATTTCACTCACAAGAATTGGATCAACCCATGATATAGTTTTCAGGCACTTTCCAAAGTTGCCCCCTCCAGACCGATAATATTAGGATGTCTACCTCCTGGCAAATCAACCGTGGTGAGATTCGAACCCAGGCCGCATGGCCAGAAATCGAAAGCCCCCATATACTTAAATACATATATATACATACATCTGTATGTAACAAAAAAAATACATTCATTTTATGATTGCAAAATATCGTAAAAATAGAAACAATTTGAATATGTTTTATTCAACAGAGGAAATAATTTTTCATAGCTAAAGCATTTCAGTTTTGACTTCGTAGTGTTTCAATAGTCTGCTTTGTGCAAAGGCCAGAAAAAATATTAGGCACAGACTAAGGCTAATGAAAGTTACGTTTCGCAACGGCTTGTAAATTTATTTAAAGACGAGTGCATAAAATTCGCAAAACAAACAGATTTAATTAAATAAAGAACGCATTTTCTCCATTTCTGGCATGTTGTTTTTATGATGTCTAGCCTTCAACATGCCCGCCATTGTCTTTCATCGAAATTAGTCCAAACAAAAGGTTTTGGTAGTTTTTACTGTAAAAAAAATGTTGAAAGAAGACTAACCGAATCTCAAATATTTTTATATGGTTACAGAAAACAATATTCTGTTTTGAATGTAAAAAAAAAAAAATATTCAAAATATCTCTGTATTTACGAAAGTTATTCAATTTTTAAAATGGTCCTATATAGATAGCAATTACGAGGTGTTAAAGAAATTGCGTCGACTGTGGATATATACATACATACATATATATATGCACACATACATACATATATGTCAATATATATATATATATATATTATATACATATATGTTAAGAGAGATACACATGTATGTATGTGTGTGCATAGTGATTTTCCAACAGTAGCTTAGATGTGGCACAAGGCCAAAATTAGGGGGCACCCAGTGAGGATCGAACTCATTACTCAGTCGTAATTGTTCTAGCGAAACAAACTTGCTAACCATTACACCGCCTCGAGGGGCCCAAATAAAAAATAAACACATATCTATAGACGTATATGCATATGTATACACATATATATACACATATATACATTTATACATATATATATATTCACATATATATACATATATTAACATATATATAGATACACACATATACATATATACATATGTACATATAGTTATATATATATGCATATAAATATATATATATACATATACATAAAATACACATATATATGCATATACATATACATCTATATACATATGGACACACATATATATACAAATATATATATATATATATATATATATATATATATATACACACATATATACATGGTCATATATATACATGTATATATAAATATGCATACACATGTATACATACATAAATTATATATATACATATAAATATATATATATATATACATATACATAAATATACACATATATATGCATATACATATACATATATATGTACATGTGCACACATATATATACACAAATATATATATATAGAGACACATATATACATGCTCATATATATACATGTATATATAAATATGCATACACATATACCTACATTCACATATTTATATACATATACATGCATATATTCATGTACATACACACATATATATATACATACATTCACATATGTATATATATAGGCATACATATATACATATAGATACACATTTATATACATATATATTTATACACATATTTATATACATACATATATATATATATATATTCATACACATATACATAAACATACCTATATGCATATGCATAAACATGCATATATACAAATACATAAACATATTTATATACATATACATACACACACACACACACATATATATATATACATACATACACATATAGATGTGTGTATATATATATATATATATATATATATATATATATATATATATATATATATTTGAGAGAGAGAAGCGAGAGATAGTATATTGGCTTCGTGAAATATTCGTGAAATTGCTTCTTTTTCCGAGTCTTAGGCAGGAAATAAAGCGTAACGACATCTTATGAACCACTTAGCACAAACCGTGGTAAAATACACAAAAAATATTTGGCCGTAAAATATAAAAAAAGAAACAAAAATTGCCAGCGCAATTTTATTGAGTGCTGGTCAGTTGGGAACATCCAAAATGAATAGGTGAGAATGTATGCAACCGAGGAAAATTAAGAAGAAAAAAAACACAGTACACTAAATATTGGTGAAACAGAACATTGAATTCCATTAGCCAATGAAAAACAATAAAGGAAAATTTGAATGAATTGATAAAAAAGGCTGCGTCTTCAGCGAATTTCAAAAACAATTGACTTAGAATAACGTGATATTCGAATCTCTTGAGCGTTAATGCTCTGTATGCCGACACATATACATATGCCTACACGTTCCTATCTTCAACAAAAAATTGCGCGAGCCACAATGAGATATTCTTCTGTGTCGTGTTCCTTCAAGACGTGAGCGAACATACCTCTGATGGATTTTCTCTCTTTGTAACCCTTAGTAATGTTTGTATTTTCGCTATCTCTCTTAAACACAATTATTTAAGCTCTTTAAATACGCCATGCGTTGCTTTCCTTTTCTCCTTCAATATGCTTTGTGAGTGTCAAAATTTCCAAGCCCTCTTTCCTTATTAAATGCCTTAGAAATTACAACTATCTCATTATTCTATATGTAAGTGTCCTTTTTACTTGTATTTTTGTCAACGTTCGTTATGCGTTTGTCGTCCGAATTTGCTAACATTTTCCAGCCCAGATAGGCTAATAATTGTCTATTCTTGATCTGGTTTCGTAAAGATAAAACGTGGCAGGAAGATTAATGTACTTTTTGAAGTGGCCCAAAGAACAGAAGTTTTTTTCAGTTTCTTTAACGAAATATCGTATCTAAAACTTCCATTTGGGTATTGGAGTGGTCTTAAGTCTCAATAGCTGCTCAACACAAGGAGCCTCAGACTAAATTTGAATTTAGGATGAATTTCTACCCTCAAGTCTGTAAAGTGTTGTATTTTTGTTTGTCAAGCGCCCTATGATGTGGGACAGCTTCTGACCTCAACGAGGGCCCTTTCATCATTTACATAATACACAGTGTGAAACAGCCAACAAACAGCCTGTAACGGCCAGATAATCTAAGATCGGTTTTCACAAGCAATGTGAACCCCTGTGCGAAAGAGACAAATAACTCCCAACATGACACTACAGAGTGGAACTCGTGATTGGAGAGTATTATTTGATGTTAGAACAAATCTGCTATTTCCGGTATACATCATTCAAACAGACATTTTAGCGTGTTCTGATTCAAAGAAGTGTGTCCTCCTAGTAGAATTGACGATAACATGCGATGTGAACACGTAGGAGGAGCACAAGCCAAAGAAAAACCGTTACGAATCGCTGCAATTTGACTGCGTGGATGGACATGTGTGACACCATTTAGGGCTGCAAAGAAAAAGGAAGAAAAAAAGAAAGACGAGAGTTAAAACTTAGATGATAAAGGTAAGCCATCACAAAAGGGGCATTTAGCGATGTTATTTTGATAATGAAGAATGGTGAAAATTCTTATGGCCATTGTCGAAAAGCTAATTGTCGAATTCCAGGAGCGGCCAAATAACCAGACACAGAGTTTTGAATAGATAAAAAAATTAACTGTGTCATGGTGGCGAACTTATATTATCGGGAAAAGATTTTCCGTTGACCGAGAAATAAGAATGTTCTAACCACACACAAGTTGCAAAAACAAAGAAAATAGGTAAAGTCTTTGTCGATGGAAAGATATCGTTAGACAAGGTGTCTGTTTTGTGTTGAAATTTGACTATGACGGCGAAACAATATTATCAGAAAATGGCGAAGTCGTTTCATCGTATCAGTGGTTGGCGCCGGAGAGTGAGTGTGTCTGGTTGACCAGCCACTTGGTGCTGGCGAAAATCTGATTGATGAATTCCATATGAAATTGACTTTGGGATAAGAATTGAGATTATCACACTACGGGTCGTATTGTTCTGTTGGCGACCAGAGAAGAAGAGAGAAAAAAAAGAAAGAAAGGAAATAGAAAAAAGAAAAAGAGGAGATAATTTTTTTTTTCTTTGAGCAAGATATATTTTTTTAAAAACAAGGCTAGTCTGGTCACACCCACACTGTTGAACGCCAATTGGATGGATCTTAACGAGAGCCAGGCGGAGGTGATCATGTGATGCAGGGGGAGAGGCCTGCTACCACCCATTAAGGGGATAGGTATGAGATGTTACTGCGAAGGAGTAGGAAAACCGTTGGCACCTTCTGAGGGTATAGTAAGAGACCCATATGAGAACAGAAGAAGGTGGGAGTAAGAGAAGACTTAATGGAAATAATAAATTTTTCCTGGCCGAAAACAAAAGAAGGGGATTGGGGATTTGGAATTATCAAGTAACCTTAAATCCCGACGAGCCCACCCCGGTTTGGGTCGGCGTCCATATAAGTAAAGTCGCAGCGAGCGAAAATCAGCTCCAGTTGAGTTCCAGTGAGTTCGAGTTTAAGTTGAGAGCTCGGATGACCCACCACGCATTAGCTAACTAAGATTCGCGCAACTTCCGAACTCATCTTCTAATCAAGAACAATTTATTTTTGAAGAACGACTTAGACTCATACCACCAAAACAAGTTTTACGAATATCGCCTGAATACACACCAAGAACTAGTTTCTTAAAGAACAGACAACTTGAGATGTTGGGACTCGCCTAACAAAAACAACGTGTCACGAATCCATATAGCGGTTTGGGAGAAAGACGTAGTCCTATATTCAGCAACCAGATATAAAATATTGTTATCCTTTTTAACACATTTGAACTTTTCGAGTTATTGTTTTATTTTCTTTTGCATATGCTTGTGCGATATCGCCCTTATTCGAACTCAGCTTGCATTACGGCCGCAGAGACTGATTGATTTCGTCTGCCTAGATCAATTCACAACGTGGGTAGGCAGACTGGAGATCAAAGTAGTTACTTCGGTAACCAGACGTTGGAGGCGAGTTGGGAACGACGAGGCTCATATCGAATCTAACCAGATTCCCATCCGAATCACCAAAAGTTTAGAACGTCACATTTGGGTGCCGCGACGATACCAAGCCAGTTGGTCGTCACAGGACGGGATAGCACGACTGACGAAGACAGGCGGACGTCACGTTTGGAGCGGCGACACCCGAACGAGCAGGGGACGTCACACATGGCATGTGTTACCAACTGAGATCGAGTGCCGTGGACTCCTTGGACGGTCAATCGTTTCCTTCTTTTTGTAGGTGGGCATCATATCGTCTCCAGACCACAGCTGAACAGGCATCAAGTTGGATCTTGTCAAGATTCAAAATAGAGTTAAATGAAACCATGCTTGTAACACAATGCTACTTCCCACGTGAAACGAGCGCGTTGTGTATTTTAACACAACGTTGAAAATTTCAGTTGCAGTTGTAAGAAGACTGAAACGTATACATAAAAAATACCCTGTCTGGTGGCAAAAAATGTTGGTGGCGCCAGGGGTGGCAGTACCGCCTTGCCATCAAAACTGTGTTACCTCCCCTAGTTGGCGGCTGACGAGGAAAGGGCATCGCACGTGCTTTCATGCGTTGTATGCAGGGAATAGTAGAATATATTAGGTATTGCGATAAAAAGCATCAGTATGAAAACAAAAATTCAACTAGATGAGAGCAAATATACCGTTATGCTATCCGCACGAAAGTAATACAAATTTGTATTGGAAGATTCGATTACCCATAAAATATTTCCGGAGGCAATATTATCTTTTTTTTTGATATTCCTGAAAACTATTTATTGCTTATTCTTTTATGGACGATCTATACCTCTTAAAACTCATTTTATTTTTTTCGATAGCTTTACGGCATAAAAATTTTGTGATGTTTCTAGTGTTAATTGCGCGGCCAGCTTAAAGATTATTGACATGAAAAATTAAGTCTGTAAGCTGAATTCAGGATTAGTCTTTAAATTTCCGGTTTTTGGTAAAAGCACGAATCCATCTCTTCTCTCCCGACGCAGGATAATCTAGGCTCTCCTAGCATAAAAGTACATCTAGATGTTTACATTGAATTTAAAATTGTAGAAAAATTAGAGAAAACCAGTCGATTATCTCGCCTGAGAAGTAATAGCATTTTTTTTAAATAATAAAATTCGAGCACTTGCTAGCTATTCTTAAGCATTCACCCATTTAGGTAATGACCAGGCTCGGTGTTGTTTAACTTCAGTGATCGTAGGGGGACCGATGTTTCAACTATAAATATTTCGAAAATTTTGAGTTGAATTTCTGAATACGAGAAGATCTGAAAGTTTCCTACATTGGTTAAACGACAAACGAACCCATGGCCAAAAACTTGCATCAGAATAGTGGTTCAAGCAAGGCGAGTGAAAGTGAGTGTAATGCACTGAGTATAGGGAAGATTAACTAAAGGACAAACGATTCAAGAAGATAGAAGATGGTCATTGACATTGCATTTAAATTTTTGAAGATTGTAATTATCAGGGAATCAAAAACCGGAAGAGAGTTCCACAGGCAAGAAGTTCGAGAAAATAAACTGTTGGGGTAGAATTGACGGTTGCATTTATCTATTTGAACAGTAAAGTAGTGGGACCTAGAATCCAATCTAGTAGCACGCGTAAATTCATGAAGTTTAGGCCCCATGGAAAAAAGCTCGTCAGAGCTGTTGCCATGAAAGTTTTTCCGTATCTGTCTATATTTCTGAGATAAGGTATTATGTACATTATTTATATTATTCAAACTATTGTCCTCATCTTTGTTGCCATATATATCACCCTTTAGTATTTGTCTATATTTCTGAAATGCGGTATTATGTACACTATTTACATTATTTGGAATATTGTCCATATTTTTGTTGCCATATATATCATCCTTCAGTATCTGTCTATATTTCTGAGATAAGGTATGATGTACACTATTTACATTATTCGGACTATTGTCCTCATCGTTGTCGCCATATTTATTACAACGTTTCGGCCGTTGTACGCTCCGGCCTGCTTCAGGTGGTTGAAATGTCGAACTGAACCCTTTATTCCGCTCACTGGGGTAGACTGTTCTAGTTCCACATGCCATGTTTTAATGGATGTCAGTTATCAGTTATGTCCTGTTAATTCCCTTCACCAAGTCCTCCACTGCCTTAACCGGGTATTGAACTCACAATCTTTGTGTCATGTTTAACAGGAGGTAACTGATAAATAACATCTATTAAAACATAGCACGTGGAACTAGAGCAGTCTACCCCAGTGAGCGACATTCCAACCACCGGAGCGTACAACCGCCGAAACGTTGTAATAAATATGACGACAAAGATGAGGACAATTGTCTGAATAATGTAAATAATAAAAATACTTGTAAAAAAAGACAGAGGGGAACCACATCACGTTGGTAAGAATGTGACTGTCAAGCCAGGAGCTGTTATGTGAAATATGTCGTAAATATTGTAAAGTGAAATGATATCAAGCTACTCCAGTGGATTGAATAAAGGGTTTTTTTTATCGATATTCCAATATAATTGCAGAATACAATAAGAAACACCCGAATAAAGTTGTAGAATGGGAATGGATGAAGCATTATGAGTTTAAGAGCCAAAGTAAAGACACTAGTCTGAATAAGAAAACGGGAACTAATCTAAATCTCATCTAAAAAAGATTTTGAAAAGACAGACACATTTGAATTATCGTTCATCTTTGGACTACGTCCTGCTCTTCTCTCGTTGCAATATATATCAGATATATAAATGAATTAATTAAGATGAAGTGATTGCTTTCAAGCAAGTCATATCTTTTTTCCGGAATATTTCACGCGGCTGGATAGAACGAACGAAAGCTGGAATATATAGATAGCAGAATAGAGAAAAAAAATGTAGGCAAAATAAATCTTTAAAGCGACTTTTTCATTCGTATCGAATCAGTTTTTGCTGAAAGCAGATCTGTCGTCTGCTCCTCATATCAAATAACTGCAAGGGAATAAAATCCGAATGTTAACGTTTTGGGATTTTCTAAACGAATTAGACGAAATATGAAATACTGGACTTTCAACATTTTAAGTACTTAAGGAAAAATAAATGCTCAGTAGAAAAATAAATATTAAGACTGAATGCTTTAGAAAAATAAAGGTTTTCATCGCTTCGTGATTTATTTCTTTTTTAGTTTCTTTCAGTATTTCTTTTTGCTTACACTCATTTCTTTTTCTTGCATATCATTATGAAAACGGTTAATTTCTTTTTTATTCATAGCGTCCATTTATTTATACGCTTTTTCAAAATCTCTTTCCGTTCTATTCATATCATTGTTCTATATGTTTTGTCTTCCACATTTAATATCTCGATCACTTATTTTTTGATTATTGCTAATTCCTTTTTTCCTTCCCTCCTTCACTAAAATATCTATAATCTGACTCCCTCAACAGGCCAGTATATTTTTCTTCAATCCAATTTTCTAAATCAACATATTTAAAGCGTATAAAGTTCCATTAAAAAATTGATTCATGGTAAACATTCAGTTCTGGGCTGCAGAACATCAAGAAAAATATGTTGTGAAAAATATTATATTTTAATAAAGGGAGGTAATTCACTGACATTTTATGCTACATCAGAAAACAAAAAATGGCATTTTTTATCAATCACTTTCCATATCTTATATAGACAAAAAAGTAGACTGGCCTCGAGATATCAGCTGAATAGATGTAACTGTAAATTCTATGCTAACAGTTTCTTTTCTCGCACTTTTCATTTGTGGAACTCCATTCCTGCTCCAGGCTGTCGTGGAGTTATTTCGCAGTGGAGGCTTGTATTTGTACTAAATCGGTCCTAAATAGTTCGACGTACAAAACGTTAGGAACTCGATATGATAGGTATTACGCAGAGTAATCTTGTTGTGGTCGCTGACTAATTTCGTATTCGACTAACTGTTGACTACTGTCGTCCGACATCGACGCTATTTAGTAACTGCCCCACGCAGTCACATGTGGCACAAGGCCGAATTTAATGTGGGGTTTCCGAGCACGTAGGCTCGGCCAAAAAATCCCCGTAGACCCCGCATAAACGGGATCGGGTCTGTCTACCTCCCCGGACGAAACTCTGCCCTTCGGCATAGCCTCGTCCGGGTTCCTATCTGCCCGAAGGCAGAGAGTTCGACTGTCATCCGACATCGACTACTATTTAGTCACCCCCCACGAGGGTATCATGTGGCACAAGGCCGGTTTAACGTGGGATCTCCGAGCCCGTGGGCTCGGCCAAAAATATACCCTTTGAACCCGTATAAACGGGTTCAGGGTCGGTTTACCTCCCCGAACGAGACTCCCCCCTTCGAAGGCAGAGAGTTCAACCGTTCTGACCGTCGTTTCTCTTACTATTCTTACTTATATTAGGTGGGAGAGTCTATTAACTATAGAATAGGTGTGTTTCACCATAACACAGGCTTTCCAGCAAAATTTTAATCGGCAAAAAACTAAATGCACTGTCAATAAATATATACTATTATCCTGATTGCTTTGTCCTCTTCTTGTTCATTATTTTGTTTCTGTTCCTAATGCTTCCTGTAACCCACTTGCGTCTTAGTAGCTTTACTGTCTTGCATGAGGTGTTACCGATTACTATATATATATATATATATATATATATATATATATATATATATTAAGGGGGATTTGAATAATGATAATTCATCGAGTCCAGAAGAATCCTCAACAGAATGCAGAAAGCACAGGTCTCAGTTACGTAGAGGTATCAAACCACGTGTAACTGCAGAATAAAGAACGAATGTCCTTTAAACGGTAATTGTTTACAAAACAACGTAATATACCCCCTTTACAACTTTCTCTTTTCACGTGTGAAATATTGAATTCTATCGGCGCAAGAGTGCCGCCTTTTAAAACTTGTGCTCATTAAGCGTTAGAACAAGATGTGATTATTCCAGAAAGATTTGTGGTTTGTCGTTAAATGATTTGTTTATCAAGTTTTCCCTCCTTCACTACATTTTCTTTTTTCTATTATTATTATTCCCTTCCAATGTTTATCACAATTTTACACTAATAAAACAATTCATGTCCAACACCTGATCCTCATTGAGAGGTCACAGAGAGATCGATTTCTCTTTGTTTCTTTCGCGAGGCAAAGACACAGCCATCCCGAGACAAAGATACGTTTATGGTAAACAAAATACATTTTCACTTAACAGTCGGCATGCCCAAGAGAGTTGAGAGGACATGTGTGGTTTTTAAGCTCACTAATTGATTTCCAAATCAATGATAAAAATGCATCAATATTATTTATACTTAAGAGAAAAGCAAAAAATATTATTTCTAATTTAACAAATACGGGTTTAATTTTAGAAACCCGGATTTGCAGTGAAACATTCCCGAAAAGTCCCTAAAATTTACATTTAAAACATTCAAATTTATTTTGTGGTGATTTTTAAAAAAGGATTCATCACCCTAAAAATTAGGCATATAGGTGTAGTTCAGTGATTATCTGAATAATATGTCGAAAACCGATAATCTTTGTCAGGCATATGATGCGAAAGGTAATAGGGAATTTAACGTATGAAATGGCTCGTTTTAAATATAATCCCGGGAAAGATTTTCTTACATTTGTGAAATTTGAATTGATTTAATATTAACGAACTTACATTATAAATTACTATATTTGTGATCATTATTCAAATTTAGGGGACTAGAAATAAAAAGTAGCAAAAATACCGGAACGATTTCTGATAAGCTGACTGGAATTTAATGTCCCAAAAATGAACTTCATACAGTAACTTTTAAAAAATACCAGTCAATTTAAAACTGTCTATCATTTATAACCTGCATTTTAACAAGAGTCCAATAACAATGAATTAAAAAAAAAAATAGAATAAGTAATGATCGATAATAAATGGCTAACTAAATTTTATATATATATATATATATATATATATATATATATATATATATATATATATATATATACATACATATATATATATATATATATATATATATATATATATATATATATATATATATATATATATATATATTATAATCATTTTAAAAAAATATCATTCCTTCGCTCCATAAGAGTTCTCATGTTTCAAAAACAGGAGCCAAAAACTTCAATATAATTATTAAATTAAGTTGAATTAAAGTATCAAGCTCTGTAAGCCCTGGAGTAGAAAATAGCTATAATTACTTTTCCTGAACAGTACTAACTACTGAATAATCGATCAAAATAATCTAAAAATCCAGAGAGGAAAACAATCATTTTACTACGTTACTTAAAAACTGAAAAATAAAAATAAATTCAAAAAATGAATTAAAATAAAATAAACAAAATAATACAAATTAGTAAAAGAATTAAACAAATTAAGTAAATATTAAACAATAGAATTTAAATGGTGTAAAGTTTTGCCACACATACCATGTGATAATTCTTTCTTTTTATGTGCCTTTCAGAACGTAGGCAATCATGGCTCTCCACCTCCCTCTATCCCTTGCAACTCTCAGCAAGTTCTTTCCCTCTGCTTCCTTCCCCAGACCAGATTCTGTCATTCACTTGCTTAAGCCCACTAAGTATGTCTTACCCGTGAGTATCAGATTCTCCAGGCCCTCCTTCCTCATTATGTGTCCCAGAAACTAGCTCAGTATTCTTTTCTTTGTTAGTAATACTGTTCTTAATTTGTGATATGACAAGGGATATATAGATAATCTTATCATTTAGAAGAAAATTAGCTTTCTACGGTAGGTGTTAGATGTGGGCTTATTTATTTTTATTTATATATCTAGCAATACTGGTTTCTTTCTTTATATTAGTTTAATTATTCAAATTTAACTATAGAGAATATATGCCATATCGATAAATTAGAGAAAGACACTTTTATATTCTTACATACATGAATTTTTATACGAAACTTATTACTAAAAAACTGTACTAAAAGTTGACGAAATCTTACGTAAGTCCACTAGTGACGTGTGACTGAAGCAACTAAAAATGAAAGTAAATAAAAGAAAAATAGCAAATGTAAAATGAAAAAAATAGTTTATTTTATAAATATTCAAGAATCCTACCACTCTACTAATTTATTTACAATGAAATGTCTTTCTTTTCTGTTTAATTGAGTAAGGTCTTTGCGCCCACCTTAAGAAATCTGAAGGCTGGTCAAAGTTTCTTTTAAAAACATCTGTAAATACATAACTTGTCATATACATTCATTCAACTTTCACTTTCATTTTCACTTTCATAGATTCAATGATCAAACCAAAATAAAACTTATTTCTTTAAATATAGATTTGAAGATCTTTATCAGGTATAGATTACTTTGACACAAGACCATAAATGAGACGCAATTATTAAAACTCTAACTTGCAGCAGTTTATGATACTAACATATAAATCTATTATAGCAAGGTGTACTGGAATGCACATTTCAAGCCCTAAATGTTTGCTTACATATTCCTCTATCAGCTTAGGTCTGGATAGAGTAGTCAAATTTCAACTGATAAAATGGCTAGCTCCGATACTTTTCAAGTTAGTTTAGTATTAGTTTATTTTTTCCTTCCGCTTGTCCTGTTAGGCGTCGCGGGGAGACACAGTCGTCTTTCAACGGCAAGGTGCTGTGGGATATCTCGCGGACTCTGAGAATGTCTGCCACTGAGTCTCTCCGGCGTCTTCTTGGTCTGGCTCTCGCTCTCCAGCCAGAGTACATGAGTTTGTATACTCATAGGGCTGGTTGGTTGATAGGCGTACCATAGGTTGATAGGCGTGAAGTGTCAGAACCACTTGATTCTCTGTCGATTGATGTGTTGTGTGATTTGTATTGCTCCTACCATATCTCTTATTGCCTCATTCCTGATCTTGTCTTAGTTGGTCTTGTTCACTGCTTTCTTCAGGTATTTCATCTCACAAGTGACCAGTTTCCTATCGAGAGTTTTTGTTAGAGGCCATGTCTGGCACTTGTGTGTCAGCGTTAGTAGGAAAATGACATTGATGAGATTTGCCTTGGTGCTAGGATGTTTTAGAAGAGGAATATGTTGGTAACTGATTGCGTGGCTTTCTGATATTTGATCTCGATTTCTTACTCTAGTTTGCTGTTTTCAGTAAACAAGTTTGTAAACAAGAATATTAACAGAATTAATTGGACTTCTTCGTTTATTAAACAGGTTAAAAACATTTATTTTCAGAGTTTTGGTCATGATGTGAAATTATCGATTCGTACGCATTGACAACAAATAGGACAAAACATCTTTAGTACCAGAAGAGACGAAGTTCTAAACAGAATCAATCGGTGCCGGTCTGATAAAAGGCTTTATGATGATGTGAAAGCCAAAACACCCCAGCGATAAAAAAGTCAGTTTCATTTATGATCTAATATCACACAGAGCCGAGAGTGATGGATGAGTAATTGTTCAATAAATGAATACGTCAGTTTTGTTGCAAACATTCAAACGGACAGATTGATCCGGACTATGGAGGTCAGTAACATAACCACAGACATTTTTGTTTGTCAGACACAATTCAATCTGTACTTGATGATGATATATATATATATATATATATATATATATATATATATATATATATATATATATATATATATATATAAAGTTACAGTCTTTTATTCTTGGTTTGTTTGTTCGTACTCAAATATATATATATAGCAGAATTAAAGGATGAATGAAATACCGAAGTTCATTCATATTACGTTTATCTGATGATGACAGTAAAACATTTTTCTTATGATCAGCAAATGACATGCTTTTTAATTAATACAATGCCACTAATTGTCTTGTTTAAGAAGATACGTTGCTTTTGTATAGATAAAATGTCCTGGTTTGATCAAGAAAGTATGGCCAGCTAAATCTAATATTTTGTCATTTGGTCAGAATTGAGGAAGGGAGCCGTGAGGAGAAGCTTTCTATAACACTTTCATCTCTCTCTCTCTCTCTCGCACACGCGCACACACACACACACACACACACACACACACACACACACACACACACACATATATATATATATATATATATATATATTTTGAATAAAAACAGACCACTTTAAGGTTCCATGTAATAAGTTATTTCACCACAACCCTTTTACAGGGCTCTCGATCATCAGACTTTACTTCCAAAAGTTGAAATGAAAAATGAAAAGATGCCTTAGACAAAAAAACTGCAAAAAAAAACAACTTTAAAGAAGCTGTTTGACCAACACAAGGCCTGCAAAAATTTACGATCAAAACACAAATGAAAACTGCAGATAAAGTCCACTTTCTTCAGAAACAGTCATTTACTCCTGTAGTGCTAACAAGTAGGGATTTTTTTCCTACTGATGATGGCCATGTTGGCCAAAACTAGTCCAGGAACCTAATTGAAATAATAAAACAAAAAATAATAATATACAACATGGTGTTTGAAATTTTAAATTTTAATATTTTCTATTGTGCGACACACACACACACACACACACACACACACACACACACACACACACACACACACACACACACACACACACACACAATAGATGCAAATATTTAAGTAAATGCTCTGTTTATAATAAACTGTATTAAACAAAATTTATCAGCCTGAAGATTGAAATTTAAATACAGTAAATTCGACCTTGCTAACCGAACGCTCCTTCGTGGCCAAATCGGTAAAGCCACGTCAAGCTAAATGACGTTCCGTTTAGGATACAGGTTCGAATCCTGTCGGAGGACGAATATTTTCTGTGAAAATTTCTCGGACATTCAGGCCGGTAAATGTTGTTTAATACTGTTTATTATAAACAGAGCATTTACTTAAATATTTGTATTTATAAAAAATGTATAAACATAAAAATGTCTTAATATATATATATATATATACGAAGAGAGATAAAGAAAGGGATTTTTACATGGTGCTGCCCAAGATATTCGAAGGGCTTTTATCAGTCAGTTCCGTTGTCAAGAGATGCATAGTTTCTTTTTTCAGCTTTTGTCTAAGGCATATCATGAAATCACTCCATTTGAAAATAAAGTACATCAAATTCTGTACGAGTTTTTTTTTCAATTAAAGAATTCATTTAGCGCCTAAATATGCTTGTGATTTTACGTGACAGTGTATCCACAGCCTACGTGTACATAAAGCTACAGACAATATTTAAAATGAACAGGCATATTTTAGCAAAAATATATGTTAATGATCTGTGCTCAGCACCTATACACGCAACAAGCTCTCGGAAATTGATTATATATAAAAATAAGTAAAAAAAAAACATCTTCATAGCCCCTCGAATTGCAATGTTTATATCCTGGAATGCTCAATCAAAAACAACACACAAGTCATTTTCTCAGCTGTGGATGTTTAAATTTGCGCCAAATTTTACAAGGCGAATTGTCAGCGCGTCTCCTTAAAATCCAGAAATGATTTTTCTAAGATGTTGCAACGTGATGTATTTTGAAATACAAATATGGGATTCAGAAATGCTCTTGGGTTTGTTTTTTTTTTCAGTTGATCGATTTTAAATCGCTTTTAGCGCAAAAATATTTAAGACGTTTTCGGTTTTTGTCTATGTTTTTATGCAGAACAAAAGGCTCTTTAAAGAGACGAGATTGCTTCATCCTAGTGATGCTACGGAAGCCCAACTTGTAGAAAGAATCTCACTAAATTTTGATTATATTCTGTTTCAGGATAAACAACAACAAAAACACACAAAAACAGGAAGAAATAAGAAATATATGTGAGATTAAAAAGAAATGATATACATTATATTTACTTTGTAAATCTGGGAAAGCTAATGTTTAGAAAATGTTCTTAACAAAATATTTCAACACTGTTCACAATTTTGTTCGGAAAACAGAAAATTCTGTAGAGTTGTACAATAACCACAGCGATCCGAAACAATATTTTTTTTCAATTATTTCTCATATTACTCGAGATGAAAATTACAATAACGACATACATAGAATTGATACATAACCTCATAAATCACGTCCTGCCTAGTTTTGTCACTCACACAAGACAGACATGCTTGCAGAGGTGTTAAGGTCGCACACTTACACACACACAAATATATATCCATACACACATCACATACACTCCCAAAGTACTAAAAGATAACAAACGCTTAGCACCCACTCCCATTCCCATCAACCAATAAATCTGTCAAATTAACCAAGTGGGATATTCTGAAAGTCAGCAATCTCACATCCTCTATCTTAAAAAACAACTTTAAAGAAGCTGTTTGACCAACACAAGGCCTGCAAAAATTTACGATCAAAACACAAATGAAAACTGCAGATAAAGTCCACTTTCTTCAGAAACAGTCATTTACTCCTGTAGTGCTAACAAGTAGGGATTTTTTCCTACTGATGATGGCCATGTTGGCCAAAACTAGTCCAGGAACCTAATTGAAATAATAAAACAAAAAATAATAATATACAACATGGTGTTTGAAATTTTAAATTTTAATATTTTCTATTGTTCGACACACACACACACACACACACACACACACACACACACACACACACACACACACACAATACACACAGACAAAACTAGAAAAGCAATAATAAAGATTTTTAAAAATAACGGATTCGACATAGATATAAAAACTAATCTAAACGAAGTAGATTTCCTAGATGTTACCTTCAACCTAAGAGAAGGCACATATAAACCATATAGAAAACCTAACGATAAACCACTCTACATACACACATCTTCCAACCATCCGCCTTCTATAATCAAACAGATACCAAAATCGATTAACAGCAGGCTCTCCGACAATTCCTCCAATGAATCCCTATTCAACAAAGCTAAGAAAGACTATGAAACGGCCCTAAAAGATAGCGGATTCCCAGCAATACTCACATATTCACCACAGAATACAAAAAAAAAGACCAACAGGAGAAGAAATATCATATGGTTCAACCCACCGTACAGCAAGAACGTAAAACAAACGTAGGAAAAATATTCTTCAAACTCTACACAAACACTTCCCAGAATCAAAGCACCTTACACAAGATATTCAACAAAAACACAGTAAAAATCAGCTACAGCTGCATCGAGAGCATGGCACAAATAATAAAAAAAGCACAATAGGAAAGTTATCAACAAACCACACGAACAAATTAAACCCACGTGCAACTGCAGAATAAAGAACGAATGTCCCTTAAACGGAAATTGTTTACAAAACAACGTAATATACCAAGCCACGATAAAATCACCAGATAATGAAGAAAAAGTATACATAGAAGTAACTGAAGGACCCTGGAAGCAAAGAAATTATACACACAAAACATCGTTCACAAATAGTAAATATACGAACAGTACTATGCTTTCTAAGTATATCTGGGAAATAAAAAACAAAACGCACATCACACCAAAAATATCTAAAAAAAAATAGGAAAAAGTCATCAGCCTACAACAGCCAATCAAAAACATGCAAACTCTGCTTGGAGGAAAAAATAGCTATCATTACCTTCCCCGACCAAAATAAATTATTAAATAAAAGATCCGAGCTCATCTCAAAATGCAGGCATGAAAATAAATTTTTACTACGTAACCTAAAAAATGAAAAACGGAAAAAATAAAAACAAACAAATACACTAATAAAAAAAAAATAAAATAAAATAAAATAAAATAAATAAATACTATGTTGCTTAAAAACCGAAAACCGAAAAGAAAAAATATACAAATAAATTGACCTAAATTCAAACCAATCCCAAATTAAAAACTGTTCCCGCCAAAAAAATAATAGTTAGAATGAACTACAACAACCAACCCCAAAATTGAACAAATAGCTTTAATCAAATTCTCAAACCAAAAAAAAACCTGTTAAACACGTGATATAAACAAATTTTTACTACGTTAATAAATAAATAAATAAAATAAGAAACAAAAAAAGTAAAAACGAGCAATATAATTTGACCCAAATAAATAAACAAAGCGACTTCAGGTAAAAAATAACCGCCATAATAGAATACCCACAATGCACCACTAACCCGTATATATATAAATAGCCGACAAAAATAACAGCATATGTGGCCTGACGATTGCATATAGCATGAAACAGACTGTCGCCTCTAAGTGTTGACTTCTATGTTCACTTTTATATTTATATATATATATATATATATAGTACGAAACAGCCTGTCGCCTCTAAGTGTTGATTTCAATGTTCACTTTTAAATATTTTAACGAATCCAATAATAAGAGAAAATTTTGTTTTGGCTTCCGTTGAGGGAACAACTTACCTTTCAAGTTGTCCGTTGTATTAACTTATATAAAATTTAATTAAATTTTATTTTGATATTCTTGATCTTGTATGGTTAATCTATAGTAACCTTTTAAAAAATTGAATTATTTCTGCTCATAGAGCCTATTGAACACGTCTAAAGAAAATTCATTTTTAAATGGTAGTTTTTTATGTCTATTATCATTTTAATTATATATAAAAACTATAAAAATAACATTTTAGCGTTTTACATTACAACAGTAAAAGAAAAGCGAGAAATAAAGCAAATAATAAAAATCTATTACTGCATGCATGTATGCAAGTGAAAAGAAAAGGAAAAATACCTGTTTATAACATTACTATAAAAAACCGAAACTTAGCGAGGATGGTTAACCTCTTGGGGGAGAAATCCTAACAGTGATGGATAGCCTTTATTTAAGTTTTCATATAAGACCGAAAAAAAAACGCGCGAAAACGGACATTACCTTTGCGACAGTGAGGAGCCTTTCCAACCCAGATACATCGTATGCCCTGATTTTAGGAGAGAGAATGCGATTAGCTGATCGACATCACTTCTCTCTATCTCCCTCTTCCTCACGCATCCGCCAAGAAAAGATATCTACTATTATGCCCTCGTCTCTACCCTAATAAAGGAACCTAGAGGAAATTACCTGTCACTATCTGTGATGTAACTTTCTTGCCTCGACTGAGGAATCCCAGTTAGACCACAAGAAAAGAGCGAACCCACATAGCACAGCAGTTTGTAAATTAAAAATGTTTAACATTCTTGGATGATTCCAGGTAAACTGGAGGTGTGCACTGTTTGTGCTAAGTTATTACCGTTTCTTCTCACCCATCACCTCTACTAAATGTACAGAAGCATTGCGTTTGGCATATTCTTCAAGTTGTATTTGCAGACAAATGTTATCAGAAATGACGTATACACATAAATCCTTGTAAAAAATAAAATGAGGATTCCAAGAATTTCCAATTAGTCATCTAGACTCAAATCTAAATAATTCTAAAAGTCTGTGATTGCATGCGAGCTTGCACGGTGCGCGCGTCCAGTTAATCTGATTTAAGTGAATAAGATTTAAAAATACGTATTGTTGAGAGAGAGAGAGAGATAGAGAGAGAGAGAGAGAGAGAGAGAGAGATAGATAGAGAGAGAGAGAGTTTCGGAAACACACACACACACGTATATTTTGTTTTAGTGAAATTGGAGTAGATTTGAATAGCGAAATTAAATCAGAGCATTTTGTTTACTGATGGGAAATCTGATCTAGGGTAGAAGTTGTACCCATTGAATCTAGGAGACAATGAAAATGGTCGAAATAATTTTTATCGATTGAAAATTGAAATAGAGCTGAGTAAGCTAGAAGGAACTTTGGAATTTATATGATTTTGGTTGAAGCAGCCAGAATCCCGTGATAATCGCGTGCGAAGTAGTAAGGCGAGGGTCAATTATAACCAGCCGGCTTTATCTATATAAACGTGTAGTTATGCTGAAAAAGGCAGACGGGAGAAAATTCCTAAAGAGAGAAGAGAGAATTGGCCCGGGCGAGCGTTGGGAGGAGGAATGCCACTATAACTTTAAACCCCGCACAGAAATCTTTATCCCTCCATTGCAAGAGTCATATATCGTTCTGAGATGATTTAACAACAAGATAATCACATACACTCTCTCTCTGTCTAGAATCCAGTATATGAGGGTTTTTTTTTTAGTTTTCTTTTCTGTAACCCGTTTCTCTTCTCTACTATTCTTTTCTGCTATATAAAAGACATTACCAATTCATTCAGTGAATCGATGTTTGTCTTTCTGCAGATATTATTATTTTTTTGCTGCATTCTAAATTTCTCTCCAGCCGTGTCTACATCGTGAGTGGACGGACATCACTTTTGCTTTCTGGATCAAACAAATCACAACGTGGGCAGGAAGCAGGATTAAACCAGCGGACCAGTCGAATAATCTACGGATGCTCAGGGGACCTATGGCTACTCCCTTCAGTTCGGTTAGGACCGAATAGACACCTCAACTCCGAGAGTAAGACGCCGGAGGTTGAAGGGTCGGGACGAAAGTGTTAGACACTGTAAGTACTTTTATTTTAACTTTCTTCAAACAGACATTTTTTAAATTAAAATATATTTAACTTAAAGACACAAAGAGATCTCTCTTTGTTGTTTCCTCCAGTTGTTTTATAGTAATTATTTATCTTTCAGCTTTCTTTAAACAAAACAACAATTTCAAATATTAAAAAAAAATGGTTTTGGTATATTTAAAAAATTATTTCATGTGAATATAATTTAAAAATATTTTTTAATATACCAAAAAATATTTTAATTGTAAATTCTGATTTAAAGTTTCTTTAAACAAAGTTTGTTATCCTTCTTAGACGTCTTTCCTCAAAATAAAAGATGAAGGGACTCGAGGTGACGACACATTCAAAAACGATGAGATCTTAGAGGGCAAACCAGGAGTATTGCTGAAGAAAGCAGGAAGGATTTCTTTGGGTAAATAGAAATCAGTGAACTACCACTCTATTTTTCGCTGACGCTGAAAAGATAATACTTAAATGCTGTAAACAATTAGTAAAAACGTCAAACATGAACTTGTAAATCCAGTTAACTGTAAAATTAACTTTTTATTTAATGAAATGTTAAAATCATCTGTCCATCTTGTCGTGAAAAAATATGACGTGTATCGTAAGGAATGATTGAAATCATCTATTAATGATATCCGTTGATTAATGAAATATGAGCAGATGATTCGCGCCGTTAAAGTGTCAAAATAAGAAAATATTTAAAATTAACGACGAAGAAATTTTTTTTTTTTTTTTTTTTGGACTCCACCTAATGAATTAAAATATAATGACGTGACTTTCAATATATCAAGTATTGTTTATATGGTTCTATATATAGAAGGATATCGTCAGAATTTCATACAATCTTTCTTAATTAAGGGCTATCGTTATGGACCTAAAAAGAGCAAATGCAAAACGAAAAACATCTTACGTGAGCAAAAAAGCGATAATTTGGTTTTAAAATTAGAGGTTACAAACAAGGAAACCTTCTAATATTACCCTTCTGTAAATTTGACCATTATTATTCTAAGAATGGTTGAGAATATTAAACTCATACGATTCTCTTTATAGATTTGACAAAAAAGATGTTATCAGTTTAAGAGTTATTCAGATTATTAAACTCGTTTTATTTCCTTCTATAAATTGGAAAACGATATTTTCATTCTAAAGTTTAATGCCTTTCAGGAATTATAAGAAGACAATTGCGACACCGAGATCCTTAGACGTATTGGGATGGCCAGTATTGCGAGACAGGAGGATTTCTTTAGTAACAAAGAAAAGAATACTTAGCTGTTATGTGAATCTGTCCATCATAATGGCCTGGCGTAGATATGGTTCTACAGAATCTGGATAATCACCGAGCATGGGTCGAATAGAGGGTTACAAACAAGAGACAAGGAAAACAACGTATGGCAATACTGGCATACTGTTGTGTAAACCCCTCCTACAGTAGAACTATTCCTCCTCTCATAAATGCTAACTGCGAGAGTCGGTTGTTGGGGAGTAGACTTAGTGCTAACCTACCATTCGGACGTACACAGTTATCTACTTATTACTAACAATCTTGCTTTGTATATATCTTCAATATACTTGTTCAACCTACCTTCGTCTTTTGTGTCTTTCTTTCTGGCCCTTAAACAGGCCACAACACAGCCAGCGGTCTTAAGCAAGTGAATGACAGAACGTGGTCTGGGGAAGGAAGCAGAGGGAAGGAATTGTTGAGAGCTGCAAGGGATAGAAGGAGGTGGAGAGCCATGATCACCTACGTCCTGAAAGTACATGGCACATAAAACAAGAAAGAATTGTTCAGATTATTGGAAAAAGGGTTTTTTCTCCTATGATATTCAGAAAATACATTATTATCGCATGTTTTGTCCAGGCAAATGAATACATTATTTTTGCGGCCATCTATAACTTTAAAAGTAGCCGTTATCATTATATGAGTGGATCAGACGATTGAACCTGTTTTTTTTCTTTTCAATAATTTAAATAAAAATCATTGTTATTTCAAATATTCAGATTATTGAACTGTTTACTCCCGTCTATATATTTGGGAAAATAGATTTTTTTCATTCATTTTATTTCTGTAATATTCTACAGTTGAATGATTTTAGAATGCTATTTGCGTAAAGAATTTAAAATGCTATTTTCGTCAAAGATTATTCATTTTTATTCGCTAATGTTTATACACTTTTATAATCTCAGCTAAATAGTTCGTTGCACAGAATAATCTTTAAAGGCTCAAAATATGACTCTTCAGAAGCACAACCTTGAGAAAAGAATCTGCTTAAAATCTGGAAAAAAGAAATATTGTCGACAATCACAAGAGCAATTAAAAAACACACAATATATATATATATATATATATATATATATATATATATATATATATATATATAGATACATATACATATATTAGAGTTACATTTCAATTCTTTATCCCTAACCCCACTTGGTGTGGGCTAGACAAACGCTTAACTTAACTTATGTAATCTTTAGATATGGATGGGTAAGTGGTGAAGAGGAAAGCCGATATAAAACGAAGAAGATACAATAAACCAATCCTGATGAGAGAAGGATTCACTTAATTTCTTGGACGCTGTTATTTCGCATTCCTTTAAAGGGTATATTTGGGGGTTAAAGTTTGATATAAATCTAAATGTCTAAAAAATCTAAAAATAATTTAATTTGGTGGAGTTTTGGGTATTTCCTATAAAATAGTCGATTGGAAAAAATTCATAGAAAGAACATTGAAATAATAATTCATTTTACATCTAGTAATCTTTTTTATTTTCCTAAACTTTTTTCTTATAGCTTGTTAAGTTGACATCTCTTCGTTTGAGTTTTGTTCATGAATTAAACTCGTGACTGTTTTTAGGTACCTACATAATTATCAAAGGCTATTCCAATTTAAAAA
Organism: Acanthosepion pharaonis; assembly: GCA_903632075.3. Taxonomy (NCBI): domain Eukaryota; kingdom Metazoa; phylum Mollusca; class Cephalopoda; order Sepiida; family Sepiidae; genus Acanthosepion; species Acanthosepion pharaonis. The sequence continues at coordinate 2,259,154 of CAHIKZ030005388.1, read as the reverse complement.
ATTTTATAATCAATAATGATTATTAAAGGGTAATATATTTCAATTTAAACTAAATTATCAGTTATGTATATATATATATATATATATATATATATATATATATATATATATATACATATGTGTGTGTGTATGTTTTTATATCTATAGCATCCGTAAATATAAAAGTGAACTTTCTTTATAAAAATCTCATCCCATAAATATATAAACCTTATGAGTATATTTCCTTATATATATATATATATATATATATATATATTTTAAGACATTTTATGTTTATACATTCTTTTTATAGATACAAATATTAAAGTAAATGCTCTGCATATAATAAACAGTAGTAAACAACATTTACTGACCTGAATGTCCGAGATATTTTCATAGAAAGAATTTACTTAAATATTTGTATATATAAAAATAATGTATAAACATAAAACATAAACATAAATAAGGTCTTAAAATAATTGTCGCACTTTGTCGATTTCATTATATATATATATATATATATATATATATATATATATATATATATATATATAACGCGTGAACGCACATCCGCATACGAACACAAATAATAAGGGAAAAAAAGACACAATAAGTGCTTAAAACAGAACAATCGAGAAATATTAGTTGTAAATTCCTCTGAAGAGTCAAAAGACGGTTCCGTCTATGAAACTCTAGAGTCTAAGTTACAAACTTTTACCTTATATATATATATATATATATATATATATATATTTAAAAAATATATATTTTAAAAATGATGAGTGTAAGAGAAGGTAGTAATTTTACTTTGTCATATTATACATATATATATATATATATATATATATATATATATATATATATATATAGTGTATAAATAAAACAATAATTCAGTGAACTACCACTCTATTTTGGCTGACGCAGATGCATTTGTAAACGTCACATAAATCTATGGAAGTTATTAAAAGATTTTATGTATATTTTCTTTATATAAAAACGTTCATTATTATCGGGAAGTACATTTTAATTATATATATATATTTTAATATACGCACATTTCATAACTATGGATTTTGTATTTGTTACATTTAAAAGCATTAAAAATGCAATACAATCTGTAGAATTATATGTATATATAGAATTATATATATAGAATTATATAAATATATATATATATATATATATATATATATATATATATATATATATATATATATATATGTATATATATATATATATATATATATATATATATATATCAGATCGAATTATAAAAAATACTGTATAACAAACTACTTTTTATCTGAATTTTCTTTCTTTCGTTCTCGTGATGGAAACAAATGAAATATTTTTCATATTCGAAAGCAACAGAAATATGTGGATGGTGTCCTGGTTTGATGTTGTCACCGGTTACTCATATTGTAATATCCTCTTTTTTTGGTTTCAACTCTAGTAATGCGATTCACTAAATGAAATGATGCCATTCCGGGTGAAAAAAAAAAAAAAAAAAAAAAAACGAACAAACTAAAGCAAAAAAAAAAAAACAAACAAAAAACAAATAACGCTGCTACAGATAGTGGAATTTTGTGTTCCATTCTCAAGTTTTGCCAGTTTTTCACATCCGATTACGCCAGGTCTCTCGTGCTTTGACGTGGATTCAATTTAGTAATATATTTGAAAATTGCTTCGTCTACAAAGTTGAAGCATGTCAGATATCACAGCTGTCATGTACAAATCTTCACTGCACCTGGATCCACGGATTTTTTTTATAAATAAATTTGTAGGAAGAGTTACGTTTTTGAATTTAATGGCGAACATGGTGATTTTAAAAGTTATATTCCCCCAGGGTATAAACTATGAAATATTTTATAAATGACATTAAGACAGAAAAAATGGTAAACAAACTCTATAATCAGTTTTCTGCCATTTAACCTTTGTTCTGCCATGGTTAGTCGACTCTTAGTTAATAGTGGTGAAACACGTAATTATGTTCTTATCTCCTATCATTAATCTTTAGTTCTTTCTTGGCTAACAGTGACGGATATGCAATGTAATTGGCCCTGATCTGGCATCTCGTCTGCAGCCGCTCTCTCACAGACATGCCGTCGCCTCCCTCTGTCTTTTTTACAAGTACTTTCACGGCAACTGCTCCGATGAGCTGCTTTCGCTGGTTTCCAGATTTCATGAATTTAAGCGTTCAAGATGGCTGGCATCTCGCTCTCACCCTTTCACTGTCGAAACGGTTAAATGTAGCCGTCTCTTCTACTCCAAAAGCTTCATGTCTCGCACTTCTCGCCTGTGGGACTCCCTTTCCTTTTCCTTTTTCACTGATAGCTATAATCTCCAACTATTCAAATGTAATGTCAATCGACGTCACCAGATGCCTTGATATATTCTTCTCTTAATCCTTTCCTCTATCACTCCTCTTTGTTCTCGCTCCAACTCTCTGTAACCCCTTGCGTGCTAGTGGCTTCCTACCTTGCATGGGGTGAAACGCTTAAAAAATATATAATTCATAGAAATGACATATTTAATTATTTCTAAACACCCTAACTGAAGAAACGATAAGCTATATCCTACTTTTCAGATTCGCTTCTACCTTGTTTCGTTGATTCATAATCCAGAGGTCCTACCTATGATTAAAAACTACACCCGGTAGCATTTGATTGGGAGATTGAAGGTTTTGAGTAGCGTGGAACTGCCTTTTAATTGCTCTCCTTCCCAGGTTCACCCTGATCCTGGGTGGTAGCGCCTGTTAGAGTCCAAGCTATGGGCAAATAGTTACCTTCCAAACTGGGGTCAAAACACCATGAAACTATTATTAAATTCATTTTAATTGTAAAAATAAGGAAAATAACAGAAATACATTTTTATATGAAAATATCGACAATGCATAATAAGAAATACATTTTATCTGTAGATGAAAACATAAAATTTTGTTCAAAATATTTAACTGAATCCACAAAATTGTTCAAAATGTGTTGATATCCGGCATTAAATAACCCATAGAGTTGTTCATATGCCGCTAAACAAAACCAAACACTCAACAAGAATTTCATAGCATTAATCCATATAATATCCTACAATAGCACTATATTTCAAAATATAACTAAAAAAACATAACACAATCACCGCCTCTAGTAATTATATCCACACAATTCAATCGTATATGCACAAAATTTGAGTATCATCTACCATGTATTCAATTGTGAAAGTAGAATAATATATACTTCTATCACTTCACTTTTGGTATTAAATGACCCAGAAGTATTTGATATGCCGTTAAACAAATCAACATCATAATTCAGAGCGATGAAATATGTAATTACTTTCCGAATTCTCTAATATAATTTACAGTTTTCCAAAGAGTGAACATCGTTAATTTGGCCTTATTTACGATGGTTCAGCTAAGAAACCAACTCATTGCCGTTTAAATCAATTCATCCCAAACAAGGCGATAATGCCACTAAGACGCAAAGGGATACTGAAAGTGAAATAGAAAGAAAAAACTTGAGAAGGAATTGGAAACCCAATCACAACCGGGAAACAAGGAATAAACTTCAATTTCTGTTCATAAATCCGGGGAGGAGTGTAAACTGAACGATAAGTCAACCTATTTAATTCTATTACATTTGGAATTAAAATGTGTATAATGATTCTAACATGTCCCGTATTTCATTTGTGAGCGTAATTGCTTGCATGTTTCTGTGTATGTTTGTGTTCGAATTTGCAGAGTTGATCATAATTATAAAGTTGAGCATGCGCATAGACAAGTGTAGATTGCAAGACGGAAATAAAATAAAATGCGTCGAAGATAAACTGAAATCATTACACTGCCTAAAAGAACGGATGTTGATAGGTTCGGTGGTCACGTCATCTCAAAGAGAATGTATGAGTTTCATTAAAGCAATTTTATCACCTTTCTTCCTTGGAGCAGTGATCTTGTGATTACAGAAGCTACTTGAACGACACAAACAATTATCTTATTCTGTGGTTCGTTTTATACGTTTCTCTTTTCTCTCATGTCAAACCAATCGCAGTCTTCTTTAGTGAAAGTAAAAGAGGAATTCCTCTCGTCACATTACAGTGAGTCTCTTTCAAAAGTCGCTAACGGGAACTCTTTTAAGTTTCATTTCAAGATGTTGTCTGTGTCAAACAGTACAAAGTCTTCCGTTCCTAAAATTGTCAGCCTTTTACGTTGATTACAAGACATTTTGGGTGAATGCTCAAAGCCAGTGAACTTCGGTATTTACAGAAATAATGTTACAAAAATGCATTTCCAATAATATTGTATTGGCAGGCAGCAATAAGATTATAACTCTGAGAAAAAAAGTCTTTATTTGAGAACGGAGAAAATATTTTAGAATGTGCAAGTGAATGTAGTAATGGAAGGGAAGAAGAGAGGACTATCTATCAGTTACAAGAAAAGAGAATGTAAGGTTGTCAGCAAAATGAAAAACCCAAGTTAAGAACTCTGAATGAAAGAAATAGAAATCAAGCAAATACAAAATTTAAATATCTAGGATGTGTTTTAACAGAGGGCAAGAAAAAAAATGACACCGAAATCCGAAGGCACACTGGGATAGCAAATAAACGCCTTCCAAAGCAATGTATTAAGAAATAGGAAATTTTTGCTTGAAAGAAAGAAAACAGTCCTTAAGTGCAATGTAATATCGATCCTCCTATATGGCAACGAATGCTAGTCAACCTTATCTATGAAGAGATTTGAGATAACTGAAGTATAGTTCCACAGAAGAAAGATGAATACCTCTTCGGGTAAATAGGGACAAAAAGACACTTACATTAAGTTTTAAAATCACCATGTTCGCCATTGTTACTGCCTAAATTCAAAAACCCAACTCTTCCTACAAATTTATTTATAAAAAAATATCCGTGGATCCAGGTTCAGTGAAGATTTCTACATGACAGCTGTGATATCTGACATGCTTCAACCTTGTAGACGAACCACTCTAAATGAAGCACTTTTGAAAGATATTACTAAATTGAATCCACGTCAAAGCACGAGAGACCTGGCGTAATCGGATGTGAAAAACTGGCAAAACTTGAGAATGGAACACAAAATTCCACTATCTGTAGCAGCGTTATTTGTTTTGTTTTTTTTTGTTGTTTTTTTTTGTTTTGTTTGTTTCACTCGGAATGGCATCATTTCATTTAGTGAATCGCATTACTAGAGTTGAACCCCCCCCAAAAAAAAATAAGAGGATATTACAATATGAGTAACCAGTGACAACATCAAACCAGGACACCATCCACATATTTTTGTTGCTTTCGAATATGAAAAATATTTCATTATGAGAATGAAAGAAGGAAAATTCAGTTGAAATTTATAGATAAAATAATGAGGGATGACACTCGAAAAGCAAATTGAAGGCAAGACGAAAAGAACAAGTAACGTAATTAACGATCTTGTGTAAATTTATGGCAGATGAGGGATCTAGCAAAAAAGAAAAAAATTACCTAACAGTTATAAAGAACAGGTAATTGTGGAGGGCCATGATCAGCCACGTCCTGAAAGATACGTCACAAGAAGAAAAATGTGATCAGAATGGATTCTAGTTTTTTTTTACTAATAATTATAAATGAAAAAAAAAATGATTAAAGTATCCGTAAATAAAATAAAAATGGAAGGAAGAATTGGTTAAGAAAGAAACCAATCGAGATAGACATTTGAACGAAAGCCTGGCATCTTCAAATAGGATCAGCAATAAATAAATTGAAAGGAGAGTTAGTGCAAGCGAAGATTAAAAGAAAGAAATAATAAAGAGAATAAAAAAAATATGTTTGACGAAAACCCAGTGATATGAAAGAAAGGGAATGTGTAGCAAGAAAAGGAAAGAAATAACAAAGGCACGGTTACACACTACCAGACAGAAAAATACATACAGAATCAGACACAGATACTTCTACACAGATATACGCATATACGTCACGATCCCATAACCCCTAACGGTTGTAGGAGTACCACATGTGCTGTAGTTGTAGAAACAGTAGTGCATTTTGGGACAGGCTTGCCTGACAGAGCCTAAGCCTTTTCAGGATGGTTTTGATTTCGCAGTTCTCATAGACTGGTTGCTAAGCAAGACTACAGGCGCTAGCCATTCTTAATATTTATCCCTAGCTGGGGTGAGAAAGCATATATTGGTAGATTTCATTTTCCAAGGGTAATTGCATGTAACTGAATGAACCGAATTCGACTGGATTTCGAATAAAGCTCTCTCAGTTCTTATCTCCGAGCCACTAAACATTACACCATCGACCTATAAGTATCTGTCTATATTTCTGAGATGAGGTATTATATACACTATTTACATTATTGGGACTATTGTTCTCATCTTTGATGTCGATCCTTCAGTATCAGTCTATATTTCAGAGATAAGGTATTAGGTACACTATTTACATTATTCGGACTATTGTCCTCATCTTTGTCGCCATGTTTATTACAACGTTTCGGCCCTTCAGTATCTGTCTATATTTCTGAGATGAGGCATTATGTACACTATTTACATTATTCGGAATATTGTCCCCATCTTTGTTGCCATATTTATTATGACGTTTTTACCGATGTACGCTCCGGCCTTCTTCAGATGGGTGGAATGTCGAACTGAACCATTTATTTCCCTCGCTGGTGTAGACTGTTCTAGTTCCACGTGCCATGTCTAATGGATGTCAGTTATAAGTTATCTCCTTTTTATTCCCCTCTCCAAGTTCCCTAATGCCTTAACCTTGTATTGAACTCACAAGTCTTTGGATCCTGTCACTGGATCTAATCAACACCTTCATCCACTGTGCCATGTGTCCTTAATGGTTCCGACAAATATTTTAATATATTTTCTGTTTATACGTTGTTACAATGGAGATAACTTATTGGAGGAAATGCACTGTTTTTAATTAAACAGTATTAATTACATTTTCCGGTCTGAATGTTCGGGCAATTTCGTAGAGAATATGCCTCCTCCGACAGGAATCGAACCAGTATACCATACGGAAACCGTCATATAGCCCGACATGCTGTTAACCATTCAGCTATAGATAACATTCCGGTTATCAAAGTTCAAATTACTGCTATAAACACACTTCTTCAACGATCTTTCTCGAGATATTATTTTTGCTTTTAAACGTAACCTAACGTAAACAATGACAACATTTTATATGAAATGGATTATATCCGGCTAATATTTTAATAAATTTCTGTTTATACGTTATTTTTATGGATACAACTTATTTGAGTAAATGTTCTGTTTTTAAGTTAACGTCATCAATTCAGTCCGGTAAATGTAATTAATACGGTTTCATTAAAAACAGAACATTTACTCAAATAAGCTGTATCCATAAAAATAACGTATAAACGGAAAATATATTAATATTACATTTCAAACTAGTTACAACACATTACATTGCATCTAGACATATGGTTCTGTTGTTAATATTTCGTTCGCTCTCTCGTGGTATGACGTCATAGAACCGTAACATGAATTTACGATCTACGTCTATTATTCCGCGACCGTTATCGTCGCATAGCAATCTTCTATGTCAGTATAAGAAAATATTAATATCTTTGTTAAAACATACGTATATCGACTCTGAAGATGGCTCATGTGATCCGAAAGCTTAGATCAAGTATCAAGTTAATAAAAAATGCCCAATTGTTGGACAAATTTTATCTCTGTTTTCGCCTGGAATTAAAGCAACCATACAAACATTAGAACGGCTCATGATCAGATATAATAGACATTCATTGTCTGTTATATTTAACAAAATATGTTTAAATAATATATATATATATATATATATATATATATATATATATATATATAATTATTATTTATAAAAATTCTTTTGGTTGGTTGTTCTGAATTAAAAATTCTTTTTGGTTGGTTGTCCTGAATTAAAAATTCTTTTTGGTTGGTTGTTCTGAATTAAAAATTCTTTTTGGTTGGTTGTGCCGAAACCAAAATTCTTCTTGGTTGGTTGTCCAGAAATCGAAATACATTTTGTGCACCCTGCCACACAAGCAGGAGAATCCAGTCATCTGTCTGATAATTCCTGCGACCACATCACTCCTTTGATTACTGTGGTGTGTAGGTGAGCGAGAAACCAACAAATCTCTTGTAATACCAAAGATGTAATGAGGGCAAAAATAATGGGAACATTCGCCAACTTAAACAAGGAAATCGCCCAGAAGAGATGCAGAATATTCCAACGAGGTCTGGAGGTTTTAGTCGAAGCATTTTATTTTACTCTTCAATATTTCCAGATATTTTTGTGAAATTTTGGTAAATATATCCGTTAAAATGAGTTGTTAGCGTTATTTTCATTTTTGCGTCATTTAGATGACAATTTATCCATCGTAATGGATAATGGACACTTCACTGAATTCCGATGTATGAAGGTTTCAACAGAATATTTTGCCCTTATGTATCTGTATTGCTCCAGATTTAAAGCTCAGCTTAAGACCCACACAACATTTTGCATATAGCCGGAACGAATCTAACTAATACAGAGATGTTCAATGCATATATGTTTGTGTGTGTCTGTGAGTTTCTATATATATATATATATATATATATATATATATATATATATATATATATATATACACATACATGTTTATCTATGTGTGTCTGTATATATATATATGTGTTTATTTTTGTGTATATATATATGTGTGTGTGTTTATATATATACATATATATATATATATATATATATATATATATATATAATAAAAACAGTGAATAGTTGAAGTCAACACTCAGAGGCGACAGACTGTTTCATACTGTTTCATCAGGCGGTCTGACGATTGCGTCCAGTATGAAAACAGTCTGTCGCCTCTGAGTGTTGATTTCAATGTTCACTGTTTTATATATATTTACATACGCTCTATCTCTGATATTGAGCCCTTTATCTCATACATATAGCACACATTAAAACTATATTTATTCATATATATATATATATATATATATATATATATATATATATATATAGAGAGAGAGAGAGAGAGAGAGAGAGAGATTCAGTAAATTGTGCACAGTTCTAATGACTTATCCGGTTAGCCGACCCAAATTTTCTAATCGATACGCTCATCAGAGCCAGAGGATTTACTTATCTATTGGAATCATATTTGGCGCAGCCAGAAGATCTGCTAACCTGAAATTATTTAGAAATCTCGACATTTTCAGGTATTTTTCCTGTTGCATTATTAGATATATATAGATATCTATAGCTCGCTAGCTATTTAGATAGATAGATAGATAGATAGATAGATAGATAGATAGATAGATAGATAGATATGGTTTTGTTGAATTATAATGGGCATGTCCTTAAGGACTAACATTCTGCTCGTCTGTTCAACATTAATCGTAGGAGATAATCATGTTTGAGAGGTTTTTTTAGGTTTGAAGAACGAAGCAACTAAAGCCACTTGGGAATACAATCAAGATATTTCGAAACACCCTCAGTTAGAAAGCAAATGAATGAACTGATTTATCTGTACTCGCCGGATTACAAACTGGGCTACGCATGGATGCTTGTACGCTATTTATATAAAACCTTTTCACCTTTTTGCGTACATCTGGCTGTGATTCATGTGCCTGGTGAAACCATGTCTAGTGATGAATATATTTGGGATCGTATAATTTTATCGCAGTTTCCTTCCGTGAATATTAATAGTAGCGAAAAGAAGAAGAATTTGAAAGAAAAAGAATGTGTGTCAGAAAAAGCAAGAGAAGCAACAGAAATAAACAAATTCCCGAAACCAATCATTCTTGGAGACAAATTAAGTATAAAAAATGTCAAGAGAAAAGGGCGAAAATTTTGGCAAGAATAGTAAAAGACTGAGAGAGAGAGAGAGAGAGAGAGAGAGGAATTAAATGGATCTGTCTTAATGTTCGACTGAAGAAAATAACTGGCTAAAAACCTTCATGACAGAATTAGAAACATTGATCTTATTTTAAGAAATTTAGAATGTGAAACGGTTGATTCACCTCGTAACATAGAGAAGGACATTCTAGAATGGCAAACTGGATATAGAATAACCCAAAAAGAACACAGAAAAAAACAAACAATTACGACCCTGCTGCTGGAATGAATCAGAACTACTTACTCAAGGCAAATATTGCAAAAACATTAAAAAAAAAGTATTGATAGAGTAGAGAGAAAACTGTAAAACATATTATAAGTAGATACAACAATCTTGTCGAAAAAGAATATAAAAATAGACAAAACAGAGACGTTAATTAGATACATTAGTGAACGTATAACTGATTTAGAGTTGAAAATGTTATGAAAAGTTATGGTTAATATCCATAGGCAGCTGTATAAAGTAGAATAAGAGTTTGGGATATAAACAGATACAGTTCAAGCCGACCGGACGTCGTTGATTGAGGTACGGAAAATAGATTTTCGGATAGTGGAAGAAGCTGTGTGAGAAGCATTATAAAATGAAGGAGGAAAAATCAATAAGAAAACATTAAACGTGGATAGAATAAAACCAATATTATGAAAGTAGAAGATTTTCACTATAATAATTGTAGCAGCGGGAATCATTCAACGAGTCAATACTTGAAAAAAATATATTTAAGGAAGGACTGAGGAGAGTGTGAATATACATATGTATAAACAAATATATCATAAAATAAAGAAATATATTGAAACACAAACAAACTATAATATATATATATATATATATATATATATATATATATATATATGAAGAAATATAGTTTTAACGTTTGCTATATTTATGGGTATTTATGGGATAAAGTGCTCAATATCAGAAAGAGAGATGTAAATATAAATATAAAATTGAACATTGACGTCAACACTCAGAGGCGACAGGCTGTTTCATGCTAGGCGCAATCGTCGGCCGGCCTGATGATTGGGCCTAGCATGAAACAGCTTGTCGCCTCTGAGTGTTGACTTCAATGTTCAATTTTATATATATATATATATATATATATATATATATATATATATATGAATTATGAAGTGTATTAAGTCTGACAATAATTTTATATGTTATTTTCTGTTTATACATTATTTTTATAGATGTAATTTATTTAAGTAAATGATCTGCTTTTTTAATGGTCATGATTAATTAATTTGACCTGAAATTCCAGACATTTCCTAAACGATTCCCATAAGGATTACAGGTTCGATTCCTGTCAGAGATTGCATATTTTCTACGAAGTTTCACAGAATGTTCGACAATCTCGTAGAAAATAAGCAATCTCCGACAAGAATCGAACCTGTAACACTTATGGAAACCGTTCACGAAATTCAGGGTGTTAAATATAATTAATACTGATTAACTCAAAATTAATTAAAAAAATTGAGCATTTACTTAAATAAATTATTTCTATAAAAATAAGATATAAACAGAAAATGGTATATATATATATATATATATATATATATATATATATGAAGCAATATAGTTTTAATGTCATAAAGTGCTCAATATCAGAGAGAGAGCGCAGGTAAATATAAATAAAAATGAACATTGACGCAATCGTCAGGCTGTGTCATGTTGGACGATGGCGTCCAGCATGAAAGACCTTGTCGCCTCTGAGTGTTGACGTCAATGTTCATATATATATATATATATATATATATATATATATATATATATATATATATATTAGAAATTAACTGATTGAAAATATGGTATTTTCCTCTGCACAGTAATAACCATGTTTCAAAAATGGAAGCTAAAAACTTTAAATTTAATTATATAATTAAATTAAAGGCATTAGTTCCGTTTCATCTTCACGCGAATTTTGGAATAACTTATTTTTAAATTTACTGAGTTTAAACGCACATATACATTCATAATTTACTGTTTCCAAGGATACAAAAAAATTCAATCATTAATAAAGGGGCGGTAGCTTGTTCACTTTTTACATTGACCCCTGTTTTTTAAAAATAAAAATTAAAAAAAAAATATCAGTAAGTACACCAGATTATATATCTTACTGTTCTTTATATATATATATATATATATATATATATATATATATATATATATATATATATATATATATATATATATATATATGTGTATGTAATAAATTTGGGTATGTAGTACCGCCGGTGCTATAAGTTATTGATATTTGGAAAAACTTTAATTTCGGCCGAAGGATAAGGTTAATTTCGGCGAGGATAAGGTTGGCCGTCTTAAATTTTTTTTATCTATTATAAAAAAATTAAGACGGCCAACCTTATCCTCAAAAATAACAACACACCAACTAAGTCAAAATTACAAAGAACGAACATTATCTATGAGTTCAAATGCCCTTTAAGGAACAGCGTTCCTCACCAAACCGACTCATAAATAATTACATCGGCTACACAACCACATGTTTATCCAGACGTCTTACATTACATCTATCTGATCACAGTTCCATCAGAACACATTTAAACACACACTCAGATTTACCCTGACACTATTAGGAACATACTAGTAGAAAACACAAATATATTAACTGCATCCAGTTGCAAAAAAGACTAAAAATAATGGAAGCTCTAATAATAAAAAGAAAAAAGCCAACCCTTAACAATATTAACTATGAACAAAGCCACAATGTGCTAACCGTATTCGAAACTAAAAAACATCACTACCACACACTGAACATACACAGAACACGCACACTCTACTAAGCTGATAATTGAATCATCCTTGATAATGGCTAAAGGTATAGCCGAAAGCGCTCGGAAACACAGAACATTCAGACAGTTCTTACACACTTTTGTCCAGAAAAGAAAGCTCTTGTCAGAACACAAGAAAAATTAAATAAAAAGCTCAACCGTAGTACCTTGTCTGTCGTTTTTAATGAAACATGCATATATATATATATATATATATATATATATATATATATATATATATATATATATCTTATCTTGTATGTATGTAACAAACATAGTTTTAAGGTATGCTATATTAAATTGCTTAGAATGAAACTATTAACAAAATGTACATTGTTAGAATAAATGCATTGTAATACGTGTTACTTAATTTTATGTACATACATTTCTAATTATATTGCCCTATAAATACACAGTAACTGAAGAAGGAAGGTGATTGTTGATTATCAGATATTATGGCAATTGACAGTGCATCCTTTTTACATGTTTAGTAGAAGAATTAAATGTTGAATAATGGACCATGTTCTATTTTCTAAAAGTTTCAATGTCGCAAAAATATCATTTTTCATGATAATGTTGAATGTGCCTAAATCGTCTTTCACATCTGCTATTATTTAAATTGATATCATGCAAATCTAACATTAAACCCGATTAAAATTTCACGGCAATAGAAAACTTGACTAATGCATTTTCCGAGACAGTATTTAGGATGGGAACTTTTATATAACCAAAGAATGTTTTTTAAAAATCGAAAGGAAATAATCTGATATCTGATTGATAAACATTTGTTTGACGCGTGTGCCAACTGATTGATAGGTATATATAGACTGAGATCGATAAATCTGACTATGAAAGAGACATATATATGAAACAGTAAACTACAGTCTTGTGAAAATGAACTGAAACAACCGCTTTAGTTTTCTTTCTCACGTCATACACTCGATTTTTCCCCAGATTAGGTCATTTGCAGTTGTGTGTAGAAATATGAATCTTTTTTCGGGGTGTATGATGAAATTTCTTTGACCTTGAATAATATTGCGTCATCCTTGCATGAATCAGATTTTTATCACGCCCAGACACTATTGTCTCGACTGTCGATTAGTTGTCCTACGGAAATTGTCTGCGATGGACGTTACTCCAAAAACGCGTACACAAACGCTAACGCTGCACAAACACACTGGCAAGCCTTAACATGCAAGTCAATGTACTAAAACTGGCCAGGAAACTCCCGATTTAAATCCAATTGAGAATCTGTGGTCAATTTGCAATGAAAGGTTTGTGGAATGGACTTATCAAGTACTAACATGTGCACTGGGTCATGTTTCATTGGAAAAATACCAACATGCAAATAATAACGGAATTATTCGTTTTGTTTCAATTAATTTGAACAAGGGTGTAGATAGATCAATATGTTTCAATTGAAAACAATTGACACCGTCATTGATTGATTGTCAGATAGTGATGGACTAGATATTCAACCTTTTTGACCCAACGTCTAAATATAAC
>CAHIKZ030005388.1:2172500-2237500 GCA_903632075.3 Acanthosepion pharaonis | reverse complement strand
ATGAAGGGGTTAAAAACGCAACATAAAGACTCACTTCAGACGACAATTATTTTGAAGTTTTGGAAATTCAATTTGTCAGTGTGCCGCCAGAGATTTAAAAGAGGATACATTTATAAAGCAATTGTTAAGTTTGCTGAAAATTGATTGAAAGATCAACGAAAGATAAGAAAGAAACCAGTAAAATTTTCCGTTTTTCACTATTGAAGCGGGTTTTCACTATAGGGGTGTACTCAATTATTAAGGTAAATGACTGTTAAACAATCCAATTATTGTTGGCTACAATTGAATGAAGTTTGTATTAGATTGCTTGAAAATTGGTTTAAAATTTGTGTTGAAATTTATTTTTCGTTTTTAGCTTTTTTTCGCTAAATGCAATGCGTAGAAAAAAAATGAGGTATCATTGAGCACGTCATGATGTAAGTAACTTACATACCGAGTTTGAACACAATTGGAGGAAAAAAATTGAATTTATTGATTTTTAATCGACATTACCGATTACTTTTTTTTAAATTTTCGATTTTTACGCTGTACAATGTATTTGCCAAATTTGATCAAAATCGGTTGGATGGATCTACATTGAAAAGGCATTATACAGACACCTCTGTTTACTTTATATATAGATATCTCATATCAGAAGTATAGACAGAAAATAAATGATGAAGTCATTTTCAAGCAAATGTCTCTCCGAATAGATCGGTATCTTTGTAACTGGTAGACTCCGACAAAGTTTAATATCCAACTACAACGAAACATTCTCTTTAAACAGTGTTAAACATTTTAAAATATGTCAAGAAGTATGAACACTGCAGTCACAAAAAAAAAGCTTGTCTTTTTATCATTTTTTAAGCATTTTGTTGACACAAGACTGGTGTCGCTTCTTCTCGTATTTTAGATAACCCTTTCCCATCGGGCATTAGATTTAAAAAGAAAGCTATATTACATATTGAGCGACTTAGAGGAGAAGTTGATAGTGAAAACCAACTTACCGTACTTGGAAGCCTTTTTGTATTGTAACCGGGAGAATCTGCGGTCTGAGTAACTCATCTATCCCAACTTTAGTCCGATAGCAAGTATGGATGGAACGGCAAATTCCCTGCAAGAAAAAAAAAATCTTATAGAAGACGTATATATAGGAACAGAATACATTTCCCAATTAAGACTTCGCAGGTAAAAATTAACAAACTTTTACCTGACCCAACTCCAATAATTAAAACACACACCTGGAAACATTTGCTAATACACATGCAAGGTGGGTTTGTACAAGAAGCCTTACGAACAGAAATAATTAAATTCTTTTTTTTCATATTATAAATTAAGCACTACAGATTACGATTAATAATTACATATTAGATAATTTAATAACAGAGTCAAGTTAATGTTAATAAGAGAGGCTAAATTCGTAGTAAATTGATCCCCCCCCTAGATTAGTGAAAACAAAATATGTAAAGCTCGGTTCACACACCCCGACGGTCTTTTGAAAAGGAGTAAAGGTTTATCCCTTGTTTCCTGCTTAAGATTCGATATCCGATTCCCTCTGAAACCTTCTAATTCTCTGTCATTTCCAGTCGCCGTTTGCGTCTTAGTAGAATTATCGCCTTGTTTGGTGGGTGAATTGAGGAAAAATATACAATTGTAATCTGTAGTTCCTAATCGATAGTAATATATATGTAAAAAAGAAAGAAATTTATATAACGAATCACGTTTTACGAACATATTTTGCTTCGGCTTTCGTCGGAGGGGGGGGGATCAATTTATAATAACTTTGAATAGCAAACACTCCCTACTAAATTCTATAAGAATTTGCGTTTTGATATTGGTCATCTGGAATCTATAGTGATATGGAAAAATATATTTAAAAAAAATGATTATTCCTGTTTGTGGTGACAATAGTAAAACTTCACGAAATATAGTTTCTAAGATGGAAATGATTTATGAGTTAAAAATTATCTTAGCGTTTTCATAAGGATTCATGTCGCCACGAGGCGACAAAAGAATAGTCTGGTCAATGGATGGCAGTAAGAAAAATGAGGCGGTAGTTCGTGTTAATGAAGGCGGAACAATTATCTGTTATTTCTAGTAAAAAAAAAGGTAAAATAAATAGACACAGAAGCAAAATTCACGGTGGTAAAAACAATCTAATGTGTGTTTTAGTTTTGTTTTTGTGTTTTTGAAATGACAGGTTGCGAGAGATTTTTAGTCTGTAGACGCCAGACACAGTGAATAACTAACAGAGGAAAAGCCGAGAAATATGACAAAATATTAAAAGGATATAAACTGTGCCTAGCGAAGGAAATAATTTTGAAAAACACCAGAGAAAGAAAAAAGTCAAATAAAATGAACCTGTGATACGGAATTGAATTGATTCAAGCACATGTCAACATATTTTCAATTGTTCCATAGAGAATTGAAGAATTTAATGAATCAAAGACTAGGAAATTATTGCTGGAAGAAATAAAATCATGAAAAAATTCTGAAAGTTGAAGTTTTCAAAGGAGGCGAAAGAGAGAAAAAAATGGAGTAAAATTGGGGAGAGAGCGATAGAGTAAAAAGGGAGTAAAAGAGGAGACAGAAAATGATTGACTTGAGTAATAATAATAATAGTAATAATCAAAATAATATTCACCTTTGTCAGCCTAACTTATAAAAGTAACAGCATGAATATCTGGAACACTATGTGTATTTATTTTATGGTGAGACAAAAGAAGAAGAACCATTATAATAGGATGACGATGACGAAAATAAAAAAAAAACAAACAAAAAAACAAAAAGAAGAATCATGAAACGAATAAGGCGAAGAAAAAGACAAAAAAGAATCATAAAATGAAGATGCCAAAGAAGAAGATGAATCATAAAACGTCGACGAAGGTGATTAGAAAGAAGAAGACAAAGAAGAGAGAAAACGAATAAGACGAATCATAAAACGACGAGGACGAAAAAGGAGATGAATACGAAAATGAAGCAAAAGATGACGACGGAGAAGACGACGATGACGATGAAGAAGACGAAGACGAAGAAGGAGACGAAGACGTAGAAGAAGACGAAGACGGAGAAAAAGACGAAGACTGAGAAGAAGACGAAGACGAAGACGAATAAGAAGACGAAGACGAAGACGAATAATAAGAAGAAGACGAAGACGAATAAGAAGAAGAAGACGAAGACGAATAATAAGAAGAAGACGAAGACGAATAAGAAGAAGAAGACGAAGACGAATAATAAGAAGAAGACGAAGACGAATAAGAAGACGAATAAGAAGACGGAGAAGAAAACGAAGACGAATAAGAAGACGAAGACGGAGAAGAAGACGAATAAGAAGACGAAGACGAAGACGAATAAGAAGACGGAGAAGAAAACGAAGACGAATAAGAAGACGAAGACGGAGAAGAAGACGGAGAAGAAGACGAAGACGGAGAAGAAGACGAAGACGAAGAAGAAGTCGAAGACGGAGAAGAAGACGAAGTCGAAGACGAATAAAAAGACGAAGACGGAGAAGAAGACAAAGACGGAGAAGACGAAGACGAAGACGGAGAAAAAGACGAAGAAGAAGACGAATAAAGAGACGGAGAAGATCATAAAATGACGATGACAAAAAAAAAGATGACGACAAAAATGACGAATAAGAATAAGCATAAAATGAAGAAGAAAAAGCAGACGAAGAACACAAAGAAGAAGACGAAAGAGAAGAAGAAGCAGGAGATGAAGAAGAATTTTAAAACGACAATGCACAACTTATGTCGTCAAGGAAGTTACTTGTGGATAGTCAAACTATTCATGCCCATTTAAATAAATTAACAAAACGCCACAAATTGTCAAGAAAAAAAGTTGACCACTGTGACGTACCCAGACATGACCAACTTGATAAAGCACCGGCCAGAGGCAATGTCAAAAGGTAGACACACCAATAAATATACTCTGAGCCAGAAGCGAGCCCGGATGAACAACATTTTTATTTTTGTCTCCAGTTCCTCCATAGAAGAAGCTAAGTGAGAAGTAGCGAGAGACCTACAACATGCCACATGTGGAACAGAGGTTGAAGGGTGGAGAATAATTCGTCACTTACAAGGGTTCAGAGATATTTTTTATCAAGGCTGGAGAATGAGGTCTGGGCAGCTTCCACCCAGACATGACAACGGTACTCCATGTTTGGACTTATCTGGCTCTTGTAAACGTAGAGGATAGCAGTCAGCTACTTACTGGACGGGTAAGAAAGCCAACAATTTTATCTGCATTCTTAGCAACGGGCCGTATGTACGAGTTCCACTTCCGATCGGATGTGAGTTTGAAGCCCAACAGTCTTTCAAGGTACGGTGCTTACCAGAGAGAAGCTCCGTTTATCCTGATTGCTGGTAATCTGGGATCAGACTGGCGATGATGGAATGTAACTAGCTTGGTCTTCGAGGAATTGAATGTCGCCAGCCAGATTTCACCCCATTGAGTAGTTTGTGCAAGATCGGAAGAGACATCAGCCGCCAAACTCTGACCATCGAGAGTTTTAGAGATGCGCCCGTATACAGTCATATCATCGACATAGATGTTTAAAAATGATCTGAGTATATTCTTAGGCAGATCATTTATATAGATAAAACGAGGGTTGGTCTAAGAAGTGACTCCTGGTGGACGCCAGCGTTGACTGCTAGAGTTCCGCAGGACTGGATATTATTAACTACCTGCAGGGATATACATGTTAGGAAAAATTTTCTGTCCGAAAAAGACCTTTCCAGCGATTCTGGAGGGCTTGTGTAGAAAACCTTTGTAACACAGATCGTCGAAAGCCTCATGCTATGGTCCTCGAGGTGTGTTTGTTGTCATCGATTCTGTGATTGATAGCAGTGAGGACGTCAACAGTGGATCATACTGCTCCTCGCTGAAGAGATTTTTCTTTTCTAGTTGCTCGACGACTTTAATATGATCTCAAAAAGCCTACTGATGATATTGAAGTGACTGGCGGGTCTGTATTGGGAGCCGGGAGATCGCACGCCCGTGTTCTCGAAAATAGAGCATACGCTTGGCAGGATTGGGAATATTAGGGGTAGATATTCTTAAGCACAACCACTTAATTTTGCCTGGGCCAGTGGATTTCTCAGGGGCAAGGCCTTTGAAAATTCTAGAGATTATCGTGCTGTAGTGGTAATATTACTGAGATTGTGCTCAATGAGACGTGCGAATTGAGGAGAAGATGGTCTTTACATTATTTACATTATTCGGACTATTGTCCTCATCTTTGTCGCCATGTTTATTACAATGTTTCGGCCGTTGTACGTTCCAGTCTTCTTCAAGTGGTTGGAATGTCGAACTGAATCCTTTATTTCGCTCACTGGAGAAGACTGTTCTAGTTCCACGTGCCATGTTTCAGTTATCTCCTGTTAATTCCCCGCTGCAAGTTCTCCACTGTCTTAACTGGGTATTGAACTCACACTCTTGGCGTCCTGTCACTGGATCTAACCAACACCTTTATCCACTGTACCATGTGACCTAATACCTTATCTAAGAAATATAGACAGATACTGAGGAATGGTCTTTGTCGTTTAACTTTGAGTTATAGGCAAAGATATAGGCGAAGAGGTTCGCCTTATCTGTCGAGTACGATATGACCACGGGGCTATTTATAATGGTCTGGACTGCTTGTGCGTAGCTGAATTTCTTTGCGGCGATTAAGGGCAGTTCTGTATGCAGTGAGGGCCGAACTGCATCGCTCTTTGCGGTAGAAGTAGTGATTTCGGTGAGTTATGCCTGCAGAGCATTTGGGGGTAAACCAGGGTTGACTGTTTGATATATGAAATAAGTACCTAATCGAATTTAAAGGTTTATTTACTGGATGATGACAATCTCTATCAGATTTAGAATAAAAACGTGCATGTGTAAAGAAACCGTAATCATTTTTAAAATGTCTTCATTATCGAAGTTTTGATTAATAGTCGAGTTTAAAGCTTTAAAATGGCGCGTAAAACGAATTTGTAAGAGAAGGATAATATTTTAATAATTTCAGGGTTTGTAAAAATTTAAACAACTTCGAGCATGACGGACACGTACCATCAAACTTTGCTGAAATTTGTTAAGGATTCAGGAAGTATGTCGTATAAGTGTAACAGGAAGCCATTATATTGCGAGTCTGTGTCTCATATTAAAAAAAAAGGTTATAAAACAACAGTGTTTTTCAACTAAGAAATATTTGGACGTTGTGACAGTAAATATATATTGTTATAAACAATATTTTGAGTCTAAAAGGAAGTGGTAAACATGCAAACTAGCTTTTTAAAAAAGATTTCCTAGAAAATAAAAATGGAATCCACAAAAAAATACATTCTTTTTGGCGGCTAATGTGTGATAACAAGCATGGGTTAGATAGAGTTGTGAACTGAGAGGTGAAGATGGTGTTAGGATAGTAGGTTAGAAATATGTTGACTTTTCGAGACATACGTGGTGTTATGAATTAAGATGAAGCCAAGAACTGTCATAAAGAAGATGATAATATCTACTAAAACGCTCCATTAAATACGGTAAATAAAATTAAATATTTCAACACGAAACAGGTAGTACATTATTAACATTATTCGAACTATTGTCCTCATCTTTGTCGCCAAGAACACATGGCACAGTGGATAAATGCGTTAGTTAGATCCAGTGACACGACCCAAAGAGTGTGAGTTCAATACCCGGTTAAGGCAGTGGAAAACTTTTAGAGGGAAATTAATAGGAGATGACTGATAACTGACATCCATTAAAAATATGATTCCTTCGCCACATAAAATGTTCTCGTGTTTCAAAAACGAGAGCTGAAAACCTCAATATAATTATTAAAATTAAATTGAATTAAGGTATCAAGCCCTCTTTCATCCTCAAGCAAAAATATAGGAAAAACCAATCTTGAAATTTACGCATCTTTATAAGCATGTTCGCAAAATTAATTACTATGGAAACGGCTGGGGCGACCATTTTGATAGGGGGCCTAAGAGGTCATTTTTATCCACATAACAGTCACCTTCTGAAAGAGGTGAAGCTTGAGGTAGGGTGGGGTATCGATTTCAAAGCGGATAATGGCTTTCATGTACGCACATCCTCTGGTCAATTACAGTGAAAGATAGCTTTTGGCACCATTATTGGCACCATATATATATATATATATATATATATATATATATATATATATAAACCCAAGTATAGAATTGGTGTATAGGAAATAAATTCCAATTACCAAAAATACTATTCTTGAAAGAGTGCTCAATACAGAGTAGAGCATATATAATCATTTATTCGAAAATTATAGCACCATCACTTGAGAAGACGTTGAAACAAAATGGATATTTTGTACTGATTTTATAATATATATATATATATATATATATATATATATATATATATATATATAATAAAAGAATATATATATATATATATATATATATATATATATATTCTATTATTTTATATTATTCTCATACGGAAATATCGTTGCTAACTAAGTTGGACAAAGGACAAAGTATTTTTTAAATCAATATGTCTCACATCTGCAACATAATAGAACCACAAATAATGATTCAGAAATAGCCTGAACCTAAATGACGGGTTTTCTAAACTTTATATGCTTACTGGTTGAATTACATACGCGTTCCTTTGTTCACTAGCATGACGTGTAGCTAATCATTTGATTCTGACGTATACTAACTTAGTTGTGTGATTAGTGACGTGTACTATAACCATGTCAGAGAATATGAATAACTCGTACTTTGATCACGCCAGCCGTTGTCAAATGATATGAAAATAATTCTATTGAGACATTGTGATCAAGTAACATAGTTGAAGAAGTTAGAAATATATTGAAAGTGAGTATATATTTAACTATGTGTAACAGACTAGCGTAAAACTTATCAAAAATACATTATTCTCCAGTGGTAAATAGAGTATTATAATTATCCGTGAAGAATGCGAATTCATGTTCGATATGTAACCTTGAATCTTGGAGAACGAATCTGTGGTAAAATTCCCCAGTGTTCAATTTGCAGACTTTACAAAATTTCCATAAGCTACATTTAATGTGAACATAATTGTTCAACTTCTCCGCTCCGTATAGTGTATAAAATAAGAATCTCTCTCTCTTGTTCACACTTTATATATATATATATATATATATATATATATATATAATTATTTAAAATTTACTAAAGCACTTTGAATTATTAACCTAACGGTTCTTTCCTATTTTTCTATAGACTTACGCACACACACATACACACTTGTATATATACACACACACACACTTGTATACACACACACACACACACACACACACACACACACACTTGTATACACACACACACACACACACACACACACACACACACACACACACACACACACACACATATATATATATATATATATATATATATATATTAGTGAATATACATAATATCCAATGTCGATATCACTACTGGAGTTTCATGCAGTTCCTGCAATCATCAGGTGTGGATTCTGGCCGTTATCTGTTGCGTTTTCATGATGGTGATTCAAAATTGGGTTGACAAATTTGTCTATTTAAAATATAGCCTTAACTATTAATAACTTATATCGTTCAAATTTTAATAGTCTCAGAAGTCATTAGCTATAACTTTCTTTATATACCTATACACGCGTACAATGCAATATTACAGCACTCCATTAATTCATAACGTGTGTTTAAATATAATTTCACCGTTATAAGTATATCAGATATATAGTCCCGACATATTTATTTATTTATTCGTCTAGTTATTGGTTTATTAATTTATTCATTTATTTATTGTCACCTTTATATTATATGTCTAATCTGTGTTATAATTTATGTTAACGAATATAACTCAGGTTTCTTATGCTAAAAACATGAGAGTTACCCCCCTTGATATATTGCTTACATCCCCAAACCAAATGAGTATGAGAAAGAAAAGTATTTGTCGATCGTATTAATATCGTCATGTGTCCAGAAGTCGATGAAGAACAGTAATTAAACTTGTCTCACAAACAGGGTGACAGATGACGTCGCTTAATAATTTCTGAATACGAAATAAAACACATTTCCAATGAAAATATCTGAGCATTCATATATATATATATATATATATATATATATATATATATGGTTTTCTAACATGACTTTCATTTTTAGTTTATTTTTAATTATTCTGAGATAATGATTAAATCATGGAGCTTTTGTTAACAGTGTTGTGAGTTCCATTTATGTTAAATCGGGCAAGAAAGCAATTTCAGTTCGTTAGCATATGAATTAATACTGAACGTACAAAGGTCGTTACATGTTGAATATTAATGAGTTTCTTTGTTGATGTTAGTCGCAGCGAATCGAAGGTGAGGTTTTGAGGCATTCGAAAACAATACAGTGCTTTATTTTATTACTTGGGGAAATTTAGATTGGTTTCAAATATCTATCTATCTATCTATCTATCTATCTATCTATCTATCTATCTATCTATCTATCTATCTATCTATCTCAGTCCGTTCATATCTATCTATCTATCTATCTATCTATCTATCTATCTATCTATCTATCTATCTATCTATCTATCTATCTATTCTTATCTGGTGGATGAAATAGCAAATTCTTTGACGGCTGTGATCTTTGGCCGAGACCATAATTTCTATTTCTTAATTTTAAAGCAAAGATTTTAACATATATATATATATATATATATATATATATATATATATATATATGTGTGTGTGTGTGTGTGTTCTTATATCTTACATTCTTATATATATATATATATATATATATATATATATATTATAATATCTTACATTCTGATATATATATATATATATATATATATATATATATATATGCAGTAAAAGAATTAGGAGATCACCTTTGTTTCAAATTTCGGTATCATCAATCGATTTCGATCGATTGTTTTCCAAACGCTTTATTTAAAAAAAATACATTTTTTATGAACACTGTATTTTTTAAAAATAAATAAATGAATGAATAAGGGTAGGATGTGGGGTGTTGTAGAAGGTGAGGAGGAGGAGGGAAAAGCAAGTGTATTGGAAATGTATTGCCGGGGGGGTTAAGTGAAATGTATCAGTGGGGGTTATGTACTTTCTTTTCATACCACTTCATCTAAACAATGCATCATAATTTCCAGTCTCTCATTCAAAAGGTTTTTTGATCTGGAAATGTTATTATAGCTATTTTTTTTGTTGAAAAAGGTTTCAGGTGTTACTATGATTGTTATAAATTTTTGCTTTTTTAAAAATTTTCCAGTTTAAAATCGGATATTTTTAAAAAAAATTATCCTTTAATTTCTACACATGGTTGGCTAGTTTACAAGAATTTCGAATTTGCTTAAAAGGTAACTTATGATAGTACCATCCCTTTTTAAATTTAACCCCAGTACAGCCGATATATATATATATTTTCTGGCTATTTGTATCGTATTACTTCTGCTTTGTAAATTACTGTTTCAGTTTTGCAAAACACCATCTAACGGACATCAATTTTCATTTCTACAATTGCATATCTCAATGTTAACAATATTTTGCTGTACGTTAGTTTTTAATTTCTAGCGTTTTGTCTTTTATTTGTGGTTTTCAATTACTAGTACAGCTGCAGCCTTATTTTACTGTGTTTTTATTAAATATTTTATGTATTTCGGAATTTTTGGGGACGTGTTTATGAAGTAATTTGAAAAATGTTTTCCGTATTTTACACTTGACCTCTAAGTTAAAAATGTGTAGGGAGTTAAACCAAATGATATTTTTTTCATTTCCTCAATTTTTTCTTCATTTGTTTTATTTGAGGTTTAAATTCCTGTTTGGTTTTATGCTCCCCATAATGTGGTTTCATATTCTTTCTTTTTATCTTTAAAAATTATTTTACTAAAGGAATTTCTAGAAAACCTGGACACTTTTCTTTTGGGATTAAGTTTATTATACTCGCAGAGTGGTTGGATCTGAAATACGCGTATTTTAATTCAGTATCGGATTTCATCTCTTGGAGATACTGCCAGTTTGTAGATTTATTTCTGCATCATATTTTTCACAATTTTCTATTCATATCGACTTCTATTTCAGTCGAGGTTTTTGAAGAGTTGGAAAAGAGCTTTACTTATATGGTCATCAGCTGAAAGGCTGAAACCAAACTAATATTTTATACTTAAATGCTCTACATGTTAATGTGTATTAAGCAATTTTAATACTACTGTTTCCTGGAATAATTCAACTCTGATCATTAAATTTTTATTACACACACACACACACACACACATATATATATATAATAGTTGGCCACTCGTATTCGAGGATACTCGTGCGGCTAGCCAATCTCTATTGCAGACGCTCGCTCAGGGACATTTGCGTCTGTTCAACCCTCACAGAGCCAATCTGTGCTTTATAATGCAACTATGGTGAGCAGACCTTACTCACTTGTGACTTCCTGGTAGCACTATATATATATATATATATATATATATATATATATATATATATATATATATATATATATATATATATATATAGTTAAGTTATGAAGAACTTGGTAATCCGTATGGGTAATATATATCACCGGTTGCCTAAAATGTGCATTTTCTTATTTATAAGCGCTCTATCCCTAATATTGAGCACTTTAATCAATAAATATATGTTATCACTTATATATATATATATATATATATATATATATATATATATATATATTTGTGTATTTAGGCAGAAATCCTTCTTTTCATGCACATTTCATTGAATATGACAGACAAGGTGCTTTGATATATATATTTTTTTAACAATTTCTCATATGATCTTAGAATTTATTTCGTTTATGAGGTTAAATTATATAAAAATTATCCAATTCTTTCTTTTCGAGCACTTTCGGCTATACATTTAGCCATTTTCAAGGTTGAAATATATGAACTGTTAACAAGAAGTAGATTGTTGTATGTCTGGGTTTTAACAACTCGGAATTCTGAGATAAAGAAACGATAAATGATAAAGATACATAAGGTGCTATGATGTTTGTAATTGCTATATTAACTGAAAAAACAGAGAATGACAAGATGTCAACATTGTGTATTATGTCGAAATTGCAATGACAAGATTCGAAGAGTTCGCAAAACAGAAAAAGAAAGAAACAGGAATAAGAGACCAAACTGCCTTACAGGGAATAAAAGAATGAAATGGATCGCAAAATGGACAAAGAAGAGAATATAAATATTTTGAGAATAGTTATGTCGAAACTTCAAGACAACGTCAACAGGAGGAAAACAAATCAACATTAATAAGATTATGCAGAGGAATACTTAAAAGAGAAATTAAGTTGCTCTTAACGCATAGGCACCCAAGCCTCAGTTCCCTTATTGTTCTAGGGTCCCAGCACTATATCTTAATTCATTTTGGCTCAAACGGCTTTGTTTTAACATGGTTTCATATATGAAGCAAGGATATCATAGGTAATATTTATTACCCGCGATCCAACAGCATTTCATTCGTTACCTGAGTCCATTTTGCAACACAAACCACACGTATACATGGTATATATCTGTGTACTTAAAAATAAAAAAAATGACCCCCCCCGCAAAAAACAAGAAAACACACATCAGTACAAATTCCAAAATGTAAACGAAATAAAAGACAAAAAGATGAAAATATTTAAATAATTTGGAAAAAAATGTGATTCTTGTGTACCATAATCTCATAAGCAATCAATCATAGTATCCCTCTCCAAATATCATTCTCATAGAAAAAAAAAAGGTGAAAAGTGATCCACCACGACACTCCGTTGGGTCGTGTGAAAGCCCATGTTTTAAGAGCAACCCCATCAATGCCATGAGAATTAACTAGTGCACAAAATGGATAAAGCATAATAGTTTAATTTTTCTACACTGGTATTTATTTACAAATGTCAGATCAGGCTCACGGACCACGAACTTGATGCCAGTCACGAGGCGACACCGTGGCTTGAGAGACCTTAAACTTACAGCTGACCTCAAACGGAACTCGTACATACTATCCATCGCTAAAGATACAGTTTAAATAGTCAGCTGCCCGTAGTTTTCCAGGATCCTCATGCTATCCTCTATCTTTATGAGAACCAGATCAGACAGAAAATGGAATTCTGTTGTCATAAATTGTGTGGGAGCTGCCCTGCCCTCACTTTCGAGTCTCAATAGAGTGCAAAAGCATCTCTGAGTCCATGTGGGTGACGAATTATTTTCCAACATCTCTCAATGGTCGGATGTGGCCAGTCGCTCACTGCTCTATTACCATCTCCATGGAAACTGCTCGTAAATTTTCTGCATACCTTTGTTCCGTTAGTTTTAACCTTCACAGCTAGGACCATCATGTTGCTTATATAGTATCAAAGTACCCACATTCTCTCCGTATTCCACTGGTGAGAAGCAAGTTCTACTCGAAGAGCCTCTTCCCACGAACCACTTCTATGTGGAATCGACCTAGAAGAAAAGGTTCAGCCGATGACTAAAATCTTAACCTGTTCAAGTTCAAGATTAACCGTTATTTTCTTCTCCTATCTAGATAAACTGTCTCTTAACGTAATGCTCTACGTCGAGTGGCCACTGAGCCTTGTGCATGATGAACGTTAATGTTAAAAAAAATTGTAGTCATATCTTGGCTGGGAATATCCAATCCTCACCTTCGCCTTTTCACAGTTAATAACCGTTTTTGTGATCTTGTGGGTCATAAACTATTTTCCATCCCACAGAAGAAACGTTGCTCGCCTGTTGCTTAATCTATTGCTATGTTAATGGCAGATGTGCAGGCTAACTTGGGTACTTAGTACCCTCATCTCTAGAGGTTAGGACCAAACACATGATATAACTTGGGTAGGGTCATGCACATTCACTTCATATTCGGTCATTTTCCCCATAATTGTTATTTGTGGAAAATACTTCTGAATAGTTGCTTTCCTGATCACAACGATCGTAACCTTTTCAAGCCGAGGGTCAACCATTTTCGACCATAAATATCCTCAAAATAGAGACCTCTTACTTCCTCCTTGGACGCCGCTACAACAACTTCATTGGGTCTTGTATTGCAGGAACAATTGTATTAAAATAGATAGAAATAAATGAACCATATGACCATCGAAGTCGACAAGTTGGTCCATAAAGGGTACAAGTTGTGTAAGTTGATTTACTGAGAACTGTTGAAATGGCTACATCTTAACCACTCAGACGATTGGTGTACGCACTGGACTGAAGATCGCCAAGAAAACAAAGCACATAAAATCCTATGAGAATTTCCCATTCAGGTAATCATACAATTACAACTAAAACTGTCTGACCTGAAAGAAACTAATCTTGTCATTGAACGAAGGAAATGTTGAAAAATCATGATAACAATGGCTTCAGTCATTTTCTGGGAATTGTGAACGGCCAGTAAGGTTATGTGGAGATTGGAAGGATTTAAAACAGGTGGAATACCAAGAAATATTTTGTAATATTCTTACTAACACTTCCATTACCGTGTAAGCTGTTAGTTAATAATAGGGGTATAAATACTCAACGAATAAAGCAATAATAAAGGAGTAAAACAACCGTAGTCAGAAGCAACGAGCCATTGTAAACTCCAGAATCTTTACCTGCATCGATTTTAGCCGCATCGTATGCGCTTCATGAGGGCAGCGACATACAGTTTTGAATTCGGGCTTGTCCTACTTCTGGAATGTTTGACACCTAGAGCCAACGAGTACAGTATAACCTACTCTTTAACCCATAGTTGGGGGATTGATGAAGTGAGGGTTACCGTTTTAAAAGAATTGAAACTCGGCTACCAATCTGTAATTCTGAGTCGATATCCATTACACCACCTGCACATCCCAAAAATAAAAATGATAAGACCGCGTGAAAGATTTTTTTTACAGTGAATACACATGAAACTCTAAAAAAAAAAGAGAAAAGAATGGAAAATTGTAGAGAAATAAATGAAAATATATATCTATATTCATGGGAGTCAATAATGTCTTGGACGAAATCAATTACAACTGATTGTTGTCGACTCAAAAACTCAACAGGGTTTTTACTCAGATTTGCAATCGAAATAAACTTAAAGCAAGATGATTGATGACGTGGAGAGGAGAAAATGATCGATGAAGAGAAAACAAACGACGGATAATTTAATACTGAGGAGATATTAGATATTAAATGAAAACTTAGCCTTTTCATTGGTATGACAGCAAAATAGTTACCAAGATACGTTTGTTCTTTTTTATTGTGATTCACTTCGTAATTTTTCAGCGTAACAAGAAGTTATCCGAGTTCAGACTTTAGCCCGAATTCTTATGGCTTTAAGAATTGTTATCGTGAAATTCTTTAACTTGTTACATTTTAGCAGATTATCCGTTGAGACTAACTAGATAGTGTGCATATAGTGCCATATGTAAGCAAATATGTTTTCGAACATAAACGAGATATTCGCCTCGGTGATTTAAACAATGCTTTATTTGTACACATAACTAAATTTAATCATAATTTCGATTTTGATTCTGTGAAGATTTTAAAATATATTCATAATAAAAAATCTTAGACGGATTTATGAGGCAGGCATAATATCTATCTCACGCACGGTGAATAATAAACCTGGCTTCTTTAATATTTCCCCTTTTCTGGCAAGATTAATGCTGGACAAACGTACTTATAAATTTTAGATTAAAATAAAATTCTTTTTCATTTAAAATAAACTCTATTTTAGGAATACGTTTTCACAACATCACCCACGTGACGCCGAAGTGATCGTATTGCGAAGCGGAACGCTGATCTTAAAAATTTCAGTTATTCTGTTTTGATTAGTCTTATGTCTATCCTCTTTTCATGTTGACTTGAATATCGTCTAATTTTAATTATGTTTTAATAACTATGTCCTGAAGAAGGTCTACTAGACCGAAACGTCTGACGTCGACATTGAAACAACATTAAAACAGCATACTTGCATATTCGGATTTTTGTTTTTTCCATATTTTTCTTCATATATATATATATATATATATATATATATATATATATATGTATCATACTTATTATAAAACCCAGGTTGTGTGTGTGTGTGTGTGTGTGTGTGTGTGTGTGTGTGTGTGTGTCTGTACGTTTATATATTGGATCGGATTTCCTACATTTTCAAACCGATTTCAAATAAAACTTCACTTTTTTTTTTGGCAGGTAGTGTTTCTTATTGTCTTGCACACTTTTTTTCTTTATTTTTACATTCAGAATGCTTTAAAAATTCCATTTACAAGACAATTGTTTATAATAAAAATTCTATTCAATTGGTAGACTCATAACGATTGAAAACAATGTTTTTGTTTGAATTTGGGTTTGACCAATTCGTAAAAAAACAAACAAAAAAACTAGTTAAGACATGCGTGTCCGTCAACCTTAAACAATAATCTTTGTCAATTTTATTTTTCAGTCTTTATGATGGTCGATACTTGATCTATCTCTTACTGTTACATCCCCCGGGCAACGCCGGGCTCTCTACTATATATATATATATATATATATATATATATATATATATATATATATATATATATATAGATAGATAGATAGATAGATAGATATAGATATAAAGTATATTTGGGCATTTCAATAGAGGAGCCATATCAAGTTGAAACACTGGTTCCTGTACGATCACTGAAGTTAAGCAACGTCAAGCCTTGTCATTACTTAGATGGTGACCGCTTGGGTTGTGCGATTGTGATGTGCGTTGTGAGCTTAGATGTGTCATGTGTAATCGATAATCGGAGAGCCGTATTCCTATTCGATCGATCACGAATCCCTTTTTTATACTGCCTTGTCTACGCAGTCATGTAGTTTCTTTCGGAGTCAATCATTAAAAAAATGCCATCTTCGAATCTTATATTGTTAGAATTCTGCTCATCGATAATAAATCATGGTCTCCAGTCCGCTTAGGATAGCGTTCAGGGTAAATAAATCTGTCGAGAAGGCACATGCCCATTTCTATTTTTGTGTAGCTAGCTAATTCATTTTTGGAGACGAAAAAACTTCTTTTTGTTGCGTATAAGTTAAACTTGATAAAAAGAGTACGTATTTTTGCTGCTTGCCCCACAATACGCTGCAAATGACAGTTTCCAAACTTCGAATGAAAGAGCTTGAAGGGCTTTAATGTACCTACTGGTTATCCAACGTCTGATTTCTAATTCTTGCATTCTTTCATGTAATTTCGCTGCTCATATCGGAGAATAACATGCGCACAAAAAATTGAGAAAGTAAGTTCCCAAAATGGTCTCGTATTTGATTTAAAGTAGATGTGCTTTTAATGTAGATAATGCTTTTGGCGTTTTGAAATTATTTCTGTAACAGCCAATGATTTCTTTATGCTATCCTGTAAGACAAAAGAATAAGAAGCAGAGAGAAAAAAATGGTTCGAAACATCACTGAGTTCCCTGGATGATCATTCACAATGACTCAGATATTGTCTCCCAACAGAGACATATGGATGGAGCTGGTCATTACTCAGCTCGACAGCGACATTGCAATCACTCATGTTTATGGGAGTTGTGATAATATTGATTATAGATGAACTTGTCTTGGGAAGTCGAAGATCAATTATCAAACTAAAGAATATACACCTTTCGCTGGGACATTCCGAATGTATATCTGCTAGATTTATTTTAATATCTGGCACGTTTGAAAAAGGTTTTGCATGCTGGTATTCTTGGACGAATTTTGTTTCTTCTGGACGAATTTTGTTTTGATTAAATCATAATAAATCGCGAAACTAAAGGTATCTAAAATAGCCACTCTACTCGATATATTTGCATTTTGCACGTGTCGCCCAGGGGTCTATTCTGGGACCTACGCTGTTCCTAATTTTCATCAACGACCTTCCAGTGTCATCTGTTCTTAAGTCAATATCTATGATGATGACAAAACTAATTACTCCTGTCTTAATTGTTTGATAATTTTGATGGGTCAAATTGACGGCCTATTTAAAAATAAAATGGCCTACAATAATTTGTTGATTGGGTCATGAAATAGATTGTCAAAAACGAAATAGATTTTTCCAAACGAAACTACTCTCTATTAAACGTCTGATAAAAGCGTCTTTCCATTCCATCAAACTTTTATGTCTTCCATGGTTGACGCTAACCCCCGGGAGTGACACACTTCTAAGGTTATGATTTCCGCTGACATGAAGTGGAAAGATTATATTGAATCAACTGTTAGGTCTATTGCGAGGAAAGTTGTTTCATTGTGCCAAGCTAGACAACCTTTCTCTAGAGAATCTATCTTACACATTTTTAAGTCTACTACTCATCCAAGCATTGAATATCCAGCAAACTTAGGTCTGGCAAATATGTTATATATCTAGAAATTCTGGATAAAATACAAATAAGAAATAGCAAATGTTATTGGCCCTAACCGGACATCTTGGTTTCAGCCACTTTCCTACCTACATTTTCCCTGTGTCTGTTCTACAAATACTTTCATGGTAAATGCTCTGATAAGTTATTTGGTATCTAGTCTTTATAAGTTTAAGCGCAGTAACAGAGTGGAAGCAAAGTCTCATCTTTTTACACTTGAAATGGCTTTGATGTAGCCAACTGTTTCATCTCGCCATCTTCTAACTTCTAGAATACACCCCGGCTTCTTGCGTTCCAATCAACTTTGATCTTCAGAAATTTAAAAGGCAATATCGATCTTTATCATCTCTCTTTTTAATTCCTGTCATATTATTGTTCTCTCTCTCCTCAAAAATGTCTTCCTTTTGTTATATTCTTTCACATTCAGTAACCAATTGCATCTTAGTGTATTTATTGCCTTGATTAGGATGAAATGATTAAAAAAAACCGTAATTTTCAATGGATATTTTAAAATCCAACAGTATTTCTTCTTAGTACAAACTTTTGCGTGTAGGTGCGTTTGAGTTGATATCAAAGTAAGTAATCTCTCTAATTACATAAAACAGTAAAATTCAGCCTTGTTGTATTAAAAGCCTTTTATTGATCTAGAAATGATATATTAACAGAAATATTTTTCTTGTATCGAACAAAAAGATGAAGACAGGTGTTTAAGCCTTAAAACTATGCTATGATAAATGGGGAGAATAAATCGATTTTCCCGAGTCATTTTGATAATAAAATTATAGGAAAAATACCTTGAACATTGTACAATTTCTGGTCTCATTGGCTACAACATACATTATTTACATTAACACATAATATATAGAAAATAAAATTAATTCCCCCAATATATTTTCTCCGAATAAAAAAAGATGGAATTAGCTTGTGATAGAACCGGATCTGTCAGAAACAAGGGTGCCGCTTGCGATTAAAAAAAATAAAATATTTATTTAATTAGTTCGGTATGGAAAAATTTTTCTTGGTTCTGCATTTTTTTTATATACTACAGTATAATAATTGCAACAGCAATAAAGTATTGAATAAAATTATAAACTTTATATATTTAGAAAAGATAATTTTAAGGTTTCTCTAATACTGAACAAAGGAAGATGCGAGAAACATTTGGTTTCAGGCTAATC
Source organism: Acanthosepion pharaonis (assembly GCA_903632075.3). NCBI lineage: Eukaryota > Metazoa > Mollusca > Cephalopoda > Sepiida > Sepiidae > Acanthosepion > Acanthosepion pharaonis. The sequence continues at coordinate 2,218,006 of CAHIKZ030005388.1, read as the reverse complement.
TATTGGAATTCGAATCTTTTCGCCATGGGTATTCATATACAAACAAATCTTACGGAAGTGATGTGAGGAATTTTTGGAATGAATGGAGAAATCGTTAAGTGAATGGGCGTCATAAAAGGATGGAATTAAAAACTATCAAGACGTCCGTGGATCAGTGTAGAAAGGTCGAAGAGAAATGGGGAATATGAAAATCAGAAGAAAAAACTGAAGAAAAACTGAAGAAAAAGCAGAAAAAAAACAGAAGAAAAAACAGAAAAACAGAAGAAAAAACAGAAGGAAAAACAAGAAAAAACACAAGAAAAAACAGAAAAAACACAAGAAAAAACAGAAAAAACACAAGAAAAAACAGAAAAAACAGAAGAAAAACTGAAGAAAAAGCAAAAGAAAAAACAGAAAAACGGAAGAAAAAACAGAAGGAAAAACAGCCCCCAGAAAAAACAGAAAGAAAAACAGAAAAAAAAGGCAGAAAATGAAAATTCAAGTAAGAAAGGAAACTAAGTGTAGAAAAAAGTCAGTCAGAAAAGTGGAAATAAAAGAAAAATTTAAAGAAAAAAAAAGCAGAGCGGAAGTGAAGAAAAAGAAAGGAAATATATAAAAAATGATACATTATTTACATTATTCGGACTATTGTCCTCATCTTTGTCGCCATATTTATTACGTTTCGGCCGTTGTATGCGTCGGACTTCTTCAGGTAGTTTTGTCGAACTGAACCCTTTATTTCGCTTACTGGGATAGACTGTTCTAGTTCCACGTGTTATGGATACATGGCACAGTGGATAGAGGCGTTAAATACATCCAGTGACAGGACCCAAATAGTGTGTGTTCAATACTCGGTTAAGGCAGTGGAGAACTTCCAGAGGGAAATTAACAGGAGATAACTGATAACTGACATCCATCAAACATGGCACGTGGAACTAGAACAGTCTACCCCAGTGAGCGAAATAAAGGATTCAGTTCGACATTCCAAACACCTGAAGAAGGCTGCAGCGTACAACGGCCGAAACGTTGTAATAAATATGGCGACAAAGATGACGACAATAGTTCGAATAATGTAAATAATGTCCATAATACCTCATCTCAGAAATATAGACAAAAATTGATTTATTTAGAAAACCAACAAGGATAGAATAATTGAGACAAATAAATGATAAACAATTCAGTAAATAATTGATGGATTGATCTGTTTTAACAGCATATCAACTCTGTAAAAAATATTTTTTATTAAATATATGAGTTGTAAATCATCTTTATGTTGTTACTTCCATCACTCTCCACTTATGTGTTTAGAACGGAGTTTATTAGTGGTTGGATCAGTTATATTTTTTTATTTTAAGAGCATATCTGTCGGTTATTTAATATAGAGAAGCTTTTTATTAAATATATGTGTTGTAAATCATCCTTTAATTTCTTACTTCCCTCACTCTACATTTATGTGTTTAGAACGGAGTGATTTAGTAATATAATTTGTAGTATAAACCCTACTACCCTAGGATCGTTTCTTTTATCTTATTGAAAAGACAAGACTAATCGTGTCATAAAATCGTTTACGTATATCTGTGAGGTCACTACACTCGGTTAGAATATATTTTACGATATGGCATGAAATCTGAAAAAGTATACCTTGCAAATACATCACAACCCAATAATCGACGTATAAGAAAGAGAAACATTTCAGCAAATCAAATAGGAAAGAATAATTGAGGCAAATAAATGTTAAATAATTCATTAAATAATTGATAGATTGATCTGATTTTATAGTATATCAACTCTGTCGAAAATATTTTAAAAAATATATGACTTGTAAACCATCTTTATGTTGCTGGTTATGTGTCTAGAACAGAATTAATTAGTGCTAGGATCGTACATAATTATACCTTCGTGAATAGGTACCCTAGACTAGTCATGTCATAAAATCGTTGACGTACAGAAACGAAGTCACTAAATGCGTTTAGAATATATTTTACGGTATGACATCCAGTTTGAAAAAGGTATACCATTCACATGCATCACAGCCAAATATAAGCAATATGGAGACAGATTTTGATAAAAGCAACGCATAAATTTGTATGTGGGGCTCAGAAATAACTTCAGGTCGAGTAACACAGTCAGCTGAGTCGCTTTTCGATTGAGGTTGTTCGAGTGTATTTAGATGTGCATTCCAAATCGCTTTCCTTCAAACGCTTGTTTTTTTTAAACAAATCTCAACATCCAGCCACGGTGCTTTCCCACCAATTCCTCTCAATCGTTGACCTATAGAGGAAAGGTCACTACAATCGATGTGAATTCTGATTTGCTGGTCATTCAGAAGGATGCTCATTTTTTTTTTAGGGTAAACGATTTAGTGATATAGGTGCGCCCTATTCTGATTCTTGATAGGAAGATTTCTTCCTTCCGAGAAAGACCGAGATAATAATAATATTATCAAAGAATGGGTTTAATTTTGTAAAGTTTGCAGTTTTTCCATAAACCTTGCCATTTATTTTAAATATATTAATTCATAGTTGCTTAGATGTATTTATAGGGACTTTTCAAATTTGAAATTTTCACCTGTAGGGATTTCTTTGCAGATATGTCAGCTTTTCCAGTTCCGTGGATACCAATAAGGCTACCGTACCGAACTGAAGACACATTATTATGTTGAAGATTAAATTGATCCTATTTAGTAATTTAACTATTAATTTATAAGTACATTAAATATTAAGATGCTATTAGTGTTTTTAGTTTCTCAATGATGTAAATACAGATATGGAATCTGAGAAAACTAGGAAGCTGTCTGGTTCATTGTATCTTTGGATATCTAAAGCTAAGTCTATGATTATAGCTTCAACACTAAAAATAGAGCACTTGTCAGGTATTTTTATATTGCTATGTCAACAATAATTTTTTGAGCCATCAGTATGTATGTGCGCTATGGGTGCTCTTATAAAATAGTACCAGTTTCTTTTAAAAAGGTAAATTGACTGATGTCAGTTTTAGTGTGTTTGATGAGGTTTGGTAAAAGTTGGAGGTTTTTGTTAATCAAGGAAGTTATTTCCAGAGTAGTAGATTCAGTCCAAGCAAGGAGGGATTGACACTAGTACGCAGGGGAGCGAAAGCGAAAGAAAAGACTGAGTGTAGGGAGGATTGAGAAAAGGACAAAAGATGAACGCGATTGTCGTTGCATTTAAATGTTTGAAGACTGTAGTTATCAGGGAAGCAAGTAAACGGGAGGGAGTTTCACAGGCGGCAAAAAAAAAAAATGTTTGAACTCGATGTGGCGGTTTCATTTAACTATTTCAACGGTAAAAGTTTTGAAGCTAGATGCCAATATAGTAGCACGCTTAAATTTATATAGCCGGAACAACAGGAAAAATAGTCAGAGGTGTTGCCATGGAAATATTTGTAGAAAAGACAGAGGGAAGCCACATCACTTCGGTGAAATTGTGACTGAAGTCGAGATGCTAAGTCAGGATCGATTACATTACAGATCCTTTATGGGAAAATTAACGTCACCCAATACGAGTCGTAAAAGAAGAACAAAACACAAGACAAATGAGCTGCTTAAAAGCATACTTTTATATAAATAATACATTTGTACAACGAGAAAAAGAAGAGCGAATTGCTAAGCATATTTCTTTTAACAGTTAATGTCAGTCCAATGGGGGTGAAGTTCAATAAATTAATTTGTTTAAAATCGGTATAAACACTTATCTGAAGTTGTTCATATCTCTTCTTCTGATGTCTGCTTGTCGATGCATTAACACGTCTATTCGGTTTTACTCGTAGACATCATCGCCTGTTCTTTGGAGTAGGCTAAAACGCATCCTGTCATCTCGATGGTCTTCAAACCTCTCATTTGGCCCCTTAAATATATTTGGCCCCTAAATTTGACCCCTACCCATTGTTACCAGATAAATAGACACGTCTCCTCTACCAGTAATCTTATCATCCAAGGGGAGATAACCTATATTTTTCATACATTCTTCCGATTTTGTCAAGTAACGGATAATCGGAAGAAAAGAAATGAAGATCTGTTTAACAAATCAAGGAGGAAAGAATAATGATTTAAGAATCAAAGAATAATCAAAGGCAAAGAATAAAGAATAAGTAAAATTAAAGGTGATCGATTCAATAAATCAAGTAGGAAAGAGCAATAGGGGAGGAAGGGAGACGTTGATCGATTCACCAAAAAGGAAGGAGAAAACGAAGTAGAGAATAAACGTATAAGAAAATCATTAAGTGCAGAATAATTGAAGAGATAATCGAAAGGGTAATCGAAGAAAAAGTTAATCGATTTAGAAAATAAGTAATAACGGAATGATCGAAAAAAGAATATGCTCGAATTCCGAAATAAATAAGGAGAGAATAATCGATAAAAGAATAACACAAATTTATTCAATAACTCAGTAGAAAGGAATAATCGAAAAAAGGAAATACATAATCGAAAAAAGGAAATACATAATCGAAAAAAGGAAATACATAATCGAAAAAAGGAAATACATAATCGAAAAATAATAATAATAAATCAACAAGGAAAGATTAATTGATAAAAATTTGAATAAACTCCATTCACTGTCTCAATAAGAAATGGTTTTGGTAATGTTAGACGTTTCCTTTGATAGAACTGTCAGGACTAACGCTTGAAATCTATAAAGGCTTTTCCCTTAAACCTTAATTCTTAAGGAAAACAGATTTCTCAAGTTCAGTAGCTGTTATTGATCTTTCTACCTTCGATAGAACTAGAGCTTCCTTCAGAACGTTTTATTTATAATCGTGTGAAACGTTAAAATCTTTATTATGTCATTATTTTCTCTTTGAGTTATACGTTATATTCATTTTACCTGTTGTGGTTGTTGAATCTTTTCAAAAGATGTGGTTTCTGTTATTTGGTAAAGTTCGTTGTTTATGGTTATTTAGCTTGAGTCGAAAATGTTTGAAGAAGTGTGAACTAATCGAAAAAAGCAAATAGATAATCGATAAAATAATCAACGGTAAAAAAAAAACAACCTATAAACATTTTGGGAAACAACGAATAAAGACTATTCACACTTTCACTAGGATGTCACCTCTTACAAGTACGTGCAAATATGAGGGCCAAGGTGTATAAATAGTCGGCCTCTGATATCACTCTGGGAATGATGTATATTTTAAGGTAGTTGTTACGGCTAAAATAACCAGACGTTGTCAGCTCGATACAAATATATTTAAAGGAAAAACTATCTTCTAGTCTCTGCTCAGACGAGTTCATTGAAGCTTTCACCATATTATAAGATTTGGTGTCTAAAAAAAGAAAATATCCCTAATATAACAGGAAGTAAAATTAATATAAAAAATTCAAAATCGGTGGACATTAAAACCAAGTGGTTTAACAAAGGATAGTAAATCCGAAAAGCCTTAACATACTAAAACATGCATTGAAAAAACCATGAAAAAAATACTAAGAAACAGGAAGGTTTCATGAAATAAAAGAGTGCTGAACTAGTATGTACTGTCCACTTTGTTGTAGCATACATACAGACGATAATGGGTATGACCCTATTCACATAAATACAGTAGTAAATACTGTATCCTGGTGTGTAATTGGAGATTCGTCTCCAGCTATGCTGGTCAAACTCTCTGCAGAAGATCCCCAGATGAGGCTCTGTCAAAAGACAGACACACGTCTCGGGAAACAGCGATCTAACCCAGTTTTTATATGGGGTCTACGGTGAATTTTTGGCCGAGCCTACGAGTTTGGATACCCCAGATTAAATTCGGCCTTGTGCCACATCTGATCGCGTGGGACGATTGGCAGATATCCTGCAGCTGGAATTCACTTGTCTCACTTCTAGCAGTTGACTACTACTACGCGCCGCTGGCGAATCTTATATGTGTTGTTCTTGTCTTAAGTATTATCGCTCATTACCAACCTTCGTTTGATTATTCCATTCAGTAACCTTCCCTAGCTTACAACACTCTTGTTTGACAGCGAATTCTGGAAGCAACAGAAATGTGGTTCTACAGAAGGATGCTAAGAATATAATGGATGGAAAGTGTTAACAACATGGAAAACTTAAAAAAATTAAAAACAAAAAGAGCCCTTATACATAGAATCATACAAAGGCAGCAGAAATTTCTGGAATACGTATTGAGGAAAGAGGGCTTGCTGAATTTGATACACACAGAACATACTGAAAGAAAAGTGATAGACGAAGGCAGAGAAATATTTAGCTGACGAACTTGTTTGAATGGATGACAGCGTGCTTGTTAAAGGGACAAACATTGATCAGGTCTTCAAATTAAGAGGGGCAGGGAGAGCCATAATCACCCATGTCCTCAAGGGAAAGTGTGTATAGAAGAATAATGTATATTCCATGATAAAAATAAGAAAATCGATACAGGAAAATGAATTAGAGGAAAGAAAACTCCACGTATTAAAATATGGCAATAACTCATAGAATAAGAAAAGAGCTAATGTTAGGATCGACTTTCTTGGATTGTTAACAGCTATGTGACAGCTGCCCGAGGTAAAACGAGTAAAAAATCCTCAAACACCATGAAACTTGTCCGAATGAATCAGTATAAAAAAAGAAGTTAGGCGAAGAATTAGGAAGACAATTCTTAAAAAGAATAAAAACGGAAAGAATCAATTCGAGAAAACTCTTAGTTAAAGAGCTATGGTTTGAAATCGACAGAAAGACAAAGATCTCTTTTCTCGCAACTTTCATTTCTGCAAAATGTAGCAGGCAGAGAATAATGGTTGTCAATGTAACTGACATGAGATTTTAAGGCCCGGGTGTCGATGAGGGAGGCAAAGGTTATCGAACAGATAGAAAGATCAAGAATTGCTCGACAGACTACGTCGCTCGGCACTTGGAATGAAGCAACGATTCGAATTCTTTATCTTTTATTTTTGACATTTTGCGAAACGGTCTGTCAGGCAAAGAAATCTCATGCGTTTAAAAATGCTGCTTCCTGTTTGAACCGAATGCCCAGAGAAGCATAACCCCAAATGAGAATGTAAGATTCGAGCTTTGTGTTCTGATTGCCTGTCCAAACCGTGAACAAAGATAATGGCGGAAATGAAATCATTTATGAACATGAATTATACGAGTTTTTATATTTCTAAAACTTGCTCAACCTCTTTGACTTCCACTGATTTATTGAGTTCAGTGATTTAATAAGTGCGATTCAAAAGTTAACAATTTTATTAAAAATGATATCCCATCATAATAACCGGTCAGTGTAAAACTAATAAGAAGATTGGATCTAAACTGGTCAGTATAAGAGAGTCATGAAATCTACTTAATTTATTGTTTATACGGTAGAAAGAAAAACAACCTCAGGTTGGTGACCCTGTCGGCAATAAATCCCTGAAAGTTGAATCTGATGTTAGCAAAGGTGGATTAAATTTCCTTAGACGATACGGTTCAGCAAAGAGACAAGAAGACAAAGTAAAATGATCATATAAGACTTATTGTTTAAAAACTATAACATATTATACAATATTTATTATTTATTGGCAAAACTACAGCTAATACTATGAGGATATTTAAAAACAACAGCAAAAAAGAAGCAGTAAAAAGTGGAATGGTATCGGCTAGGATCTCAAGTCCGAAATATAAATTTAAGAGACCCTGTATTTCAATGTTTCTCAGGATTTTTACCGTAATTTCTCATATATAATCCGCCGTCATATATAATCCGCCATTGTGATGAATGTGTGGGAAAATGCTTCTACTTATGCATAATACGCACACCTTGTTTGGTTATCAAACCATATAAATTATACCTCACCAATTTCATTACGGCCAGCGTTTCCTAGTCTTATTCAAAAAAATGATTTTAAACAGAATAATATTATTCTATTTAAGTTTTATGATAAATTTATTTTCCGTTTTTAAGTATTGTTAGGTACATATGATTGTATTTGACCTCATTATAGGGGTCACAATCGCCGAATGTTAGTGTCAAATTATCTTGTTTGTGGAGAGTAGTCATTTTGCAACTGAAATCGACCGATGAAACGACAATTTTTTTTAAAGATTTTGTAGCTGTGCATAATACGCACTCCTGATTTTGCTTATTATTTTTTAAAAAATGCGTATTATGCATGTGGAATTAAGGTAGCTATAACTGAATTGTGGTTGTATTTTGTTCCCCCCATAACATTGATATGGTCCCATCAACAATATCATTATTTAGTCTCAAGAAGTCATTTTTCGGAACAAAACGCCTAGGAAGATATTTTCTATTTTGTTTGGTATATAGAGTTACATTTAAATAAACAGGAAATATATATCAAAAGAAAAATTGAACATTCTAAATTTTCAAAGAATCGATTATTCTGATTGAATTCTTGAAATGAAGAACTTGTGGAGAGTAGTCATTTACATTATTTAAATTTGGACTATTGTCTTAATCTTTGTTTAAATTATCACAACGTTTCAACCGTTTTACCCTTGGTCTTCATCATGTGCTTTTCTATCGGGTTAACCTTCAGATATTGTCAAACTGAACACTTTATTTAATTTACAGAAATAGGTTGCTATTTTTCTGCTTGTCATGGGCAAGAGGAACAATCGGGTGATGAATTAAAGCGTTGGTTTGTGAATTTATTGAGTTCAATCCCTGGGTTGGGTAGTACAGTCTTAGACTTAATGGCTGATCAAAATTCTGGGCTTTACAAAATTTGAAGTTGACCAGATATAGACCGTGGAACGGGGAAAATGTAACCAGGTAGACAAGAAAAAATACACTGAAACTTAGCCAAATTGATAAGTTCCTTGTGAAATTCGGAGTACACGACAGCCAGAACGTTGTAATATCGCCCACAAAGCGAAGGGCAATAGCCCAAGGTTAAAAGACTTTTACAAAAGTAAGATATTGCAAAAAAAACTGAATCATCACCAAAAGTATATGTAGAGTTTGGTTTTGCGGCACAAAATCGTGAGAAAATCCTGTCTACAGCATCATGTAGAGTTTGGTAATAGCAGCAGACAGTCCTCGACTGTAATAGAAGTTGACTCTGACTAAGCCAATCTATATTTATTACTGTACAATTATACAATAATTATGGTATATGGCCAAAAAGGGAAGTGGGGAGAGGCTGGTATTCACTATCTTATACCTAGCTAATCTGATTCACGATCCATTCACTCATTACAATTTCCACATTCACCATAAAAACTCGTCTGTCACCAATCAATCTTCCATACACCATAATACCGCATCCTCTCAAGGGGTCCTACAAAACGTGCTCCACGCCATAAAAATCTAATGACGCTAAAAATTATAATTTAAAATCTATGGATGACTAGAATGAGAGGAGATGGAATGAACACAAAGTAAATTAAACATAACTGATGTTAGTAGGACTGGTCCAACCCTCAGAAAAAGGAGAGGCCGCTTTATTCTGCCCATTGGACAAAATCAAGAAGCTAACTAAGGGAGTGAGAAAGGAGAAAATATATATGGGCATGGGAAATATATAAGCTGACCTAGTCGAGATGAAAGATGAGGGCAAAACAAACTGGGAAGGTTGGGAATCTTGACTTGGATCATAACCAAAGATGTAGCCGAAAGCAGGCCAAGAAACAACACCTACTCACGTTACTGTCTAAGCCAATCTGCTAGGCAAATTGGTAGGTGGTTTATATAACAGTCTGATTGGACTCTGTTACCCAGGGAAGTCTATTCTGTAAGTTCTGATTGGTTGATTATTCCAGTGTGGATATCATGCTCAATAAATATCCAGCACAGTATCGACCCTGTGATTTTATTCAAGAAAGAGACATGTATTGAGTTACATTACTTTTTTTATTTTTGTCAGCCATCTGGACGCTAGTTGGATACGTCCTTGCGCGGGTGAATCTCACACGTGATTGTTCAGTATAAAAGTAACGGATGAATTGAACAAACAAAATATTATGAAAATAAATCTGTTTTTAATGCAAAATATCTTTGTCGTTATAAGAACTCTTTATAGTTGCGAAATATAAAAATTCATTAATTACATTGCTTAAAACATTTCTTTGAAAAGTAAAGACGAAAGAATAAGCACACGTGTGTATTTGTCTTCTTTGAGAATATAAGCATTGTTAGAAGAGTTGGACTTACGTCGTTGTGGATGGATGCGTGTAATCAAAAGGAAAATTAATACGAAATTCATGTTAAATTTACCCTATGACGTCTGTGCGCTCGGAAACTTGAGAAACCTATTTTTATAAAGGAACTCGGACATAAAATGAAGCAAGTGAATAAAATTAACTTTTACGCGGCCGAAACCTTTTCATAAAAGGAAACAATAAGAGATTAGTAAATAAAATATATAAAAGAAGCGTACATTAATTATTACGAGACAGGAGAATTGATTCTATGAACTATATCTACGTCATATTACAATTTAAATATCTTTGAAATATAAAGCGAATAATCCCATTGATCTGTACTGTATAATTTTCCTAAAATATAGCTACAATAAACTGAAACCTGTGAGAGGAAATATTTAATCACATAATTATACTAGTAAAATCAAATATCACATTAGTTTTTGTGTTATAATTAAATCCTTAAAGATATTAAATTTGTTCCTGGTGAACTGGCCATTCCAAACACGTTATTTTCATTAGTGGATACATGGTATCTCTCCTCCAAATGACCTTGCAAATATCAATAGGGGAAGAACTGGCTTGTAAATTTCAATGCCTCGAAAGACAAGCTAATGACGTTTTATCTTTACTTAGCAGACAAGCATTTTTCTCTCGATGATAAACTGTTTCACGCTTAATTATCTCCCTTTGCTTGGAATGTCTGTCGGGACACAAGCTCACGCCAGATCTCAAGAAAAATGAACAATTGCTAAAGATTTAGAAAAATGGGTGATTCCTTGTACCGTTCTGGAAAGTGTTCTAATTTCTTCTGCAATGCTCTACCAGAGTTAGATCAACGTAAAACATGACTAGGTTTTTTAGTGGAAGACCTTCTCAAAGAGACGTCGAAAAAGTTTGGGTTGTGAAATATTCTGTGTAGCAAATACAGGATGGCAAGAAAGTCACTATAAAGTTACTTATAATAAAAAAGTAAAGCAGAATCAGAAAAAAAAGCAATACATCGAAACAGGTTCACGGCTGTAACTTATAAATAATCTTAGTATTAACCAGAATTAATCGGTGTCATTTTAATAACTCTCTAGACAATTCATTAATTGCTTTGTCTTAATTGTTATTGTATGGGCCGAGTGGTTAGGACCTTTGCTTTCTGACCACGAGACACGGGTTCCAATCTTAACATGGTCGATTTGTCAGGAAGGAGAATTTCTGATGTTATCGGTCTGGTAGGTGGGCGGCGAAACTGGGTAGACGATGCCATCGGGACCTTCGATAGCTGTGCTAGCGTGAAGTCACAAGTCATCGTGACAGGGTCTGAGCGTGCTGGACTTGATCAGGTTGTTGATCACGCTAGATAACACGCTCTTTCCCAGAAACTGTAACAAAGATCTGCTTACTATAGTTGGAATATAATCCACACGTGGCCTTTGTGGGTGTCGAACAAATACAAATGTGCCTGAGCAAGCGTCTGCAGTAGGGATTGGCTAGCCGCCCTAATATACAGGTATCTTCGAATACGAGTGGCCAGCTATAGAATTGTTATAGTCAGTAACGGTATAGTGACTTTATTGCCACTCTGTAGATGTCTGCATTGGTGGACGCACAATGAGTTCTATTTTTTCTATATTATTATTAGTAATCAAAATCTTCCTGTTTTTTTTTTTATCTTCGCTTCTATCTCACCAAAGAGCTCAACTTTAACTGGTTGTATTTATTTTCCTCTAGTCATATGTAACGTATCACTCCGAGGCTATCGGTGCAATCACCTAAGCGTTTTTGTCATATTAGTCCAGCGCTTGTGTTCTGCTCTTTCGAAATGCTGTAGTTGCACCATTCTAGTTAGGAAATCTTCATTTCGCAAAATTCATTTAAGTTTTATAAACCATTTCCTGGCAGTTTTATCAACTTGGCTGAGGTCAACTTGGAAAATAATATCGTAGATTCGACATGAAAAGCAAGTTACCAGATATAGACTTCGAAAGGTCCCACTGATAGATGTTCCTTTCTGAAATAGGGTAATTTAGACATGCCTTGCTCTAATGGTTTATCGTAGCTGAATCGTAAAGCAGGCTTGGCTCGAAACCAGTCTATAATATTAGAAAAGCCAAGACCAGTTTCATTTCTGTTGGGTTAAATATCGTCTGTATTCTAAATTTGAGCTTTTGTCCAGTAGGTAGTATTTGCAACGTTAAAAGCAATATGGTTTACATTAATAAAGACACACACAGGAAAATATAATCGTAGATGTCACCATCAACCTAAGAAAAGACTCATATAGACCATAGAGAAGCCGCAATGATAAACCACTGTATATAAACATATCTTCCAATCACCTGTCATCTATAATCGGGCAGATACCAAAATGAATTAACCGCAGGTTTTCTGAGAATTCTTCCAATGAAAGCGTATTGAACGAAGCTAAGAAAAACTATGAAACAACCTTGAATATAGTGTATTCCAGGCAATACTCATGTGCACACCACAGAGGACAAAAAGCTAACAGGAAGAGAAACATCGTATTGTTCAACAAAAACGTAAAAACAAACGTAGGAAAATATTAGTCAAACTCTTTCACAAACACTTCCAGAATCAAGCACCCTCCATAAAATATTCAACAAAAACAAATTAAAAATTAGCTACAGTTGCACCGGGTACATAACATGAATAAAAAATCACAACAGAAAACCTATCAACAAACCACGCGATCAAATTAAACCCACGTGTAACTGCAGAATAAAGAACGAATGTCCCTTAAAGATCAATTGCTTACAAAACAATGTAATATACCAAGCTACGGGAAAACCATCAGAAAGCGATGAAACAATATGAATAGGAGTAGCTGAAGGGCCCTGGAGACAAAGAAACTACGCACGCAAAACATCTTTCACAAATTATAAATACGCGAACAGCACAATGATTTTCAAGTATATCTGGGAAATTAAAAAAAAAACAAAAATACAAAAGACAAATCAAACAAAAATATCATGGAAAATAAGGAAAAGAACATCAGCCTACAACAATCAATTCAAAAACTTCAAACTCTGCTTGGAGGAAAAATAGCTATAATTACCTTCCCAGACTAAAACAAACTCAAAATGCAAACACGAAAACACATTTTACTACTTTACATACAAATGTATGAGTTGGTATCAGATATAGATTGAAATCCAACTGTATGATAAGAAAAAGAACAAATTGGAAATGTTTATCATTCTAACAAGTTTTATTTTATTAAAGTTTCATTAATGAATGAGATATGGAGAAAAAAAGAAAGAAATTCACGTATTTTTACATTTGTGTTGTTTGATTTTCATTAGTTAATCATGTTTCACGCACATTCGATTTGTTAAATAAACGTTAGTATAATTTTCCAAATCAACATGCGAAAAACAAAAAAATCATCGTGTCGATTAGACATACACAGATATACTTACGAATATACATTAACATCTGAATACGACATCGACGTACTAGCATTATTATACACTTGCTTACATCAAGGAATATTTAAGTTTTTTTCATTTAGGAATCCGTTGATTTCTCGAAATTTCGAATGGACACGTCGGCTCTCCTTGAATTCTAAATGCCATAAGTTATACTAACATTCCTTTAAAAGATTCGAATACATGTGATACATGATTAACCAATCAAATTCAAACAATGCAAAAGTTAAAAAAGTAACAGAATTTCTTATTTTACTACATATCTTCTCTGATGAAGCTTTAATAAAAAAATGAAACGTTTCCTATTTTTATTTTATCAAGTATATATATATATATATATATATATATATATATATATATATATATATATATATATATATATTACCATTTTAGTGGTTCTAGTTTTAAAAAAAAAACTAGGAATTTTACAAAAAGTCAGGATAGAATTAATATTTAAAAGTTAAGTAATCTTTGCATATAATATTGTTATCGGTCTGCTTTTAAAATTATTTGAATATTTTTAATATTGAGCGCTATATATAAAAAAATCAGAAACTGAAAACTCTTAGTGGAAGAAAAATGACTATAATTAACTTCTCAGGCCTTCAATCATATATATATATATATATATATATATATATATATATATATATATATATATGTATAAAATGAGAATTGGAAAAAATCTTAGATTTTGCCGACGCGTTTCGTCTTCCGACTTTTTCAAGGCAAAAATAAAAACGAAAAGATTTTTAATGTAACTATAAGATTAAGATTTTTTCCAATTGGCATTTTATACCAATCTGTCTTGTCTACAGAATTGATCTGGGAATTTAATTATATATATGTATGTATGTATTTATGTATATACATATATATGTCTATGTGTATATACATATATATGTATATGTTTATATACATATATATATATATTTATATACATATATATACACATATATATATATATATACATATATATATATATGTACACACACACATACATACATATATATATATATATATATATATATATATATATATATATATATATATATATATATATATATATATTTACTCTTTGCTTACGGTCTGTACTCATAAAATCTCGGTGAACTAATAAAACAAATGAAACAGTGTGGCTGTTCAGCGGTTTTTACGCTGGTCATTTTAAAAGCAAAGAGAACGGTTTTGTTGTGCACGCCATCTGTAACAATACAGGCCAATTGGGAAGTGGAAGAATTTTGCCTGACACAACGAAATCCGATTCCAATTGCGTGAGCTGTGATTTTGCCGTAAACAGCGTCAGTTCGTGGTTTCATTGCATCCCGGGTAATGGAGTTGGACTTTCCCCTTCTGCGCATATCAGGTCCCTTGTCCCTTGACATTGTTTGATCAGCGCTCGATATAGCACGGCATATCAACATTTATGCTAACCAGGTGCATCCCTTTGGCCGATATTACATTTTATTCATTTCTGCAGGCTTTATATGTTATTACACGCATGATCGCTTAATTTCATGCAGTTTGCGCCAACTGTGTTTCATTGGGTGGCCACTTAACCATTCAGAATCATCTAATATAATGAGGTTCACATTTCATAATTATAAAAAAAACGTCGCATCTGAGAATATTTTGACGATAAGGTTGTGTATAAGTTTTTCTGATTAGCCAATATCACGACCTCCCGCTCCAGAAAATTTAGCAATAATCCGGTGTGACCATTTAAGTATAACATAAGTTAGCTAATTTCATTTGTGGATCGGCCGATCATTTTTCCAGCATCTTTAACCATGATATATATATATATATATATATATATATATATATATATATATATATATATATATATATATATATATATTTTCTTTACATTTGGAATTATTAAGATACCTTTAGTCCAATTGCAAATAAAATTTGCTCTGTTTTTTGAAAATAAACACGGATCGCTCTTTTGTGAGTCAGTTTTAACATATTTCAAATTCTATGTCGTGTTAATATGGCTCTATCTATCTATCTATAGTTACTCTATCTATCTATCTATCTATCTATCTATCTATATATATATATATATACGTATGTATTATGTATGTATGAGGAGGGAAATAATATGAAAATTATTAAAATGTATAAAATTCCTTTTTTTATAAATATATTTGATAACTTTAGTGCTAATGTATAGATTATTCTTATAATGTGTTATTCCGATTTAAATGTTAGGCAGTTTTGAAAGCCATATATATATATATATATATATATATATATATATATATATATATATATATATTATGATATTTTTATCTTTATACATTCTTTTTATAGATCTAAATATTTAAGTAAATGCTCTGTTTTATAATAAACAGTATTAAACAACATTTACCGGCCTGAATGTCCGAGAAATTTTCATAGAAAATATTCGTCCTACGACAGGATTCGAACCTGTATTCTATACGGAACCGTCATATAGCCTAACGTGCAAGGGCACCGATTTTGACTTAGTCCATCTCATAATGTGTGACGTCATTTGTTTACATTTGATACGCCATGGATGATTGAAATTTAAAAGCAGGAAATTCGACCATGCTAACCGAACGGTCCTCTGTCGCCGAATCGGTTTAAAGGCACGTAAGCTATATGACGGTTCAAATCCTGGTTAAAATTTAAACATTTACTCAAATCTAGAGACGTCCGTAATTCAGAGAAATAAAATATAATTTATTATAACCTTAGGATGCTATGTAACATCTGATTCAAGTCTATAAAAGATTCATATGCTGGATTCGTGTTATTTATACTATCTATATTAGGATTATTGTCCTCATCTTTGTTGTTTTTATTACAACGTTTCTGGCGTTGTACCCTCTGCTCTTCTTCAGGTGTATTCCGAATTAAAGCCTTTATTTAATTTATTTAGGGATAGACTGTTGTCGTGGGACTCCTCATGTCTAGGGATATCTTTTAGTTCTTCTATTCAGTTATTGCTTGACTGTTTCCATTGAGTGTAATTGTCCAACCCGGGGATTGAACTCGCAATCACTATGTCACTAAATTAAAAACCAACGCATATATCTACTAGGCAATTGTCCCGTCTTCTTTAAAGTCTTTGATGGAATATACAATCACCTTATCATATCTATTATTATTAATATTATTATTATTATTACTAACTTAATTTTCATTACTCGAACTGCTATCCTCATCTTTATTGCTATATTCACAACGTTTCAGCTATTGTACGCTCCAGCCTTCTTCAGATGATTGGCCTTTCAAACCGAACTCTTCATTTCATCAACCTGTGTAGATTGTTCTAGTTCTACTTGCCATGCCCCTTCCCGGATGTCTCAGTTATTTCCATTTAATTCTACTCTCCAACTTTTGGTTCACTACTGCAGTGGCCTGTTAATGAACTCACAACTCTTTGGGTTTAGTCATTGGATCTAACCAACGTCTTTATCCACTGGAACATATGTTCTAGAATCACCTGAAGAGCGTACAACGGCCGAAACGTCGTGAATATGGCAATGAAGATGAGTATAACAGTCCTAGAATGTAAATAATGCAAGTAATCATAATACTTCATCTCAGATATATAGACAGCTATTTTTACTAAATATTCGCAAAATACAATGCTCCAAACCATTCAAAGTGGAGGTTAATAAATGAGATTGTTATTTTGGATTAGAGGAGAAGAAGCAACCGCAAGTTATGTAGGTTAGCTCTTGGTTTAAGCAAGAGTTGAAGATGTTAAGATTATAGGGATCTGGGAAGCATCCACGTGGGAGTGTATCACAAAGTAGCGGCTCTCAGGTATTTAAGTGGAATTTCTTTTTAACATTGAGATGCGAAAGGAATATGGATGTCTCGACGCTGTGTAGATGGCGTGTCTGCTCTTAGCTGTAAAGGTATGAACGTGCAGAACTAAGGAATGTAGCTGTTCGACCTTTCGCCATGGAACGAGAGATAAAATAACGATACACTGGAGGCGTTTCGTCTGTGTGAAATCAGCCGTAGGGTTGAAGATCTCTCACTTAATCCCTTCTGGACATTGTCCGGCCTGCAATGCGAGGATTAAGTAGCTCCAGTCAAAATATTGCCGTAATATTTAATTAAACGTGCTGCAACATTCATTTCAAGGATTATGGAAATGAACTACATATATACTCGGAAGATCCGGACTCTGCGTAATAATTAAGCCATATTTACCTAGATTTATTAAAAACAGAAAAATAAAATTTATGACATTTTTAAGGAGAAAGAATGGGGTATCTATACTATAAAATACAGCATTTTCTACGCTGACAGCATTTTCTACGCTCCAGATAAAAAGAAGCCTTGTACCACATTCCTCCTCGTGATGAAGATTGGGTAAATAGCAGTCGTATTGGAGTCAGGTAGTTCGCTGCCAGGTTCGCGACAGACTTGTCGAACTCTCTACGTTTGGGCGGAGAGGAACCTGAACGAGCCTATACCTATGGGCGGAATTTCGTCTAGAGTGGTAGATTAAACCGAACCTATGTATGGGGAGTCCAAGGGAAATTCTTGCGCGAGTATACGGGCTTCGAATCGTCCCAGATAAATCCGACTTTTCTTACCACATCCCTCTTTTGGTGTGGACTGGGTAATACCAGTCGTATTGGAGTCAAGCAGTTCGATTCCAGGCTCGCGATACGCTTGTCGAATACTCTGCTTTCGGGTGGAGAAGAATCCAGACATGGCTATGGGTAAATGCCAGATGTAGTGGAGTCATTACTTATACTAACCCTAACGGGTGTACGACAATAGCCTCAGCATTTACACACAGAGAATGCTTTAACGGATTACCTTATAACAAGAACGAGTGTGTGTTATCACAATAACTTTAAAATAGGATGTTGTAATAGTTGGCAATAAGGAGCACGAATACAAGCGCAGGATAAAATCACCAAGATTAAAATTGGTGTTATAATAGTGTGCGCCCAAATTTTGGAAACACATACGTGAGTAACAGCAGTTACAATAATTTTAACTACATTGCTTCAAAAAAAATCTTGCAGGTATAGAGAAAATTTTGGCTTTCACTAAGGAAATTCAACAACAAGAACAACAAAATACCCAACAGTTGCTAAAGTTGCAAAAACAACAAGAGTTGTTAGAAATGGTTTTGAATAAAACTGCTTCAACGTCTCTTACGCCAGATGCGCTGCAAAGCACTGCATCAGAATTCTTATATAATCTAGATGAAGTGTAAAACCACAATGACTTCAACAGGAAATAAAAATGTGTTGAAATACGAACAAACAGAATTACACATTTTTAGGAGGCACCACAACTATCATAGATACAATTACGTTGGATTATATTACAATGTTCGGGGAATAATGTCCGATTTTAGAATACACTAGTTGTGTTCTAATATGTTATAATATTTCTGGAAAAACCGATTACTAATTCCTTATGACTAAACTGTCATCGTTGCTAATTTTCTATCGATCTCTCTCGGGATATGACTTAATAGGTTCTATTCACCTTACCTTGAATATGAAAATAATAAAAAATTAACATGCGTTTGCTTGTTCAAGTTCGAGTTCAAGCCTCGTTACAATGATTCTCAAATTGCTGTATACTCTAGCAATGCGGTGAAAGATCCACATGGGGTCGGATTCTAACAGAGCACTGATCCTGTTTAAATGTTTAATTACATAAAGTTACAGGATGATGATTTAGAAGAAATACTAATTGGATAATAATTATTAAAATTCGTAGGAGAGTTAATTGAATGGTTGAGAATAAAATTAAAAATAAATCTAGTAAAAATTTACTTTTCAAAATTTATTTTTCAAAATGAATTTAAGAACAGTTCGAAGGAAAATTGAACCCAGACTTAACTACATAACTTTCAGTAAAAATGAGCAAAACCAAGTTTCTTAACCCTATCCAGCTCTGGCCGATAAGAAGAAGACATGCTTAATGTGTTATTCGAATTTCTTAAGTGCTGATAAATTAATATTTTGAAGTTTATTTACACTATGTTATCTAGAATGAGTGTGTCCTTACAATTTATTAAAAAAAAATTGAAACATCCTGAAGATGGATATGTGTTTATGCTGATCATCCAAGAACACAATTATCTTTGCAGAAAGATACCTAGGAGGATTCTAAGGTAAGTAGACTCATTATATGATTTCTTTTAACAAGGTTTACTCAGATTAAGATTAAGATTGTCGGGTGGAGAAATTGTTTATATTTATAAATTTTAGAGCGGGAGTTGATTAAGTAAACGACTGACAAACAGACAGGGTAAACGTCCGACAAGGAGCCTACAGTCAAAGTTCACGGCTCAGAATTGCCGGGGATTGCTCGTAAGTTTGGAATGCTGTTAAATTTTACTAGCAGCAATTGGATGAAAAGCACATTAAGTTAAGAAAAATGAGAGCGACACTGTTTAATCGACGAGGTCCAATTCAGCTCCATGTCAATGATAGTCACATATTACCAGAATGACACTGCAGAATCTCATCGACTAGGAATACATCCGCCATATTCCCTGGAGCTTATGCTCAAGGATTGCCACTTTTTCTAGCATTTTTTTTTTAATCTAAAAGACATTCCACTATTTACATTATTCGGACTATTGTCCTCATCTATGTTGCCATATTTATTACAATAGTCCGAATAATGTAAATAGTGTACATAATACCTCATTTCAGAAATATAGACAGATACTAAAGGGCCGAAACGTTGTAATAAATATGGCGACACAGATGAGGAAAATAGTCCGAATAATGTAAATCGGGTAAATAATACCTCATCTCAGATATATAGACAGATACTAAAGGGCCGAAACGTTGTAATAATATGGCGACAAAGATGAGGAAAATAGTCCGAATAATGTAAATAGTGTACAAAATACCACATCTCAGAAATATAGACAGATACAAAAAGCATTTCGTTCAAAATTTCTTGGTGTCAAAAACTTTACAATTTTCTGGTAAAGGCATAAATAACGTTGTAACTCGCTTTATCGAAATCTATAGATATTCTGGGGTTCTCATTTTGACTGATTTAATCACTGATTAAATACATTAATTCAAGAATAAAAATTGATTCCAAAATCTGACATTACTTACCGAACAACCTAACAATATCAATTGTGAATTAAAATACATTTTAATCATAAATTCTTTTGTTTTTTTAGAGTGAATTCGTTGATAATTTCGATCACTTTAAATCCTGCACTAAACCATATATACCGTTACCAGTTTGAATAAAATACTTTCCATCACTTAGCAAAGAACAGTGCACTCATACAAACACACTCACCCCATCCCAAAACATGCACATATATATATATATATATATATGTCGCCATATATAATAAACAAGTGTACTTATATGCCTTTTCTATGTAATATCTATAACTTAACGTCGCGATTGCAAAAAGGTCTATAGATTTATCTCTCCTTCACCATCAATGCCTAGTGGCGATATCATTGTTATAATAATGGCGGGGTGCACAAGTGATTAATACAAAGATAGCAGAATGCTGGTAAATTCTAAAAAAAAAGGAAGCTTGGAAGATAATGTAAAGTCGGACAAATGAATGAACTATTCGTATTGGAAAATCTAGTTTATGTCATTTTTTTTAGATGGGGAATTACCATTATTATATCATTTTCCATTGCAACAAATATACTAATTTTATTTGTTTTATTCACAAAGTTTCGATCATTTTAGCTTTCGGCGTTCTTCAGGTATCTGTCGAACTCTGTAACTTCTCGGAATATTGAACCGAACTTTTTATTCAATCCCGTGGGTAGATTGTTTTTATTCTGACTTCCTTGCTTAGGGGACATCTCGAATAACATACATCTCTCGTGTATATTCGTCTTTATATCAAGTACATATATCATCCACTGAAACGGAGTTTTTTATACTAAAATTCACGCAATATAATGCTCAAGAACCACTCAAGGTAGTTAATTAGGTGTGTGATGTGATTGTAAGAGGGGTAGAAAGAAGA
This sequence comes from Acanthosepion pharaonis, assembly GCA_903632075.3. Lineage (NCBI taxonomy): Eukaryota > Metazoa > Mollusca > Cephalopoda > Sepiida > Sepiidae > Acanthosepion > Acanthosepion pharaonis. The sequence continues at coordinate 2,196,500 of CAHIKZ030005388.1, read as the reverse complement.
GAAGTCTATGGAGAATAGCGATTTACCCTTAAGTGGTAAAGAATTTTATTTGAGTGAAGTTTACACTTGTCCGTTTGTGGCACAGAGTAGACATTCTCGGGGAAAAATGTCGTAGTGTAACTTCCTGCTTACAAATGGAATACAGATGAAATATTGATGATTCGAAATTTGGTTACTAATCTAATGCAAATGGCGACTTTAATCAGTATTTAACTACGAAAAACTGGAACAATGTATCAAATAAAACGCAAGAAAATGAAAAACACCGTCAATTAGTATTGAGTCAACTACACTTCCTTGCTATATATCTGAAAAGCAGCATTTAAAATGGCGTTGATAGGAAGCCATCGGCCTTGCTTTATTTGTTTATCATCAAATTACATAGATCAATAGGTTATGACTTGAAATGATCTTCAATACAGAAGTTTTTGATAGTCATAAAAAACTACATGATTCAATTTTCTATCTCAGTTATTGATAAATTGCACACAAACGTCGAAATGGTTACAGACTCTAACGCCATCATCAAAAAAAAAAAAAAATAAGCATGTAGAAATCACAATAAAATTAGACAGATGCAAATATTTCCAGCATTTTCTCATAAACCTTTTATTGCATGAATTCATAAAATCATAGTCTAGTCAACAAATATTTTTTTAGATTCCCTGGTTTTACGCCACCTTTTAGCTAAATTGTTATTAGTCCTCTCCTATAATCTCGACTTCAGTCACTTTGCCACTGTCGTATCTTGGCTTCTAAGCCGTGACAGCTTTCTTGTGTATTTAATGACAATTGTTCGAAGTTTTTCTTGGTACCTCAATAGCATAAATTTAAACGTAATACTGGAGTGACAATTAGGTCTCATTATTTTATGTTGAAATAGCTAGATACAACCGTTAGTTCTATTTTAATAGTGTATTTTCTGTCTCTTGCTTCCCTGCTACCTTCTTTTTCTTTATGCGCCGTACCGCTCAGGATATTGATAATCATGGCTCTCCACAATTTCCTGTAGTTTGTAACACTTAATAAATGTTGTATATTTATTATTTCTCCTAAAACCTGTTCCACCATCCATTTACTGAAGCTGACTATGTTATTCATTGTTTTCCGCTGAAACCTCTTGCCTTCAATCTGTCCTGTGAGTAACAAATTTTCCAAGCCCTCTTTCTTCACTATTTGCTCTTGATGTTAAATATAAGTTTCCTCTTTGTTTCTATTTTCTCTAAAAATTCGTCGTTTCTCACATATTCGGTCTATCCTCTTTACCTATAGAACCACATTTCTGTTGCATCAAGTTTCTTCTTCATCTTTGAGGAAATTGTCCAGCATTCACTGGCATATATGTGAACAAATATAACAGTTCAGTATTCCTCGTTTCTCGCGAAATTTATACTCTGCTTAACTTTTGGAAATCATCTTTGGCTATCCCAGTGCACATCGATTGTATTGAATGATTTATCTCGAAATGCTGGATGCGTCTTTCAGAAATTACTCAAAGTATTGATAGATGAGAATATGTCAAAAGGCAGTGAAAAAAATGAGGGCTGATCATCTACGTGATATCTAATCTTCTAGATGACATTAATGCTGGAAATCTTTTCGCGGATGAGATGAGAATATCATGACAGAACATGTGAGCAATGCGGAAGTTTAAAGAAGAATAGGAAATCTGAGAATATAATAATTACAATCAGTCGACATAAATTTGAAACACATCATGAGGAGATGAGGTCCGGAAAAAGTGGAAAGGAAGACAAGTTTAGCAATAGGGAAACAATGTTTACTTGATGAGTTTGCGAAACTTGATGGATGAGGACAAGGAACAAAAGGGAGAAAATAAGTCAAAGTTTACTTAAAGAAAAGATAGGTAGTTGAAGAGAGCCATAATCAAAAAAGACATAAAACTAGAAATCTATACAGCCCAAATCATAACCTTAGTACAGAGGTAGACTATATATATTTTAGTCTAGTCGCTGGGTACCGTAATTGCTTTTTTTTTTTTTTTTAATTCAGACATGAAGCATTCTCTTTAACTGCTTAAGTATCTGTCTTACTTATCCAATATTTTTCTTTGTTTGTTGGATTGTTTTCGTCTCTTGGCAGGCTTTGTTTTGATTTTACTAATACTTTTGTTTTGCATATATATATATATATATATATATATATATATATATATATATATATATATATATATATATATATATGTTTGTGTGTGTGTGTGTTTATATAAGTTTCATTGAAATCTGTTTACCGTTTCCTGTAACTCTAGATAAATTCTTATAAAACAACCCATACATTCAATTAATGTTAAAAATAAAATCATCTTTGATAATGACTAAAAGAATAGTCGAAAACACTCGGACATACTCAACATTTGAACAATTTCTATATAATTTTTGACCAGAAATCAAGAAAATTATAAGGCAATAAGAAAAATTAAAAACAAACAAACAAAAACTTAACCACACTACGTTGTCAGTCGTTTTTAATTAAACTTATATAAAAGAGGTATTGATACCCATATACACAATTATATACATACGGTGTGGGATAATATATATATATATATATATATATATATATATATATATATCAGTCAGTTATGTGCCATGCGTGATACACGCTTAGGCGATCATGTACCTTAGATACATGACGGACAAAGCATATTTTTTCTCGCAGCGGGTTGCCATTTCTTTCTGCGTTAGACCAGTTTGCATCCAAAGCTATTTACCCATAGCTGGAGGGAGAAGAAGAGGATTTATACCTTTCCCAATGGTATTAGTACGTAAGCGTATTTGACTGGAATTCGAACTCGGCTCTCCGATTCCTCTATCCTCGCCGCTATCCATGACACAACCGTAATGGAAAATTTACTGTTTATCATTTGAAATCAAGGAAATATGAGCTTTTAAGTAAATAGTAAATGTATGTGTTATATATCGTACCAATGAGCACTAATGGGTATGTCCCAATCCTTATAAATATGTTGGACACTATTGTAAGTATGTGTGTTTGGGGGGTTGCTGTATAAGTAGTTTACCACTAGAAGTGGTTTACCTACTTCACGGCGCTGACGAGTAGTGTATTTTGTTGATGTTATAAAGATTTCAGTTCCAACCTCTCTTTTGCTTATTCCTCATTCAGTAACCTTTTCTGGGTTAGAATAATATGAAAGAAAAAAAAAAAAATTAAACTGAATTAGAAAGATGTGGCTAAATATTTATGAAATACACAAGATAAGCAAAAAAAGTCTTTTTTTCCATAATGTTTGCCAAAAACAAGACCCAGTAGCTACTTTAGGTAAATGTTGACTGATATAAATGTAAAAGTAAGATTTAATAAATGAGGATTATAAGTATATAGAAGATCGGTAAAGATTATGCCTTGACTTGAATAGCTTAAGATTTTCGCTTTAGGGACAGCGACCATGTGGAATATTGTTCCATAAAGAAAAAGTTCTTGGGAAAAAGCTGCCTACTTAGAACTTCCTACTTACACTTGGATTATAGAAGGAATTGTTATGGTTCAACACCGTGGGCGAAGCGTGGCAGTTCTATAGAAATCTGAACAGCTGTAACTAAAGAATAGAATTTCTCCGAAGGTTTGCTATGGAAACAGAGATAAAGTACGATAGGCAACTGTGTGGAAGATGCCCAATTATAATGCAAATGTGCTATTTAATGTCACAAGTAAATTTGTATCTATTCTATAAGAGAATCCACTGTGAGATATATATATATATATATATATATATATATATATATATATATATATATATATATATATATATATATATATATATATATATATATATATATATATATATATATATATATATATATATATATAGAGAGAGAGAGAGAGAGAGAGAGAGAGAGATAGTAAGGCCTGTTTACCATTATTTCCTGAGTAGATATTCTTGTAAAAAGAGGCATTGTGCAACGCTAATAAGCGAACGTTTCATCTTTCAAGACAGAAAGATATTTCATTTGCAAATGGAGAAGTTCAGATTGATGCTACTTCCGTTCAGATGGTTGAGTAAAGCCTTAAAGATTCGGACACGCTGCTGTCGTTTAAATCGCATTTACTCTTTATTAAACGATTTTGTATCTGTCTATATTTCTGAGATGAGGTATTATGTACATTATTTACATTATTTACATTATTCGGACTATTGTCCTCATCTTTGTCGCCATATTTAGTACAATGTTTCTGCCGTTGTACGCTCTGGCCTTCTTCAGGTGGTTGGGATGTCGAACTTAACCCTTTATTTCGCTGACTGGGGTAGACTGTTCCCGTTCCACGTGACATGTTTAATGGATGTCAGTTATCAATTATCTCCTGTTAATTCCCTTCTGAAAGTTCTCCAGCACCTTAACCGGGTATTGAACTCACACTCTTTGGGTCCTGTCACTCGAGAACACATGGCACTGTGGATAAAGGCGTTAGTTAGATCCAGTGATTTAGATCCAAAGAGTGTGAGTTCAATACCCGGTTAAGGCAGTGGAGAACTTTCAGAGGGAAATTAGCAGGAGATAACTGATAACTGACATCCATTAAACATAGCACATGGAACCAGAACAGTCTACCCCAGTGAGCGAAATAAAGGGTTCAGTTCGACATTACCACCACCTGAAGATGTCCGGAGCGTATAACGGCCGAAGCGTTTTAACAAATATGGCGACAAAGATGATGACAATAGTACGAATAATGTAAATAATGTAAAAGATTTTGAATTCAAAGTGCCCTTTTGCTGGACTCCTTGACAGTTTTTAGATGGAGAAAAAAAAAAGAAAAGAAATGAAAGTCTTTTGCAAAGTCGTTTGTGCGATTATGAACATAAAGATCTCGTCCGAATTAAGAACTCGGTTATATGAGTGTACATTTTTGCAGTGATAACCGCTTTTCTATGCTCATATATATTCTAGTACATTGCATTTCCAAAATGAAACTATTTCCGTGCGAAAGTATTCTGCTGTTGAGGAAATGACTGGCAGCAAAACGAACAGCCCAACATACAAATTACAAATTGGAAAGACGAAAATTATCCAAAAACAAGAACTTCAATTTCTGGATAGAGTTTTAACAGAAGAATGGCAAAGCGACAGTGAAATCCGAAGGCGCATGAATAAATATAGCGAAAAATGCCCCCCCCCCAAAGCTAAGCAGTTTATTAATGAAGAGGGAAATTTCCTTAGAAACAAAGAAAAGAGTACTGAATTCTTGAAAATCTTTTCTTGAACTTGCGAGTATTGACGGCGTTTTAGCGAAAATGGAAACAAAGAAGAAGCACACTTACATTTACTTATATTTTCTGAACATTGGATGTGATAAAGCATCTAATTTAATTCGATTCACATTTTCTAATTATTTTCAGAGATTCCAAGGTATTTTCTCTCAGATACAGTTTTGTCTATTATTCTAACCTGAGGAAGCCAAAGAGAGCAATCACTCTGGCGTCGGTAGTAAATTTTCCACTTTGTCTCATCATATCCACTTATGTTTCGGATACCATTAGATATCTTACAAAGACACATAACAAAATGTTTTTACAAAAATTCATGCCACAACAAATATTCCCATATATACCGCCCATAAAAAGCGCGCTCATAATGGTAAGGCATTAGTGGCCATAGTGTCTTCATCTGGCTAATTTCTTACCATTATGCGGGAAGTATTTCTAGGAGGAATATGTCGGAAGTATTTCTTTGAGGAATATGTATTTCTGTCACACGCTGTAGTATCAAGATAATTTATAAAATATCTACTAATGCTATTGCAAAATTAATTAAATACATTTTTGGACTCTTTACACTATGCATATCGTTTAGACTGTTGTCCTCATTTTTATTGCCATATACACGGCGTTTCGGCCGTTGTATGCCCCACCCTTCTTCAGGTGATATACGAGTAAATAGTTGCAACACCTCAGCTCAGCAATATAGACAGACATTTTTGGCATTGCGGTGAAACTAAGTTTAATAATACATAAGACGCTCATAGACATATAAGATAATAATAATAATAATAATAATAATGCTGATGGTAATTAGGATGGTGACGAATGTAATTTTCTGGATCTTTTCGCATTAAAATGGCTGTTTCCCCGGGCTCTATCCTTTGACCTAACTTGCTAAATTTTGACTGCAACCGTTTGCATGGTTCATAGGTTTATCTGATCAAATACACTGAATACGTAAATGTATTTCATGTTATTCGATTACGTGCTTTGCTTTCATTTGACTACGTGCCGGACTGAAATGCAATTTTTTGTGAATACTGTCATGATTTAATGTGTTTTCTCTAAGTTATTTAACATATTCAAATAAACAACTGCATAACGTTTGTTGCTTGTCACAATATGAATAACAAATAAACTTCACTAGAGATAATCTATGAGGCTAGCTTGTATAATGGTAATTCAACCAATGTTATTTTCCCCTTTATACTCGATTATATTTTTCTCACTATTTTTAATAGTATTGCCAATACATAAACTAATTTTCGTAAATCTTGTAATGTAATACAGAAATCGAAGTTTATATCTATCATTATAGTAAACAACACTAAAAGGATTAATGTGCACATAAAACATCTCAGTAAATAAACGGCAAATGCTGTCTGTCCTTGTAACTGAAAACCCTGGAACTCGGGCCACATTTGCTCTACATAGACATACTATATATTTATAGAATCAGGATGATCCCAAGATTGAAGATCTGCCATTCCTTTGGTGCTTGGACATCAAGCATTGGGATTTGTGCCCGGCCGAGGAGAGAATAGTTACAAATTAAAATTTGAAAATTCATGACAATTGTAAAGGTTTTAATTTCAGTATCTGTCTATATTTCTGAGATGAGGTATTATATACACTATTTACATTATTCAGACTATTGTCCTCATCTTTGTCGCCATATTTATCACAACGTTTCGGCCTTTCAGTATCTGTCTATATTTCTGAGATGAGGTATTATGTAAACTATTTACATTATTCGGACTATTGTCCTCTTCGTCATCATATTTATTACAACATTTCGGTCACGGACATATGGCATAGTGGATAAAGGTGTTGGTTAGATCCAGTGACAGGACCCAAAGAGTGTGAGTTCAATACCCGGTTAAGGCAGTGGAGAACTTGGAGAGGGGAATTAACAGGAGATAACTGATAACTAACACCCATTAAACTTGGCACGTGGAACTAGAACAATCTACCCCTGTTTCAGAAATATCATCGGGAATGTCATTAATGAAAATTTTAAAAAAGTAGGACGATTAATAGAACCTTTAGTGACACCTGCATTATTATGAAAGGTCTGTTTTTTTGTTTTGTTTTACGGCATATCAACCTCAATGGGTCATTTAATACCGACAACTATTTTTTTTTCTGGTAATATTTTTGTTTTGTCAAAAATCTATTTCTGCTAATATTTTTTCCTCAAAAACATATAGCTGGTAATATTATTTTTTTCAAAAACGTGTAGCTGGTAATATTATTTTTTCAAACACTTATTGCTGGTAATATTATGTTTCCAAAAACGTATTGCTGAAGAAACGTATAGCTGGTAATATTATTTTTTCAAAAACGTACAGCTGGCAACATTGTATTTCAAAAACGTATTATCAGAGGCCTTGCTGTTCGACGTAGTTTATCGTCTTACCCAGGACGCGGATGTAGTTTATCGTCTTACACAGGACGCGGATGTAGTTTATCGTCATACCCAGGACGAGATCTGGGCTTGGGGGTTAAATATTAGCCCATAGCTGGGACCCTAACATGTGCTATCACCACGGGTCAGCATGGACCTGGGAACGCCAGCAATTAAAAGGTGGTTCCACGCTCCTCAAAACTTCCTGATCAGAGGCCTTGCTGTTGGATATAGTTTATCGTCTTACCCAGGACGCGGATGTAGTTTATCGCCATACCCAGGACGGTAGTATGAAAGGATTTAGACGAGTTGTTATTCAGGATACCTTCATTTCACAATTTTATAAGAAAGACTGACGCAATGAATTAAAATGAAGAATACGAGGTAGCTATATTCGCATAACCAATGCTTTTATAACAAATGATGACAAAGCAGTAAAATGTCATGTTATTATTTAATTTATTGATTACATATCGGGTTCAGTTCGAAATTTCCAGATTAATACATACGAGAGAGAGAAATGTATAACAGTTGTCGTGATTGTAAAAGCAATGGCGCCATTATCACGGATATCTTCATCAACGATCGGCTTGATCGTAACCAAATACGCATCAACGCATATGACATTAGCATTTCCTCCTGTCTCAATAGTAAATCCGGTAGCCCTGACATTGTTAACCTGGACGCGGCTCTCGAAAAGGATCTCCGATTAGTGGTTAACTGGGGCATGAAATGGCTTGTGAATTTTAATGCATCCAAAACTAAACTGCTCACATTTAACAACCACAGAGGAACTTCCCTGACCACCATCAGCATGGCCGGTACTCTACTCCGAGAGAGCATCTCACAGCGCATTCTTGGCTTCACGTTTTTGACTGACTTGAGTTGGGACAAGTACATTGACTCAATACTGCATCTACTGCAAGGAAAGTTGGTTCTCTGCGTCGCACCAGTAGATCTTTCTCATCAGAGCCCATCTTACACATCTCTAAATCAACCATTCGTCAGTGCATTCAATAGTGTTGCCATATCTGGTGCCCCTTCTGTTCATCTCTATGTTCTCAACAGAATCCAAATCATCTACAATGTAATCCATCCTGACCTGACATCTCAACATCAGTCACGTTCTCACTGACATGATATGGTTTCCCCCTGTCTTTGTACAAATATTTGCATGGCAACTGCTCTGACGAGCGTTTTTTTCAGGTGCCCCGACTGCATAAATTTAAACGTACCACTAGATTGGCACCCAACATTTTACTCTTGAAATAGATAAATGTAATCGCTACTTCTTATCTAACAGTTTCTTTTCTCGCACTTCTCGACTTTGGAACTCTATTCTTCTTACTTGCTTCTTTGATACAATGTTCAAAAATTAAAATGTAACGTCAGCCGCTATCTTCTGTTGATATATATCCCGTTTATCTTTTATCCTCTCCTAAATACCCCTATACCACGTCATTTCGTTTAATGTCACTCTCTTTAACACTCTCTTTAGTGACACTCACGCCTTGCTTGGGGCAAAATGCTTAATATATATATATTCAATTCGAATAGGTTCTTTTCAAGAGACTACACTACATTGAATAACATGATATATCTATCAGGATCGAAATTGTTGATAAACTATTTGAAGTCCAGGTTTCTTTTTCTTTTTCTGTTCAAGTAATTTCCACCTTCTCAGCCATTATCTAGAAACATGTGTTATTAATATGATAGATCCCATTCTGTTGCCTACAACCTGGCCATATTATAGAGAGCCATGCCATAGAGTTAAAAGTTTGAGTCTACTGTTATGTCATGTGTGACATACACCATATAATCATTATATATATATATATATATATATATATATATATATATATATATATATATATATGTGTGTGTGTATAGTTTGAGATATTACAAACACTAGGCTTTTTTTGCAAAGCGGTATCTACCAATGAATGTTTCCTCAGGCAGAGAAAGGGTCAATTGTTTTATATCACTCCATTTAAACACTTTTAGCAATAATAAAATAAGTTTTGAAAATTAAACAGTCCTAGAACTCTAGATAAATACATAAAAAATCCATCCATTCAGTTAAAAGTAAAAATGAAATAATCCTTGATAATGCTTAAAAGTAAAGCCAGAAGCGCTTGGACATACAGAACATTTGAACAATTTCTACATAATTTATGTCCAGAAAAGAAGAAAATTCTAAGAACAAAAATTAAATAAAAAACTTAACCGAAGAATTGTTTCTTGTTTAATGAAACTTGTATAAAAGAGGAATTGCTGCCTAAATACACAATTATATATGTTTCATCCTGAACGCAATCATCAGGCCACCTGATGATTATGTTTAGCATGAAACAGTCTGTCGCCTCTAAGTGTTGACTTCAATGTTCCTTTTATATTAACATACAGTCTATCTCTCATATTGAGCACTTTATCCTATAAATATAACATACCTTAAAAGTCCGAATAATGTAAATAATTTACATAATACCTCATCTCAGAAATATAGACATATATTGTATGACCCAAATCTAAAATAAAAAATGTCTTGCAATATAAAACTATTTTCTGGCTTTAAATAACTTGCAATGTTTGATAAGCCGTAAAAAACAACGCAATCAATCCAGCGCAGTACTAGATTGGAGTCGAGGCCTCATCAATTGACAGTAGGACTGGCTAGATGTTCTATGCTAACAGTGTCTCGTAATTCTTACCCGTGAAACCTCTTTCCTGCTCTTCCAACCTTGATCTGCAAAATTTAAACGTAATGTCAATCGCTATCTATTGTCCTCCTGATAACTATTTTCTCTTCGCACTCATTATTAATGTTTCTGTACTTAATCCTTCCACACTCAGTAACCCCTTGTGACTTAGTGACTTGAATGCTTTCCTTGGGGTGTAACCGAATTTTAAAAAAAATGATAATGTTGAGTAACGCATTGGGTTAGTAATGTAGGCAAGAAAATCACTTCAAATCCATGTCAGGATAAATGCAAAAAAAAATTTAAGTTGTTAGTTTTAGGTTTGTGAGTGTAATCCCAACCAGGAAGTTGTAAGCAAAATATTTTATTCATGCAAGATTGCGCACCTTGACATTCTGAAGTAATTGGCCGTCTTTAAAAACAAATTTCAAATATCTCAGATTAATTGGAGACTTCCTTAGTGTTTCAGATATTAATCAATAAATGAATTATGGCTAATCATTAACAGATATGCATATGGAAATGAAGTACAATATTCAAGAAAAATGTCTGTTGAAGCAATAATGCTTGCTGCAAGTAATAGTAATCATAATGTAGAAGATAAGCAAACAAAACGAGCGGGTAAAACGATTAATGAAAAATATAGAATATGAAAAAGATCATATTAACATGTAAATAATGAAAAAATAATTTATGTAGTTATATCTTGTTAAGCATTTATATGTTTTTATGGCTTGTATCTAATTTTTTTTTATAAATAAATGTTATTCAGCTTACTTTATAAGCTCCTAACATCACTGAAAAAATAACATGTAAAAAAAATAGGATAGATATAATAAGCAGAAATCCACATGATAGGTTACACATATATCTGAAATATTTCTCCAATATAAGGATAGAGGGATAAATTAACATTCAATTTAAGGGAAGAATTTACTGATGTCTTAATCGGCACATTGAGGCCCCATGACAGCCCGTTGAGAAAAATAGTCAGTTGCTGCTTACTTTGTGTCGGAGAAGAACCATAGGTTCGTTGCGTTCTAAAGAGTGATGAGGAGATGCCACAGGAATGGATCGTGTCACCGGTCGGAGACGTTGCAAGTAAGGCCTTCCTTTTATTCTTCCCCTCTAGACACTCCTTTTCTCTCAATGCGTACTTAAGATTTGCTCACGCGGACAATAATTTACTTACACACACACACACACACACACACACACACACACACACACACACATACATATATATATATATATATATATATATATATATATATATATATATATAAATATATCAGGGTGTTCCAATAACAGGCCGATTTTAAATAGGAATTAAATTTAAGCGTCTAATGATTTTTTGTTTTCTTTCAGATTTAACAACTTAAGTCTTTGGCAATTTCAACCATGGAAAGATTAACAATGAAACAGTGTGTTAAAGTTATTAAAGCCTATTACAAAAATTCCCTACACACACACACACACACATATATATATATATATGTGTGTGTGTGTGTGTGTGTGTGTTGGTGTACTGTATGTTTAGTATTAATCATCTCATTATAATCATAAAAATAAAATTTTTTTCATGCTATTTCGGATGTTCATATCTCAGGTTATTATAGGCTTTCCGTCTGTCTTTAGTGTTAGTATTTCGTGGAATGCTAATGTCTACAGCGGACGCTGGAGAGGAGAGAAGACGGAAATCTATTATTATTATTAGTAGTAGTATTATTTCTAAAAAAATTGTATCAACGAAAGTAGCATTACATTTTAATTTGTAATGCAACCAAATATTGGTAAAACTTAAGAGAGCATTAATCCAAGAAAATAAAAGATTATGTGACTACCTCTTTAGAGCAGTATCCTCTGTTCGATCGTTGTATGAGCGCCGATTTGAAGTAATTTAGAAGAGATGGACGTTAAAGTAATTTTTAAAGATTATAATATAAATCTTTTATTAAAAAGTTTCCCGGTGATTTTTCTATAAATACATTCATGGTAATTGTTCTGATGAACATTCCTCTATCGTACATAAATTTTATGAATTTAATCGTAGTATTAGATTGGCAGTAAGGTTTAATCATTTTACAGTTGAAATGACTAGATTTAACCGGAAGTTTGAAATCAATACTTTCTTCTATCACCCTTCTAAATTGTGGAACTCTCTTCCGGCTTCTTGTTTCGCCGTCTAGTTCGATCTTCAAAGATTTAAATGTCAATGGCGTTCATCTGTCGTCTTAATTCTTATTCGTTTATTGTGTCTCTATCCTTGATAGCATATTTTCTCATTTTCTGTAACACTCAGTAACACCTTGCATCTTAGTGGCTTTATTGCCTTGCTTGGGATGAATATATTTTTAAAAAATAGCAAGATTTTTAACCAATTTTGATGAAATTTTATATCATACTAATTATTTGCTTATGTCTATACAAATCTAAATAGCAATATTTTAGAAGAATATGTAGCGCCTACAATCTAATATACTACTAATGTGCACCTAGTAATATATTTTTAAATAGAAAATGTTTACGTACGTGTATCACTACGTGTACAATATTCGTTTGCTCTGTCATTACCATATATGATTGATTTTTCTAAGCGGTAAAACTTTTATTAAAGTGTGAATGTATTTCAATTTAATAATGTTCTTTGAGGTTAGATGTGTTCAAAGAGGTAATCTGAGAATTCCTCGGTGTTCCCCGTGACAATTTTCTTATTTAATGCAGATTTCGTGGCAGTTGCCAAAACGTGATGACATGAAAACTGGAAAAAGCCAAATTAATTCCCTTTTGGTGGAAAGGAGGAAACTTCAAAAAGAGAAAATGCCCCTAAAACACCATTTCGACTGTCACCTCAATTAATAGTAGCGATATTATAACGGAACAGTGTATATGTCGCTATCAATATTTGTATCTCCCCCCCACTCCCTCTCTCATATATATATATATATATATATATATATATATATATGTACGTCTATGTATATGTATATATGTGTGTGTATGTGTATATATATGAGTGTATGTATGTGTGTGAATATATATATGTATGTGGTTGTGCATGCATATGTGTATATGCGCATGTATATGTATGTAGATGTGTACATAGACAGAAATATATATGGTTAAAAAGGTTATAACTGATCTAATATTACCATTTCCTCATTATGAATCTTTCGGTTTTCCTCTAATTAATATGATTACTATTATTATTATTATTGTTACTAAGATTATTATTGTTATCATTATTCCACTCGTAGGTAATTCTGTATTAGGACTATTATTATTATTATTATTATATTTCTTTTTTATCATTATTACAATATTAAAAATAATACTATTCTTACTTTTAAATCTTATTTATTTCGAAATAGTTTTCAATTATATTTTTTTTAAGATTCAAAATTTAAAATTCGAAACTTCAGATTTTAATTAAAAACTTTTTACTCCTTAATTGTTATTCATAATATTAATAATGTTAATAATAGTAATATTTTTGTTTATTTATATTATATTCACATTATATTTATTTATTTTGTTGAAAAATTTTAAATGCTTAAGTTAATGTCAAACGTTAACGGCCAAATATAGAAATCGGTGTTTTTTTCAATTTAACCACAATATGCCCATATATATTTTAATTTACTCTTCCTCTTCCTCTTCTTTTATTCTTTGCACACCTTCTATTCCCCTTTCTTTCTCAACCCCCTACTTCCACTACTGCTTTCTTATATGTTTACTTCTCTTTATCTCGTTTCCTGTAAGATGACTTATTAAATAAGTCAATGTCTGGTCCTTACCCACTTCACTTACTCTTAAATATCTTAATAAAAATAGATTTAAAATTATTCCTATCTTTCCCTTCCTTCTCTAATTTCGACCATATCCCTTCCCCTCTCTCTATATCACCTTACAACAACTTAAAACTACTGTAACAGAAACATCACTCCTCACCTCCAAAGAAGGCAAAGGTACTTTTTCATCTGCAGGAAAGATAATGGCATCAGTTTTTTTTTATATGCAAAAGGCATTATGACTATTAAGTATATTCAAAAGGGCCACTTGGTCAATGAAGAATAAAATGCCAACTTCTTGAAGTAGTCCCAAACTAAATATTTAACCATCATAGAGAAACGTCCCTGTCCCTCATCAGTATGGTTGATACTTGTCTCCGTGAGAGCGTTTCATTGCGTCTTCTTGGCTTTACATTTTTAACTGATTTGAAGTGGAACAACTATATTGAAACGATAGCTGCATCTACTGATAGGAAATTCGGTTCATTGTCTCGTAACAGAATGTATATCTCGTTATAGTCCATCTTACACATCTACAAATCTACCAATCATCCATGCATTGAATACTATTGCCATATCCGGTTTGGCGAGCCTGCTGTTCATCTTAAGGGTTCTCGACAAATCCTAAAGAAAAATCTGTAATGCAATTGGTCCTGATTTGGCTTCTAGAAATCCGAAACTTTCTCAAAGACGTTATGTGTCTTCCCTCTGTCTTTTCTACAAATATTTTCATGGCTGAGGAACATTTTTCCCTGGTACTCCGACTACATGAATTTAAGCGCGCTACTAGATTGGCATCTAGGGCCCAAACTTTTACTACTAAAATAGTTGAATGTATCCGCTTCTTCTTCTTCTTTTTTAAGACGACCAAATGCCAAAGCTGGAGACGTAATTTTATGCTACTTGATAGAGATATCGACTTTAATATGTGTCTCCACTAAATATAACATTTGAAGTAAAATAATAATGATAAAACATATATCGGTCATATTGCTACCTACATGAGTAGACGCCTTACGTATCACTTATAAAATCAAAGTCCTATAAAAAAAAAACATCTATCTACCTACAATTTACAAGAACATTTAAAAAAAATTCTGGTCGAAAACACTAAAACGCTATATAAATCATATTGCTAGAAACATCTCGCTAAAATAGAGGCACTGTATATTAACCAACTCTCTCCTAACCTCATCTTATTTGACAGTCAGAATGGAGTGTTAGAAGTTTTAGAAAAGGTAGAAAGACGCTCACTGGAATCTCAGCCGCGCCCAACACGTGAAAGGCTCAGAATAAACGCTCCTATTCGAAACAACACAAAAATAAAATATTTGTTGACAAGTCAAAACGTATAGAGAAAATAAGAACACCTAAATCAGGGTATTATTAATATAAACGTTCTTGCCGGGGGCACAATTATTTGAGTAAACATACATGTTTACTGTTTAACAGTGGAATTAATGAGTTGATCATGTGCCGTATGCTATATTTGATTTCATAACACTTTCGATGATTAAAGTTAGTAGATGTTAATGTCAATATTTGTAAATAAATAATGATGTCTACTCAAAGACCTCTACCCATTAAATTAATGTTTATGACAATAAGTAATAATCTTTTAGTTGGACACTCATGCAAAAATGCACGCACACAAACTTATATATATATATATATATATATATATATATATATAAGAATAAAGTTCTTCTGCCGTCACTTAAGTTTGAACAGTTTTGAATTTTGCCAGTGAACAAACAGAGGCGATCCCATTATTGAATTAAGTGGATCGCGTGACCATAGATGAAACGCACATATAGGAAGTCGCATAACATTTAAATGATCGCTATTTCTTGTCTATACTCTATTACTATACGGATCACTATTTTTAATCTAACCTCTATTACTATAAGGATCACTATTTCTAATCTATCCTCTATTACTCTACGGACTGCTATTCTCTACTCTATTCAATGTACTATTTCTCTATTCAGATCACTTGTCGAGCGAGTATTATCGAGCAAGTACTATTAGTGCGCATGATATTCGAATGCGTCTGACACTAATATTGTTCAAGAGCGTTACTATAGTTGCAACTTCGATTACAAAGTCTCTACTACAACGAGCATTACCAAAGTAACAACGATTATTCGTTGACATCACAAAAGTGGCAACGAGTGTTCGTTAACATCAATATATATATATATATATATCTGCAAGTTTCATTATATAACACGCAAGGTGCTTTGATTAATTTTTTTTATATAATTTTTCATATGACCTTATAAATTTTTTCTTTTCCGTAGACAATTTATACAAAAAACTGTCCAAATATTTAATTTTTCCAGGCGCTTAATTTAATGCTAATATATACATACAACAATCCATTTCCAGTTAACAGTGAATGTAATTCATCCTTGATATATAGCCGAAAGCAGCAGACAAAATAAAAAATATGCTGGAAAACAATTTCAAATTGTCAGCGATGTATGATGTATTTCAAAATTTGCGAGCTTAGTGTTACGAGTCGTATTAGCCAGATTTTCAATTGTAAACAAAGATTGGTGTGCAGTATATAAAATACGGTACATCAGCGCATGCATGCGAAATCTATTATTTTTGTTGTTTTGATTAATATATCTATATTAAGTAAATATTTATTTATGCCACATATACGTTTCTATAGTATTTACATTATGATCAAAACTAGTGGTAATACTATAGCGGTTTTATAATTTAAAAAATTAATTCCTTCGCATCTCCGGAAAATCGGTTTTAACGGATCACCCGATCTCCCTATTAATCCGTTGATGAAAGGCCTTATATATATATATATATATATATATATATATATATATATATATATATATATATATATATATATATATATATATATATATATATATATAATAAAAAACTTACCCGCTGAAATAAATTATAATTTATAACCGGGTTTTCGATTTTCCTTTATATCTATCTATCTATCTATCTATCTATATATATATATATATATATATATATATGTGTATAAAAAAACGAAAGGATATACGACCATATGTTTATTTGTCCATTTGTCCTTTTTTTGTTGTTTGTGTAAATTTTGTAAAAGTATTTTTGATACACTATATATATATATATATATATATATATATATATATATATATATATATATATATAGTAAAGTACGTAAAGTGCTCAATACACTAAATATATAGTGGAAATAAAGTCAGTATACAAATACTTACAATAGAAATTAAGACAAAGCAATTAATCAAAAGACCAGAAATTTATTATTAAAATGGATCTGGTCTATTCTGGCTAATAACAATGAAATGCTATGGTAAAAAAAGAAAAAGGAAATTCGTTGCTGATACTGTTCGAACTGCAAGATGCTTGTTCAATGCTTTGTTTTTTATCATAAGTAACTATATAATTACTTTATCGCCACCTTTGTACCTCTAATTAAGGGAGACGATATCACTCCATTTTTGCGTGTATTATATATATATATATATATATATATATATATATATATATATATATATATAAAAAGGAGTAACACTAATATTCCATGGTCATAATTTATTCCATTGGAATCAAATACGATCAATCATCAGACCTACAAATTCAAAATTTTGTAGGTCTGATGATTTGATCGTATTTATTCCAATGGAATAAATTATGACCATGGAATATTAGTGTTTAAGCCTTTTATTATATCCTTACTCTGTCCTAGACATTGAGTTCTACCTGGATCCTTCCTCTTGGAAAAAATTTTTTCTGAAAATATACATGTATGGAAATTTTTTAGATATATATTTTTCATATGTATGTATATTTTCCACTAATATTATCTATATATATATATATATATATATATATATATATATATATATATATATATATATATATATATAAGCCTGATATTTTAGTTATCAAATTGTACATAACATCCTGTATTCGATAGAAATTCCTCTTCATACCAACATTATAGATACTATTAAGGGGACCCTTACCCAGTGCCTCACATGGTCCAGTGAAAATGACCATCGGGACGTAGAAGATTGGTTCCGTGTTGCCTGCTCCGTCGAGTCACATTTCTCGTGCTTTGGAGAAGACGTTCGATTTTATTTGTGGAGGAGGCCACATGAGGTTATGGATTCAGTTATTGTGGAACGCGGTAGAGTCTCCGTATTTGGTGAGTTTTTTGTTCCTGTTCTCTGGAACCATTATGGTAAATATAGTCTCCCAGAACAGTTTAAAATACCAAGCAGCTGGCCATTTTCAACCTTTTACGCTGGTCATCTCGATATCCCCGTATATTTATATTCAAAAATCTTTGTTGCCATACAAATTTGGATTCAGAAAATTATATCTAAATTCAAGATAATCCATGTAAGTCATTTTCAGCACGTATAAATCATCTTGTTGACTTCAGTAAAAATACTTGATAAAAACTCCCTACCAATGTAATAGTTAATGTAGAATTTTTGTACGTCGTATAGCTATCCGTATTTACCTGCATAAAAAAGTAGACGTATGTAGTTGTCTTCAAATTTTGCATTTCAATTTATATATGTTATTTATATATGTTGAATCATACCCAAAGTTACGCATCTAAATGGAATAAATCTCTCGAGATATGAATTGAAATACATGTGTAGAATATATTCTGTTATAAAATTATTTGAGTCATGAAGTTTGTCTTAGTTTATCAACAATGATTTTTTTCTCCAAAAATAAAATATAGTTAACTTTTATTAAATTATTTATTCACCGTTATTTGCAAAGTCTTGTTGCTTAGACATGTTTTGAATAAGATGATGAAGGTTTTTATCTGCACAACTTTTCGACGGTCTCTTGAATCTGGTTTTGATAACAGAACAATTTTCCCCGTGAAAACTTTTAGCAGCGATGGAAAGAGACATTAATCGCTTGGTTCAAGGCCGTGTGAATATGGGGTAGCCTAGAGCAACAGATATCTAATTTTATTCCCTGCCTTATCCTTGTTGTATGACGACTTGCATTGTCGAAGTGAAATATCATTTGTCCGTTGAACGTGTGCCTGTTTTTTTTTCGACCAAACTTTGCCTATATTTTTCTTCGGATTCGTGTCCATTCAGGACATGGACATTATATCTTTTCACTATTTCCTGTACTTTGAACTTAGCTGTTAGATATTTCACCTAAATCCTGTTCTTCAAATCTTTTATACAAACTCGTTAGGTAATATAACCAACTTGACTAGGATTGGAACTCAGGTCTTCGATCTCCAATTCCGAGCTGTTATCGATTATACCACCTGCACATCCAGCTGTCACTGACCCGGCTCGACGTTGCTTAGCCTCGCTGATCGTACGTGAACCGGAGATTCACCGTGTATCTTTCATAAGCCCTAAATAAGTTGGAAAATATTGTGTTGAATAAATGCCATTTTCATCCTTTCACAACATTTAATGCACCTTCGCTTTACACACACACACAAAAATATATATATATATATATATATATATATATATATATATATATATATATATATATATATATATATATATATACGAATACGATAGATAAATTGTCGTACAAATTACGCAAAAAGGAAAATCAAGTCTCATTTTAACAGATATATTTAGCAAAATTACAAAAAATATCTTGAATTAGTAAACAGTAAATTTATTCAATAAAATCGCTATTGGTTTTAACAACGGCTTCCAGATAAGTACAGAATCTCCTGCATCACTTCTGGGCGGTCTCCTTGTTTAAATTGTTGAATCATGCCATAAACCTTGCCTTTTAATTCATCTGTGTCATCAAGTGGGTTGCAGTCTGGGGAGTTCGGCGTCTAGATATAGGGAGTGATGTGATTACGGAAATTGTCTGATAGCCATAACTGCTTTCTCCTGCTTGTGTACCACGGTGCAGAGTCCTTTTGCCAGACATAGGATCTTCCAGCAGCCACCCTGTTGACCCAGGTCAGCCCTACCTCCTCAAGGCACTTTATGTAGGCTTCCTGTTGAGTCTAAGGCCTTCACCAATAAATTTGGGAGTTCTTTTCTCATCCGAACGGTCAGATTAAGTTTTTCAAGCTGCCGTACCTTCGTAATCACAATTAGACTCATTCATTTTTTTCCGAATCCTCTGCACTGACCTCAGATTGTCACCTAAACATTCTGAAATATTCGTATTGGTACAGCATGCCGTTTCTAAATTTCTGGCCGAGTGAATTCCGTCATGGTGCATTTTTTCTCACAAACGGTGACCAACTGACCCCACTATACTGTGCAGTCGACGAAATGAAATATATAAAATGACGAAAGTTTATTCATCGCACCATGTATATGTATGTCAGCGGGTATGTGTATTGTGCATTGTGTAGAATTTCCTCCGGCCTCGTGAATAAGTGCGTCAACTCGACGCCACATCGATTCCATTGGGTTCTAGGACGGCCTCCGGAGAGATGTTGAGCCAAGACGTCTCCATAGCTGATATTTAAAAGTGCAGGGTCTGGCGCTCAACTAGATCTCTTCACCACTTCCCATAAACGCTTGGTTTGAATCATGTCGGTGGAACGTGTAGGCCACGCGTTCCTTGGATGTTTCCAGAAAATTACGTTGAACGATGAATAATAATTTCTAGATGTGGAGACATTTTTTTCTAACAAGCCATATTTACAAATACTGAATACAGAATTTGGTTCAACGCATACAAATATGCGTAGGAGGTTTTATCAGGTAAAATCATATTTTTTCAGCTGAAAAATTGATCTCTCAAAAAATGTTGGAGATTTACATGTATCTGCTATACTTTCTCTGTAGGTGGAAGTGAATTTGTTGTTTTGGTTTTGTTCCATTTCATCCTTCTAGTGAATGAAGGTTTTCGCAATACACTGATGATATCGAACAGAAGTGAAATTTATATATTATACGCCCCCGGAAAATTTAATTCCGGTCGAGCACTCTTAGGAGAAAGCGCGAATTTGTGACTACTATTGCTAATACTGCAATGTTCTTCCAGAAATTGATCCCTCAGTGGCGTTTTTACCCGAATATTAAGTACGCAAAAAAATAGCCTTTCTCCCAAACAGGCGCTGCTAGCTGAAGGGTTGAATGTACGACTGATAAAAATCAGTCGGGTTTCGATTCCGGTGTGAGGAAATCGGATGTCTAGTCACACTGATGAGCTGTGACGCAGCGAAACAGTCTGTTGATGATGATGATATATATATATATATATATATATATATATATATATATATATATATATATATATATTTCTGTTCCTATATATATGTTTTTCTCTCTCTTTAAAGACACTAAAATAAACATAACATAAAAATGCCATAAAATTATCGGACTTTGTCCATTTCATAAAGTGTGACAACATATAGATATGTATAAAACTTTCTCTCTCCACATAAATATAATTTTCTCTCTTTCTACATATATATATATATATATTCTCTCTCTCTCTGTACATATATTTCCCTCTCTCTATGCATATATTCCCTCTCTCTCTTCCACACACACACACACACACACACACACACATATATATATATATATATATATATATATATATATATATATATATATATCAGCGCGGCTAGACGATTGCGTCCAGCATGAAACAGCCTGTCGCTTGAGTGTTGATTTCAGTGCTGATTTTATATTTATATTTACATACGCTCTATCTCTGATATTGAGCACTTTATCCCATGAATATAGCACACCTAAAAATTATATTTCTTTCTCTCTCTCTCTCTCTCTCTGTATATATATATATATATATATATATATATATATATATATATGTAAGTGTATGTGTTTGTGTGTGAGTGTATTTCTCAATACATATATATATTTCGCTCTTCTCTCTCTCTCTATATATATATATATATATATATATATATATATATATATATATATATATATATATATATATATATATACGGGGAGGGTGAATGCATGCATTAATCTCACTCCAAGGAAGGCAATAATACCACTAAGACGCAAGTGTTAGAGAATATGAAAATATGAGAAAAAAAACTATTAATTAGACAGATCATTAACAGTACAAGACGAAGACATTAGAAAACCATTAACATTGCATTTAATTTTTGCGGATCTAAGTTGGCAGGAAATCATGAAGCCGGAAGAGAGTTCCGCAAGTCCGAAGTGTGAGAGAAGAAACTCTTAGAATAGAACTTACGGTTACATCACGCCATTTTAAATGCAAAATGATGAGACTTTGCCGCCCTTCTATTATTGCGTCTAGCTAACATAAGGGAAAGTTCATCAGAACAATTGCCATGAAAGTATTTATAGAAAAGGCACAGGGAAGATATATTACAACGGTGGGAATGTGACTGAAAGCGAGATGCCAGATCAAGACCAACGACATAGCAGAATCTTCATTTGAGCTTATCAAAAAACTCGAAATATATAGCAGCAGAAAAAGACCAGTTGTGACACCAATATTCAAAGCAAAGATGAATGGAAGCAAATGGCGAGCAAAATTGTCTATTACGACACAGAGAACCAAATTTCCTAGCAGCAGACCTAGCAATTGAGATGATATAATGTTTCCACTTTATGCCAGTAGAAATCATTAGTCGGAGAAGACACAACGGATCATTCTTCTGAAGATTAGCATCAGTCATTCTGATTGAAGGTAAAAGGGATCTTTTAAGCCGTTATTTTGAAGACGTTATATCTTGTGAACCGTTGCTTTAGTATCAATTTCTAAAATATATATATATATATATATATATATATATATATATATATATATATATATAATCGACTCTCCCGTCGCGTTCGACGTATGAGGGTCAGGCCGATAAGTCCCCAGGAAACCGACGTATCGACACCGGCACATGAGATTTGATTATAGTGGTGAAGGCCTCGTGCAGTACCAACCACACTTTTTGAACAATATATATATATATATATATATATATATATATATATATATATATATATATATATATAACTGAACAATATATATATATATATATATATATATATTGTTCAGTTATGTGACTTTAATCTCTAAATTGATTTTTTGCTTTTGTTTGTAAAAAAGAAAATTATGCATATTAAATATATAAATATACATAATAATTAAGTTATTGGCATTTAATTCCTAAATCCTGATATATAAAATATTCCCTGGATCGATTTGGTTTGGTTTGTTTTGTTTTACACCATATCAACCTCAATGTGTTATTTAATGCCAACAAAAATTTTGTTACTGGTAATATTTCTTTCCCTGAAAAATCTATTTTTGGTAATATTTTTATTTCTGTTATTAAAATCTATTTGTACACTTTCATAGTGTTTTGACCCAAGTTTGGGGATTAACTATTTTGCCCATAGCTGGGACCTTAACCGGTGCTGCCACCCCGGGTTAGGGTGGACCTGGAATTACCAGCAATTAAGAGGTGGTTCCACAGTCCTCAAAATCTCCTGATCAGATGCCTTGCTGTTGAACGTAGTTTATCGTCTTACCCAGGACGCGGATTTAGTTTATCGTTTTACCCAGGACGCGGATTTAGTTTATCGTTTTACCCAAGACGCGGATGTATTTTATCGTCATACCCAGGACGAGGATGTAGTCTGGGCGTTAACTATTTGCCCATAGCTGGGACCCTAACAGGTGCTACCACCCCGGGTCAGAGTGGACCTGGGAACACCTGCAATTAAGAGGTGGTTCCACGCTCATCAAAACCTCCTGATTTGAGGCCATGCTGTTGGACGTATCGTCTTACCCGGGACGCGGATGTAATTTATCGTCATACCCAGGACGACCTGGGTGGAGAATGATATCACCATGAAAAAAAAATATTATTAGGTTGTGAGAAAA
>CAHIKZ030005388.1:2155000-2167500 GCA_903632075.3 Acanthosepion pharaonis | reverse complement strand
CTATCTATCTATCTGTCTTCTTTTGATTGGTCTTTAATACCCGTTTCATAAACGGAATGAACCTTTTGAACTTTACAGCCAAACTAAATAAAATAGTATTCGGACACCAACGTCACAGTCTAGAAAATAATTACTGTGAGTCACACACTGTCGCGTGAACGCGCGTGCACACACAAATTCGTCCAAGCACACACACACATACACACACATGCACATACACAAACAGTTGTATTGAAAAACTGCTCAATGTTTTGTAGCAACAGTTCGAACCTTGAACATGCATATTTAATAATCGCTTAGTTGTGATTATTACCTTTGTTGAATAAATGTTAAGTATTTTCACAGTGAGGTTATTATTTTTTGATGAACGGTTGCAAAAGAAGTGTACAGCTGTGATAATTGAAGAAGATAAGCCTGAAAAGACTAAAATAATATTGGATTCTATTTAGTAAAAAAAAATTCAAAAAAAAAAAAATAGTGCTTTTGCCAGTACATCGAAATTATATTTTTGTCTAGCACTCAAATACGAAAATTAAAAATGATATATTCATAAAGATGTTAACAGGATTTCAAAGTTCAAAATCATTTACGCTGTCTGTTGGTGGAAGAATAATTCTCCACTCAACAGCCTCTTTCCCACAGACGAAGTAGGTAAGAGTCTATCGCTGTTTCCATGGCGATTATTCAAAGGCTCTTCATTCTTCTGCTCATGCTTTTCAATACTTTACAGTTATGGCACACCATGTTACTTCCATAGAGTCGATTAACTCTTACTTTTTTTCAAAGGCAATAAGGAAATTTCTACTAAGACGACATTTTACTGCAAAAGATTCTACTTTTGGTAGAGACTTACACGTGAGTGCTTCCTTTAACAGACGATAGAATGCATGGTCGTCAAGAGAAAAGAGAATACAATATGGCGAATAGTCGAAATTTAAACAATTTAATTTAATTCAAAAAAGAATTTGTAAACATTCGTAGCATAACAGCAGGAGAAAAATACTGGTTCTAAGATTCTTAAAAAAGAAATTTAAGAGAAAATGTTATTAAAGAAGAAAATGGAATTGAGATGCAGACGATTGTATGTCAGATGAAAACACAAAGAAGCGAATATTAGGAGTATTGGCTGAAGATATAAAGCAGCGACAATTTCATAATAACGTAAAGCTTCCAACGTGTAAAGCGTTTATTTATAGAAACATATTTCATAACAGAAATCTTCACTGAGGATTATACCAGTTTCTTCACTGATAAAAGTCACCCAAGTGTGATATGAGAATACGTGTCACGAAGTGAATATTATAAGGATAAGGAGGATAGATAACGGTTGACCATTTTCTTGAAGAGAATAAGATTGAAATTTTAGAAAGATCTGACTGAAATGAACTTTCCCCCTTAAAATCAGAATAGGGGGAATGTCGTTTCGATTTGACTCTGCTAAGTACCATCCTTGCCCAAGCAGTAAATGGGTGTACTAGTGAAACTGAAGAATGAAAACCCGTCTAAATAGTTGCCCTGAAAACAGCGATTTTACAGCAATAGGCTTACGAATTGGGTCTATAGAAGAGAGGCTGCATTGTGGAGATTAAGTGTTTAACACTAGACAGCCTAAATGAATTTAAACTCTCAAGTCCAGATATTGAAGACATAGCAGCAAGACTCCATTTTTAGTTTAATCTGACATTGTCAAATATTAAGCAGAGTCGAAGGAGTCACGTATATCTTGAAGGGATAGTATGAGGCGAAAATTTGTCCAGCCTCTTTAGCAATTGATCGTATATACGACTTTCATTTGAGGCCTTGGGTTAAATTCAGAGCCCATCAGACATTCAAAGCATGGAGCCACCCTGAGGGTAAAACCGGCCATCATAACAGAAGAAGGTTCAGAGTCTAATCTGGGAAAAGATTGATTGATTTGTTTGTTTAACAGCATATCAACATCTTATGGGTCATTTAATGCCGAAATTTTATTTTCTTGCTAGCTTTGAAGTAATAAAAATATGATATATGTTACTGTGTTTTCGCAATCGAATATATGATTGATGATGACTAGCTTCTGTGTGATCATAATTACGAGATGCGATGATATGTCTGTTTTATGTTTCAGGTATATTTTTGAATACAGTTTGATTTCTTTAAGAAATTGTAGGAAAAATATGGATTAATGTAATGAACGAGTTTCATGGTTCTTTGGCTTGTTGATTTTGTATAGCGGCATATCAACACCTGTATGGGTTATTTAGTACCGGATTCTAAACATTTTGAAAACGATTTTATGGCTTTAGCTAAATATATTTCAACTGCAGATAAAGTTTATTGTTGGTCATTTTACTATAAAATGTATTGCTGTTTTTAATTGTCATGTAAATTACTACACTCCCGGTAATCCAAATTAACTATGTAACAGGCCAGATAGAGGAGACGGGCGAATACTAAGAATAAAATTAAATATTTACTAAGAAAGAAAATCTCAAAAGCAGGGATATTGTAGAGTAAATAAAACCCTCGGTGACCCAAATGAACTAAGCAAGACGCCTTAAATAAAGAACTCTTAAAGAGTCCGGCAGTTTGCTGCCAGGCTAGCAACTAGTTTGTCGGATTCTCTGTCTGGAAAGAGAAAACCAGATGAGGCTATGCATACGGGCAGAGTCTCGTTTGGGGAGGTAGACAAACCTGACCCCGTGTATGCGTGGTCTACGTGGAATTTTTACTCGAGCCTACGAGCTCGGATTCGCCCCACTTAAAAATCGGCCTGGTGCCACATCCTAGCTTGTGGGGAGGTTGGTTCCAGTCCTTTGGAATCAGTCAAGAGAATTACTAACATACATCACATCTAGCCTAAGCAAGATATAACATAACAGCTAGGAGTGTGTTATACACCATCAAAATGTAATTTTATACTTTCATTGTGTTTTGTTTTTGTCTGGGGGGGGTCACTATTTGTCCATAGCTGGGACCCTAGCAGGTTCTGCCACCCAGGTGGACCTGAGAACAACAGCAAATAAGAGTTGGTTCCAGGTTCCTAAAAACCTACAATTTCCCAATCACTGGCCTTGTTGTCGGATGTAGCCAAGGAAACAATAATGGTTTGGTTTTATAGTTAGTAAATATTACAAAGCAGTTATTCCGCCGGTGAGCTGTTAGTGCCAGGTCAGAGGAGAGATCAAAGTGTAATCTTAAGATCATCTCGATTTTTGGATACTATATTGGATAAATTTGACGATAATTAAGGTTGTTCATGAAAATACTCAATGAACACAACATAGAATGCAAGAGTGTTAATATTTATTTTTAATCTTTCTATGCCAAGCAAGAGGTAAGAACCATGAAAATTTAAGTGGTTACTGCAAATGAAGAAATAGAGAAGATAAAACATAAAAAGGATGCAACGAGGCAGTAGATAACGATTAGCATTGCATTTAAATATTTGACGATGGTAGTTGAGAGGAAAGTAGAAAGCCAGAAGAAGATACTACACACATAGAACATACGGTTATAACAAATAATATACAGAATTTACTAATATATTTATGTGAATCGGGACATACCCATTATCGTCCTTAGGTATGCTACAACAATATCCGATTTTAGGATAAGACCTTTGCAAATATAGTATTATAATAATTGCACAGAAGTATACTAGTAATAGCACAGTGGATAAAGGCGTTGGTTTGTTCCAGTGACAAGACCCAAAGAGTGTGAGTTCAATACCCAGTTAAAGTGCTGGAGAACTTTCAGAAGGGAATTAACAGGAGATAATTGATAACTGACATCCATTAAACATGTCACGTGGAACGGGAACAGTCTACCCCAGTAAGCGAAATAAAGGGTTAAGTTCGACATCCCAACCACCTGAAGAAGGCCGGAGAGTACAACGGCCGAAACGTTGTAATAAATATAGCGACAAAGATGAGGACAATAGTCTGAATAATGTAAATAATGTAAAAGCCTTGAATTTCAAGGTGATTGGGGACATCATACAATAATTGCCAACCAACATCTGTAAACACTAGTCGCATAAATGGCACGTGAATGAGTCGGAGAAATGCCAGCATTTCAACAATATTGGAGATCTTGAGAAAATTAGCAAGGTGAAGATACTCGATAAATGGGTTCCACATGAAATCAATGAAAGTCAGAGAGTTCGATCTTTTGAAGGGTATTCCATACTGCATCTACAAAATTTGAATGATCCTTTTATTGACTGAATAGTGAATTGTGATGGATCCGCGAGGACAATCGTAAACTATCCAGGCAATGCTTTGATAATGGCGAAGGATACAATAACTTTCCAAAATCAAAATTGCGTCAATAGAAGATCATGGTGACTTTCTGGTGAACTGCCATTGAGGTTATCCACTACAAATCCTGTAATATAACAAGATGGACACTGCCGAGGCTTTCTGACAGCAAATAGATGAAATGCACATTCAATTAACCAAAATGCGACCGTCGCTGTTTAATCAACGTGGTTTAAATCTGCTGCATGACAATGATAGGCCACATGTTGCCCCGAAAGCACTGCAGAATCTGACCGACTTGGAATATGAAACTTTATCATATCCAAAGTATTCCCCTTATCACTCGCTCAGACTAACGCTTTTTCAAGCATCTTGAAAACTTTTTCAGACAAAATACATTCCGTTGCGAAAATGTAGAAACGGAATTCAAATATTTCTTGGCGTAACCATCTTTAGAGCCTTATTGCAAAGGCATAGATAAATGTTTAACCCTATGACAGAAATTGATCGATGTTAACGGTTCCTATGTTGACAGATTTAAACAGTTTAAATACATTAATTCAGAAATGAACGTGGATTTTAAAATCGGACATTATTTTTCGAGTAATGTAATACTAATTGTCACTTGCGATGAAACCTATGAATCTCTTCCTGCAAGAAAATATTCCTCCAATATCTGCAAAGCTGGATTTTGGCAATCTTGCCAAAACATACCGATTTAATGGAATTATTCCAAGCATCGTCAGATGTAAATTCAATAGAAACTTTGGTCTCAACCATTATAAGACATGTATATGAGAATAGAAGAAGTCATCAATATTATCCGCGGGATGCAATAAAACGTAGTGTTAATGATTTTTACTTCAAAATTATAAGGTTAAGAATTTCAGTGACTACAAGTCGGATAAATGCCAAGTTCATATTAACATATCAAATAATAAAATAATATATTATGTTCGCTCTAATTTGTTTCATATCTATTTATCTATCTCAATTTATTCACATCATTCTCAACCTCTTCATTAGCTGTCTATCTATTCATATCATTATTTATCTCTCAATTCATTCATATCATTCTCAATAAGTTCATTATCTATCTACCTATCTATATCTCACATCATTCTCAATTTGTTCACTCTCTATATCAATGTTTTCATTATCTATCTACCTATTTATATCTATCTATATATCAATTCATCCATATTTTTCTCAATCTGTTCATTATCTATTTTTCTATATCTCACGTCATCCATATCATTCTCAGTCTCTTTATCTACACCTCCATTCATGACATTCTCAATCTCAAGCCAACGCTCTCTCTCTCTTAGTCTGTTCATATCTATCTATCTATCTATCTATCTATCTATCTATCTATCTATCTGTTATGGTCCAAGTTCCTTGTACCACGGTGATGGTTCAAGGTTAGAACCAAATTAATAAATAACACAAACACAGGTATGGAATACAAAGATATATTACAACATAAATATAATACAAAGAAGTAGAAGTATTAGTAATGACTATCAGATTTGGTTAGAGTGAACTATGTTGTCTCAACAAGTATCACTATTCCAATATCCTTACAATATGCTCTCAATTATCTCTCCTCGTCTTACAATCTCCCCATACCTCTTGAGAGGCGCAGGATAATCAGGATATATGTCAGGATAATCTATTATTATTATGGGTAAGTTTCCATAACACTATCTATCTATGCCCATTATCTATCTATCTATGCCCATTATCTATCTATCTTTGTCCATTATCTATCTATATTTCTATCTATCTTAGTCTGTTCATTATCTATCTATGTATCTATATTAGTCTGTTCAATATCTATCTATCTATCTATCTATCTATCTATCTATCTATCTATCTATCTTACTGTTCATATCTATACATTTTACTGTTCATATCTATCTATCTAACTCTTCATATCTATCTATGTAACTTACTGTTCATATCTATCTTACTGTTTATATCTATCTATCTATCTATCTATCTATCTATCTAGCTATCTATCTCTCTCTCTATATATATATATATGTACCAGGTAATTCGCTTTTCTTTTTTTCTCAGTTCGTTTCTTTCTTTCTTTCTTTCTTTCTTTCTTTCTTTCTTTCTTTCTATCTATCACTTCATTCATATCATTCTCTATCTATCATTCTCTGGTGCTCTTTGGATATATATATACACATATGCCGGTTTTATTCATTACCACTCTTTTTTTTTCGCATTATTTCCTGTCCCTGTACGTGTGTAATCGTGACAATAAAAAAGAAAAATATTCTAGGTATCAAGCTTCTATGGACTTCAACTTTGTCAAGTAAAGTTTGGATGTGATTTAATTCTTATTAGAGATTCTAACAAATTCCTACGCAGCTGAAACCGTTATATGCCTTTCAAAGTGATCTGCCCATAGCTAAGAAGTTTCATTTCCTTCCGAATTGAAGTAAGAATCCTTTAAAATGCGAGAGACAAGGAAAACTGACAATTAGATTCATGGATACAAAAGAAGGTATCCGCCAGATTTTAAAGCAAAATGTCAAATAATAGAATAATATATTAT
Organism: Acanthosepion pharaonis; assembly: GCA_903632075.3. Classification (NCBI taxonomy): domain Eukaryota; kingdom Metazoa; phylum Mollusca; class Cephalopoda; order Sepiida; family Sepiidae; genus Acanthosepion; species Acanthosepion pharaonis. The sequence goes on along the minus strand of CAHIKZ030005388.1, from coordinate 2,160,690 downwards.
ATTCGCTCTAATTTGTTTCATATCTATTTATCTATTTCAATTTATTCACATCGTTCTCAAACTCTTCATTTCCTGTCTATCTATCTATTCATATCATTATCTATCTCTCACTTCATTCATATCATTCTCAAAAATGTACTTTTGATTATGTTTTAAAATGTATTCTTTTGTGTTTTGCCTATTGTGACAAAGAACTGAAGATTGTAGTTATCTTTCAAGAATACGAGTAAAGATAATGGTCAATGTTTTAGACCAATGGTAGACCTCTGAAAATCAAATGATGATTTTCTAAGCTAAACCTCAAGACTTGGAATTATGGCGAAACAGACTTTCTCCTATATGTCCACATTTCAAGACTGCTCATAGTTTAGTCGTAGTAAGTTAAACTAATATTTACTAATATTTGCACTAAAACGATCGAAAGCTATCAGAGAAAATATCTAAGATAACTTACCCATTTTATTTTTTTTATAGAATTTAGTTACGACTGTATGAAAAAAATGGCGTTATCCAGTGAAGTTTCCCTTTTCAGTCTTAATGATGAGCGGTTCTCTCCTACTTTATTGTGATTTAAACTATTGAGAGATAAATATGAAATTAATGTAGTTTTCCCTAAAAAGGTTTTGAATAAAAGATCAGTTAATTTTACTGTTACGTATGAGTGTCGCATCAGTGGTGATGAAATGTTATAAGTTTTGTTTTAGAGGATTTTTTCTTCTAATTTTTTCTTTTACAAAAATTCACCCAATACAAGGCTGGAGAGCAACTCAATGTAGAGGGTACTGTGTGTTCTTATATTAGCGTACGGAAGGGCAACAAGTGAAGTTCTTGGGCGTTATGCACGAAAGATAACAGTTTATTCTAGACTTGAGATCAAAGGCATAATTAGTGAATAGAATTTCAGACAGAAACTTTAGAAATATAGTACTGAAGCAGACTTTAGAATGAACCCGAAACAAAATCCTAAATATAAATTACGGGATAAACCTCTTCTCCTGTTCAAAAGACTAGGGAGGAGTATGAACCGAACGAAAGGCAAACCTGTCTTCTTCAATTGGGGCGAAGAAAAATAAATAGTAAAAGATTTCAGTGTTCAGGCAGGGATATCCGATGTATAGAGTCGACTTTAGAATGAACCGCAAAACCAATCCTAGACAGGGAACAAGGGATAAATCTCTTCTCCTGATCCCATGAGAATGGCCTTGAAATCCTAGTTTGCTTAATAATTCATTATTGATGACTGCTATTTTCTTCTTTTGAAGATTAGAACTAAATGTGACGATAGTTACCATTGTTTGAAATATTCTTAGAACACGTTTTCTGGAATAAATTTTAATAATTTAATTTCGGAGATTATCAGCAAATTTCTGTGCCCTCATAGTTTTTGCAGTTCTAGAAATAACGGAATATCTCAAGGAGTTAAGTTTGATCAATAACATATATGGCAAACTCATAACGGATCATAGACAGGAGACTTGACATGGTAATGAATACATTTGTCTAGTGAAATGTAAGCTTTTTGACATTACGAACATATAGATAAAACTTTCGGCATTTTCAAATATGTTAATATTTAATCCTTGCACCAGAATTATGATTACGGAAACACAAAACTATAGTCTTTAAATGCGAACAAGATGTGTACATTTTAGGATGAGTTGAAGTCTTTAAACTATTTATATTATTCGGACTATTGTCTTCATCTTTGTCGGCATATTTATTACAACGCTTTGGCCGTTGTACGCTCCGGCCGTCTTCAGGTGGTTGGAATGTCAAACTGAACCATTTATTTCACTCACTGGGGCAGACTTTTCTAATTCCACGTACCTCAAGGACACATGACACAGTTGATAAAGGCGTTGGTTAGATCCAGTGATGGGACCCAAAATGTGTGAGTTCAATACCCGGTTAAGGCAGTGGGGAACTTGGAGAGGGAAATTAACAGAAGATAACTGACATCCATTAAACTTGGCGCGTAGAAACTAGAACAGTCTAACCCAGCCAGCGAATTAAAGGGTTCAGTTCGTAATTCCAACCACCTGAAGAAGGCCGGAGCGTACAACGGCCGAAACGTTGTAATAAATATGGCGCTAATAGTCCGAATAATGTAAATAGTGTACATAATACTTCATCTCAGAAATATAGACAGATACTGAAAGGCCGAAACGTTGTAATAAATATGGCGACAAAGATGAGGACAATAGTCCGAATAATGTAAATAGTGTACATAATACCTCATTTCAGAAATATAGACAGATACTGAAGGGCCGAAACGTTGTAATAAATATGGCGACAAAGATGAGGACAATAGTCCGAATAATGTAAATAATGTACATAATACCTCATCTCAGAAATATAGACAGATACTGAAAGGCCGAAACGTTGTAATAAATATGGCGACAAAGATGAGGACAATAGTCCAAATAATGTAAATAGTGTACATAATACCTCATTTCAGAAATATAGACAGATACTGAAGGGCCGAAACGTTGTAATAAATATGGCGACAAAGATGTGGACAATAGTCCGAATAATGTAAATAGTGTACAGAATGTCTCATCTCAGAAATATAGACAGATACTGAGAGGCCGTAACGTTGTAATTAATATGGCGACAAAGGCGAGGACAATAGTCCGAATAATTTAAATAGTTTTTGTTTGTGCTCATCCGTCAATATTCAAGGTACCATTCTCGTGTACATTTTTATCAATGTGTTATCCTCTGCAAGAATCTGCCACACTTTCTTTATTAAAATTCATGTCTTCTGCGATCAGTTGCAAGATAAAACTCAGAGCAAGTCTTGTAGCAGGAACCTGTTCAAACCATTCCGGACCTCACTATTTTCGGCCATCGATTCACCTCATAGAATATACTGACCCAGGTTTGGCAGACAGTGCTCAGCCTCCTCTCCACTTAGAAGCTTACAGACCGGGTTCCAAAGGAATCTCACCGGTTTTCTCATTAGTTTTCGTCTTACAATTGTCGGCTGGACAGAAACGACGTGCTTAATATACTAGAAACATAAAGAAAATGCTATTTATTTTTGTGACGAGGAAACTTTATGTCTTAGGTACCAGAAACTATAGGTTAGTAAATACTTTGTATGCTAATCTTGCTGCTGGGGAAAATGGTAGAAATTGCAGACATCTGACGTTATCAACTCTCTTCGATTTTCTCATAATCGATCCTGAGGCAGACATCTTTGTTTGATGCAGATGTTAATTTATTCTATATCATGTGCAACATTCCTCATTTGTGTGTTTTTCAAAAACAATGAAGTGAAAGGCAAAGCGATAAATTATACGAAGCCGAATTAAATAAAAATAACACGACATATATATATATATATATATATATATATATATATATATATATATATGTATATTCTAGCTTAAAGCTGTACTCTGTGCGGACTTTTAAGATAGCTACATCGCAGGGCTAATTGAGCGTCCGGCCCAAAACTAAAAAAAAGAAAACTGAGTTCAAGCATTAAACAGTCTGTCGCCACTCTGTTTGATCTCAGTATTCACACATACACACACATATATTTTTCCAGTTTGTCACATATAATAATAATAATAATAATAATAATAATAATAAAGAAGAAGAAGAAGAAGAAGAAGAAGAAGAAGAAGAAGAAAACGAAAACTAAATGGACCACTGATCCAGCTTAGACAATGAATTATTATTTTGAAGAGATAACTTTGAATTCCTCAATGCACTTCATGGAATTTCAAAACCTCACTTTAACTCTGATTTAGTCCAATTACGGCCAAAAGACCGATGTGGACCGAAATTCGAATTCAACGTTAAAACTGAGTTCTTCAGATGACAAAATCCCGTGAACATTAATTGAGTTGTGTTCTTCAAATCACAAACTCTGCGAAACTTCAAAACCTCATATGACGAAACCTTTCCTTTTAACTCTTTGTTATGCTTGCTTCTAGATTTGAGTAAATTTAGTTGACGTGGCTCAATCGGTTAAACCACGTCAGGCTATATGATGGTTCCGTATAGGATACGGGTTCGATTCCCGTCGGAGGACGCACATTTTCTTTGAAAATTTCTCTGACATTCAGGCCGGTTAATGTCGTTAATACTGTTTATTATAAACAGAACATTTACTTAAATATTCTTATCTATAAAATGAACATATAAACATGAAAGAATTTCAAGATTGCTATCTGTGGAAAAGAAGCCTAAAAGGAAAAAAAAGAAGATATATAGCTCATATAAATATACATCTTCATAGACAAGTTTTAAATAAATGTTCCTGACTCCATGAAACGTCAATGTAAATCAGACGTTATTGTTTATCCACCCAGACGGGTGTAATAATTTGTTTATAAGCTTCAATAAACTAAGAACAATTGTTCCTCATGAACATTGAGAAGTGAACATCAATCATTGTTTAAGCCTTTGAGTATCTCTTCAACTATGACGGTGCCAATGGATTGGCAGAATCGAAACGAAGAAAATAAACGAAGAATGGTTACGTGAAAAGTAAGACCCAGCATTACAAGCAAAATGAAATCTCTTGGTAAAAAAATGGTCAGTGTTTTGTGTGTTTGCGTAAGAATTTCTACAGTACGGATTTTTAGAACTTGGAGGGACAATTCCTAAACAAAAAAGTCATTCTTCTTCTATCTGACCGAATGTGAGCTATCATGACACTCCACAACAACCTTTATTTTATTGAACAAAGTCAATTTCATCAATCCACTTGTCATTGTTTTACGATTCATTCACTCGTTAAATAACAAACGCATTTTGTATGTGGATGACTATATATATATATATATATATATATATATATATATATATATATATATATATATATATATATATATATATATATCCCGCACCGATAGCACGACTCATGCCAGATTTTAATGCACAACACAATATTCAGGTAGTGAGTATAGACTGCCCGTTACGTAATTTGAATTTAAAAAAAAAATATATCTGTTTATCGTAATGTCAGCGTAGATATATAGTATGCTGGGATTAATTTTTTAAAATATATTTGATATTTAATATAAAAAATTATTGTATATATATATATATATATATATATATATATATATATATATATATATATATATATATAAACAAAAATCGTAATGTACCTATAAATAAGCCGTTATTTATATTAAAATTAATCTGGATCAACTTATTTGAGCAGATGTTTATTTTTCTACGTACATTTAAACATCAATTAATTTCTCTTCTTTAATAAGCTATAAGTAATTTTTCAACAAGACATAAGTTACATTTATTTTCTTTTAACATTGTAAGATTTAACTCTTCTTATAATATCCCAGTTGATAGATGGTGAGATTGCTAGAAATATTTGGAGAGAGCAATGATGTTTTTGTATTTTATATTACTTAAGGTCATTCGATGATGGTAAAAGCAAAATTATCAAGTATTTTCAGTGGAACCAAAATTAAATTTAACATCGTTACCGGAATGTATGCTAGCTCTGTATACAATATTATCACTCATACATTTGTTCTGCAGTTGCATTTGTTTTTAGAATTATTTACGTTATCTTTGTGGAAAATATATTTGTTTAATATAATATTGTTATTCTGGGATATGTGATTAGCATTCTTATCAACGTAGTTATACTTGATTTTAACATTATTTTGGTTAAAAATATTTTTAATGTTGGTGAATGGTTAAAA
>CAHIKZ030005388.1:2107500-2150000 GCA_903632075.3 Acanthosepion pharaonis | reverse complement strand
TCAAAGAAAGTGCCGGAAACGAGAAACTAACTCTTTTCTCATTAAATTTCATAAAATCATGTGGCACTTATTATCATATATATATATATATATATATATATATATATATATATATATATATATATATATATATATATATATATATATATATATATATGTATATATATATATGTATATATATATATATATATATATATATATATATATATATATATATATATATATATATATATATATATATATATATATATATATATATATATATATATATATATATATATATACATATATATATATATATATATGTCTGTGTCTATATATATATGTATATATATATGTGCATATATATGGATACATAGATATATGAATATATATATATATATATATATATGCATATTATATAATTATGAATATATATAAATATGTATATATATAAATATGTATATTTATATATATATATATATATATATATATATATATATATATATATATATATATATATATATATATATATATATATATATATATATATATATATATATATAATTTAATAATATAATTTGAGGATACAACTTAATAATAAAACCATAGCCTCACTTGGCATTGAAAGTTTATTCAGCAATGTGTCACAGTCAGGCAAACAATAGATAAACTCATAAAGAACATCTACAACAATCCATTTCTCCCTCTATTAAAATATTTTAAGAAAACTACTCTTGATGTGCACCACAGATGTGCCTTTTCTGTGACCATCAAAATAACATACATTAAATGCGATGATGTCCCTAAAGGTTCCGTTCAAAAATCAATATTTAGCAACTTGTACATGAATAACCAAGAAGTAATATGTTTAATTCCACGGAAAAAAAACTCCATTTACTTCATATACGTAGATAACATTCTGATTTTAGTGAAAAACGTGGACGAAATACATGAACTAAAAACAATTTCAAAAAATCTCTGTACTTAAGTTAACATACGAACTTAACAATGACAATGAAATCTCGTTTCTTGATGTATTGATAGACACTAATAATGATACATTTACTTGCATCCTGATATGAAGAAAAAAATAACATAAACACTTACACTCTCAAATATAAAATTTAATTATTGCAAATTAGCTATTATACGAAATTTAATAAACCTTACAAAAGCGAATTCATCAACAAGAAATATTTTCTATAGTGAATTAAAATATATTGAACAAACCGTCGTCAATAATGACTTTCCTAATTGCATGGATGATTATATTGATGAACAAATTAGACGACATGTTGGGAACATCAACATAAGTAAACATGAACACAATATATCATCAAATAACTTTATACAAACTACTATACATCAATCAAATACATTCTGTCAATAAGCATATATATATATATATATATATATATATATATATATATATATATATATATATATAATGAACTCTTCCGGGATTTCAAGTATGACGATTTGACAGCTTAGCTGATTCAGTTATGAAATTTTGTGCGATAATCTTACGTGGCATTTGAGACCCGTTAGTGATTTACAAAGGCGGTCACATATGAATGAAGAATGGGGCTTGTGAGATGAGATCAGTATTAGATTGACTGACCTTTTAGATCTTGCACTCGCTTCTTGAAGTTGATTCACACAATCAGATTGAAAACTGCTGAGTCTACTAAAACAAGTTGATCTCCATTCTACCTGCTCCAATATACATACACACACACACATATATATATATATATATATATGTATATATATATATATATATAAATATATATATAGATAAATATATATACATAAATATATATATATATATATATATATATATATATATATATATATATATATATATATATATGTATGTATATATGTAAATATATTGTATAGATATACATATGTGTGTGTGTGTACTCATGTATCATGCAACTTTTGATGAACTAATTTGGAAATTAAGTTGAAGGGGATCGCATTATGTACGTGATATAAAAATAACATATGTACTACTGGTCCTGGTTAAGCCGTTGACCAAATTACATATCTATTTCTTGTTGTCAAAATACAACTGCATTTAAAATTACACGTTACATGGGGTATATATATATATATATATATATATATATATATATATATATAATATTTATTTAAAATATGATTCCAAATCGCTACATAAGAGGTCTCATGTTTCAAAACAAGAGCCGAAAACTTCAATATAATAATCCTTTAAATTAAATTGAGTTGAAAGTAAAATGGGCTCCGTTCCATCTTCAAGCGAAATTTTTGCTGGAATAACGTATATCTGAAATTCGCTTGTTTTAAAATTGAAATCAAAATCCCCATGGTAACAGCTATGGTGAATTGTCTAAATTGGGTAGGCGAGTGTAGGGTGTTTATAATAAGTAGCGGTATAGAGATACTTTCAAGGTGTCAAGTCGGGGAAAGGTGGGGGTGTCAAAAATGAAACGGAAGATGTATTGGCTATCGTCTAGTTTGCTTGCCTATGGAGATTTATTTATTTTATTTTATTTTATTTTATTATGAAAGGGAATTGTGCATATAAAAAAAGAAAAACTTTCGTAATGTTTGTTTTTTGACGACTTCATAAAGGGTTATCTTATATGTAAGGTATTTAAACTACTAATTTAGGCTATGGATTATGAAGTGTGTTATGTTGTATGCATGTTTGTAGTTAATTATTCCTACTATGTATCTGATGATTGGGCTATTTGTTAAACAAGATATATAAATTTTTTTTATCTAATAATTCAAACCAAAAATCTGATGATGCCTACAAAAAACCGTTAACTCGTGTCTATTATTTAATAGATTATTATTATTTAGAAGTTTAATGATGTGCAATTTTTCATGGAGGCACAAAGGGCATGGGTCATCCCAAGCTTTACATATTCTAGCCTTTCAATAATTTTCCATTTAACTCTTGGTGTCTTACTTATATTCAATGTATATCATACCAGTTCCTTCCTATTTTCTATATATTTTCACACACACACACACACACACACACACACACACACACATATATATATATATATATATATATATATATATATATATATATATAATAATAATAATAAAATAAACATACATTATTTCTGTGAATAAAAATTTATATACAGTGGGCTATAAGTTTTTAGCCACTTTGATTAGAGCAATTTGTCTCTTCTTTCTTTTTCAGATAACACCGTGTTATCATGCTACTCTTATGTATAAACAATATCTGACATATCTTGCAATGAAAGTCCGTGGAAGTAAGGAAATTAGTGAATTTTAACAAGGCCGTCAGTGTGGCAAGTCAAATAGAGAAATTGCTAGTTTTTTCCAGGTTAATCATTAAACGGTTAATAATATTGTCATAATAATATTCTGAGCGAACGAAAAGGGAACCGAAGAGGTCTTCAGAAACCGTCTCCAACATTTTGGAAATGTCTTCATATGTGCTAATAAAAGAGATAAAAATTATTTAGGTCACATAACGATTCTAAAAGAGCTAGGCTATCAAAGAAGAGTTGCAAGAAAGAAGCCATTGATTTCAGAGGTTAACAGGAACCTTCGTATGGATTGGGCGAGAGAATTTGAGGGTAAAGATTATGAATTTTGGCATTCTGTAATTTGGTCAGATTGAAAGTAAATTCTGCCAATATTCGAGATTGGTTTATGACTGGAAAAATCAGTATGAAACTTAGAACACTGAATGTCATCAGGCGACCGTGAAACATGGAGGGATTGGAGTAATGGTGTGGGGCGCTGTCATGTTTGGAGGGAAATCTGAGCTGATTCTTGTTGACCAGCGGTTTAATGGTCCAAAATACTGTCAAATATTAAAGAAAGTGCTACTCCCAATATTTGAAGCCAATCAGATTGACAAGAATGTCTACCTTTTTGAAGAAGATGGAACACCATGACATATAAGCAAAGTATCAAATGACTGAAAAGAATTGCAAGGAAGCAAGTTACTACAATGGGTAGGCCAAAGTCCTGACATGAATCCAATAGAGCACTTTTGGGAGTACCTTGACTGAAAACTTCGAGAGCATGCAACAAAGATCATGTCAGTTGCAACCCTTCAAGAAACATCGCTAAAGGACTAGCAAAATATGGATCAGGCGATTCTTGATAACTTGACCAAATCCATGAAAAATCGAATACAGGCACTGAAATTAGCAAGTGGAGGACCTACTCCATACTAGTACCAAGTACTGTTTATTTCTGTCGATTTGAGATTACGTAATCAAATTTTGAAATTGGATATAGTTTATTTCTCTTGGATAAAATGTTATCGTAGGCCACACTATATTATTTATATAAATTATACCTCTGTTATTATATATCGACCACTATTTTATTAGCCCCAGCACTCAATAGACGATATATATAAATATATATATATATATATATATATATATATATATATATATATATATATATATATATATATATATATATCGTCAATTGAGTGCTATATATATATATATATATATATATATATATATATATATTGTAGTAAAAACAGAACCAGTGAATAAACTTATACCAATGTTTTATTAGATTTTACTCTGACTACACTTCTACTAACTGATATTACAAGGTGCTTTTTATACCTTATATATCGTAAGGGGACGTAACTGATGATTTATACACATACACACACACATATATATATGTGTGTGCGTAACATGTCTTTACGTAAACATTTATACTAAAAACTATTGATATATTTAACCGAAAACGGATTTCTGCTTAACTATTTTCGCGTGTTCTTAATTTTCGAATCAGATGTTGATCATTGCAACAACAATATATCGATAGAATGTTTAAAATTCATGATTTCTTCTCTTTGTTCAAGTAATTTCGATCTTCTCAGTAATTTTCAAAAATTCGATATTTCAGCATAGTAAATCACATCTTTGGGAGTTTTTTAGTTTGCACTGTTAACATTGGAGGGAGTACGAAATATCAGCCTGCCCAGCTATTGGTTAAATATCACAATAGACGGAACCAATAGCCTTGTATAGTTGAGGCACATCCTTGAATTCCTAATGCGAAACTCTATAATCTTCCCTTTGACTTATTATTATTTACAGATTATAAAGTAAAGGAACAATTGGAGATTTACGATCATCCATGTACTGCAGTAATAAGTCATTGAAACAAAAGATTATTTTTACTTGAGGACATAGCTCAAGGAAATCTGGAGAATCAACAATGGATGTGTGGTAATTTGACCTCTATAGAGAATATGAAAGTAACAAGATAGAGTACAAGACCGAATGAAATATCTTGAAATCGATTCTCGCCGAATGTAAATTTGTAGGGTATTTCCGAGTTCCTATATACGTTTGGCCTTCGCCAGGTAAATCAAATATGCAGCGATAAATACACGTAGCAGAAAACGTAGAGTTCATTTACCATTTATAAAGATCTCTCTTGCATTCCTGAAAAGAATAAAAATCTATCAGTCCTTATTTACCATTTGATAATGTTTTCTTTTGCATTTTCTATATTTTCCAAAAGTAAATATATGTCTTTCTTTTTAAGAGTAAAGCAAAAACACAATAAAATTTGTCTGAATATCGGGTCGAGGAGAAATGACCGATTAGTGCTCAGCCGAAAACCTGATATTTTATAATAAACATTTTTTACGGTTGACAGTTAAAATAAAAATCTAGTAGTAATTCTAAGTTTCTAACATCAACATCAGTATTAATTATAGTTTTATAAAATATTATTGGTCTCTACCTAATACAATAATTTTTGATGTTCTAATGATTTGATTTTAGGTAGCAATGAGTAATTTTGAGTAAATTATTGTTAATGTTGATGTTATGTTGTAATATCAAAATTATGTTCATCGATAATAAAACAGTCTTGGTCTAGTCTTTCTTTTACGTTTCTGCTGATGTACAGATTTAATAAATTCGATAAGAAAATTCCTTCTTGTCCAATATTTCTTTATATCTTGTGCTTTCACTGAATACATTCTTTATTCGCATAGATTCTTTTCCCATCGGTAGATTTTACGGGTTTCTAGTAAATTAAAAAACGTTAACTTTCAAGCTGTGATAATGTTATCCTCTTAGGAAGCTGATAGATTAACATGTATAGATTAATATGATCTCAGCGGGGATGTTAAGATGTTCTTAATCTACTGCTACAATTGGAGTTTTATGGCCTTGACAGAAAGATAGTTTGTATAGTTTTTTCAAAGTACAACTCCTCACTTAACGAGGTGCTTGTTTAATAACTCAAAATAATTACTGGTTATAAAATATTATGAATTAAAATCTGAAATATCCAATGGTTGTTTCATCTTTTTTAACATGGAATCAAAATGAATAAAATTAAAGAAAAAAAAAAACTTTACTTGTACTGCATTTACTGTACGCAAAATAAAGCAGTTTTAGAGATGAATTTGTCGGAGTTAGCTCCTCCTTAATTCCCTAATTGTTCACTAGGGGTCGCTCTCTCTACACTATAAATACTGGGCGTATTCTTGCTTCGTTTTCTTTTTTACTATGAATTTCAGCGGACACATTTAAAAATATGGTCTCTCACAGAGATCAGCATTTTTGCCCACTTGTGGGAAAACGTCATGAAAAACACATACACGTACGTACCATCATTCACCAAAATACAAAATCTTTACGTTCACACACAAACACAAATATTGATGTCTTTGTCACTTGTAAATTTGTTGTTTAATACATATATTTGTTGACATATATATATATATATATATATATATATATCGGTCTTGTTTTTTTCTTTACATCTTCGGTTGGCTTCAACTTGTGTCCACATTTTTCTTGTAGTTGGACCTTCTTCTACCATAAATAAACAGCACGTGTCCCTAATAAAACAACAGTCAAACCAAGACGGTACTCTACAAATTTCGTTCTGTTTATCAAGTTTAATGTTCAGTACTATAGGGAGGCACGGTGGAGTAATGGATAGAGGCTCTGACTGAGGAATTGGATACCGAGGTCGCATTCCAGTCGAATCCATTGCATTCACTTACGTGCTAATGCCCTTGGGAAAGGTATGAACCCTCTTTTTCTCATGCCTGTCAATAGCAGGACAGACCGGCTTCTATAGATTTGGATGGCAACGTGTCTACCGCAGAAAGAAATGGCTACCTACTGCTGGAAAAAATGCGACGTCAGTCATATATCGTAAGTTACATGATCGCCTAAGTATATATCACGCATGGCATATAACTAACTGACTGTAATGTAATACTGGGGAAAATGTATGACAAAGAGGAAAAAAGTTTTCTTGTGACGGACTAAATTTATTTTGTTATTGCGACAACACATATGCACGAATAAGTTATTCTGGGAATTTTAAATTTAATTGTTTTTAATTTTTTTATCAAGTCGATTCGATTTAGATTCTTTTTTAGATTCTATGCCTATGTCTGCATTTAAAAATGATCTCATTGTGTTAGTTTAGTAACTCATCAGGATCTTTAGGCTTCATCATTAGGATCTTCTCTTTAATACATAGGTAACACCGGTCTCTGAAATTTCTAGAGATGATTCTACATTTCACTTGTGGGGTGAAGCCGTTTTCCAATAAATCCCAATAGTGTTCCGATAGTGCTGTTTGGTTTCTTTTGGATTCTTTTGTGAAGGAATGGCGATGGTTGTAAAAACGCTGTTTACAATTTCCCGCAGATATTCATATATATATATATCTTTTTTTGTTTTACATTTTCCTTAGGGGAAATTGTGGCTTCGTATATCACGTTTTCTGCCATGCAGATTCCTCCTACTGGGCAATCAGATCTTGCCCTATAAGATATATATTTTCTTATATATATATATATATATATATATATATATATATATAATGTATATAACATTTAAAAATTAATTAAATACGAAGTTATAGAGAAAATGGAAAACATACCCTTATATTTAACATCAGAAAGAGGCAGTTGAAATTTCTCGGACGCATATGAGGAAAGAGGAAATTAGAGGAACAGATGAAAACAGCGCCTAACTTACTTACTGAGCTTGTGTAAATGAATGGAAGGAAAGGCTTTAGGAGAAATAGACAAAGACAACAAAGGACAGGAAATTGCAGAGATCAATGTTCGTGAAGTGTCATGGTACACAGAAGAAGAATTGCTGTAATGGTTTTAAAGCTATCCGAAACTAGTTGGACGCCTACCCATTACACGCTTAGAATATCAGAAATAGCTATCAACAAAAAACAAAAAAAAAACTTCTCATTCAGCAAACATCTCGTTTAGCGACTAGGTTTAGGGGATGAATCCGTTCGTTAAATGAGTGTGGCTGTATTCACTAACATATAACCTAAGGACTAAGCATAAACTACTAGAAGACACAATGCATGGTCACCAGGAAGAGGATGAGCCGAACTGCGATTTGAAGGTCGGAAACACTAGAATCAAGGAGACAAGTTTAAAGTTGACAGAGGACGTTGAGTGCGATACTGAGACCCATAGACGTATTGGAATGACCAAGGACACATTCCAAAGGCTGGGCAGACTACTGCGAGATAGTAAGAAAGAAAAGAATACTAAACTGTTACGTAATATCTGCCCTTCTTTAGGGTAGCGAATGTTGGACGATTTCCTCAAAGATGAAGAAGAGACTCGAGGCAACGGAAATGTGGTTCTACAGAAGGATATTGAGGATATCATGGACCGCGCGTTTGAGCAACGATGAGATCTTGGAAAGGATGCAAACAAGGAGGAAGCTTATACTTAATATCAGGAAGAAGCAAATGAAGTTTCTGGAACACATAAAGATGAAGGAGGACCTGGAGAATCTGATACTCACAGGTCGAATAGAGCGAAAAAGAGACAAAGAAAAACAACCCTTGATATAGCTGGCGGACTTAAACAAGTGGATGACAGAACATGGTCTGGGGGAGGAAGCAGAGGGAAGGAACTTGTTGAGAGCTGCAAGGGATAGAGGGAGGTGGAGAGTTATGATAGCCTACGTCCTGAATAGACATGGTACATAAAAAGAAAGAAAACGTTTTTTGCTAATTTTTGTGGTCTCCGTACCTTTCTTTCATTAGTGTAACGTCTCAAACTCTCAAGATAAAATTGAAGCTTGCAGATTTTCACTCTGTATTGTATCTCTCATATTTTATTGATCTTCACAGTTTGAAATTGACTAGCTGCAATAGGATGTCATATAGTATCTCTAACAGGAAATGTATTCCCTTTGGCTGCAACTGTTTGATGTCACACCATGTCAGTGGTCTTTCCTGGACGTTTCCCAACGTGATCCATGTCTCTTCGTTTGAATATCAGACATCAGTCGTGAGACACACGTTCTCTTGAACATATCTAATCTTTACTAAAACTAAATTGCTTCTTTTCATTCTGGTCTCCATAGACTACAAAAGATTTGTATAGAAACCAACTCCTGTTAGGCCAACTGTCAAAGCAGCAACCACTTCATTCCTCTTCCGAGAGGTATCGATATTTTAGCAAATGTCTCTGACATTTAATTTCCATTCAATTTTCAAAGATGCATTTCTTAAGTGGGAGTCAAGTATGAATCAGCATCAGAGTAACCTGTACTTTGGTTTATTAATGTTACTCAAGACGTAGACGTTTATGGTTCTCCACAATTTCCTGTCCGTTGTAGCTCTCAGTAAAGTTAGTGTTTTACTATAACTCTTTATCTGTTTTGCTAACCAGTTATACAATCTCTTTAGATAGGTTATGCGTTATTCTCCACCAGTTCCTATTGCCTTCAATATGTCCTAAGTTTCCTAACCACTTTTCACTCAATTTCAACTCTTTCTCCAATTATCTCTCTCTCTCTCTCTATATATATATATATATATATATATATATATATATATATATATATTATAAAAACCATTATTAAAGAAATCTATATTTGCATAAAACAACAAACATATATTTATTCATTCCGCTACAATGCATTAGAACTTTTTTAGATACTAAAATATTTCAATAACGAATATGAGAAAATCCGGAATTAATTGGTGAAATCTACGGAGAAATCGGCGGAACAATTGTGAAACTCCTGATTTAAGTTGCAGAATATCACTTAAATCAGCTAAGGGACAAACTTTATTTCTATCTATCTATCTATCTATCTATCTATATGAGATATATATTTTTATATATGAAGAACAGGAAATTGTATGACAAAGAGGAAAAAGTTTATTTGTGACGCGTATCGTCCTTCAAGACGTCATCGGAGTAAATTTCTTATGTTGGTAGAACCGCACATGCGCACGACCGACGGATGCTAGGAATATTACATTTTTTTTTCTAGCCGAATTCATTTAGAGTCTTTTTTTCTTTTTCGTTACATCACTTTTATTCATAGGCATTCCAGACTGTGATAATAGAAGATCTGCCATGAATGGTGTAATAGATAGATTATTTTCGATTGTAGAATGGCCACAGTTTAGACATAAAAAAGCTACTCTGATCAAAAAAGAAAGAAATCACTACGTCGTAAATGTCAAATGAACGCCTCAATCACAAGGTCGTCTCCATTAAATTTGAATCCTGGTTCTTATAACATTTTCGCCATTCTGGTAGATCTTCTATTATCACAGTGTTCATGTTTAGTCCTAACAACATAGAAAATTTAGTCGGACGAAGTCCTCAAGTTACAAAACGTGCAAATGAGCAAATGAAATGCGCTAACAATAAATTAGACAATGTATTTTCGAGAGGATTACCTGTGATCATTCTGGATTGTATTGACAGTTTTGATATACAGATTTTATATACAAGGGTAAATAGTAGTAGAAAGCGATACAGTGTTGAACGCATTTTGGTATTGAAAATAAGTCTTTCAAAAAGAATGAATCCCTTTACACACCTCAAAATTAAGATTATTCCAAATAAAGTGGCACATGCAAATTTCTCATATTAAATGATCAAATATAGATTTCATAAAACTAGCTTACTTCGCCATTTTGTGTCATGTTTAGTGTCTTTTTAGCTTAGTTTCAATATCGGAATAGAGATTTTGTAAGTCAAGGTGACATCGATATAACACAACGAAATTATTCCACATCAAATCGCTTTCAGCTTGAAATATTAAAGATCTGTTTACAAGTTACCCAGTTGAAGCATGTTGCTGTTAGCGGCGTTTTTCACATGAAAAAAGAAAAAAACACTGGTATCGTTTCGAAATTAGACAAAAGCGATCAAAGAAAGCTAGTGAGATTATTACTATCAAGCCTGAACTGAACAGTACTTCAGGTAAAAGATGGAGATCATGTAACAACTGAAATATCAATTGATGCAGTAGAAGATTACATAAAAAGGCATATAAATGGATGGATTGCAATAAAATGCCTTCATTAACCAAAACAAATATAGAATAATACGAAAGAAATTGTACAAACATGTTCTATGGGAATCTTGTGAAAATTGATATATAATTAAGAATGAAAAATTGATTGCATTCGAATGCAAAAGAGTATGTCAAGTGAGCAATTGGTAGAAAAGAATATAGGCAAGAAAATGTAAGAACAGTAAGAATAGGTCCTGGTGGGTTAAAGTTTTACCAAATCAAATGTACTATAAGGTTGATAAAACAAAGGTACTATAAGGTTGATAAAACAAAAGTACTATAAAGTTGATAAAACAAAGGTACTATATAGTTGATAAAACAAAGGTACTATATAGTTGATAAAACAAAGTAAAGTAAAATCAGGAACAAACAATAGGAAGGGAACGGGTTGGCTCGGCACCGCCTACTTCCGGGAGAAAGAAAACTCCTCATCTTCAAGACAGGTTGCTCAAAACGATTTAGCTTCAACACATTGAGTGCTGAACAGTTCGATGGAATTACTCTATGTAAAATACAAACAGTTTCAGTTCTCCGTAAGAAGGACACAGTTTCCAGTGAAGACAACAACACCTCAGTTCGAAACACACAACGTAGTTATCCAAAAAAACAAACAATCGCCTCAAAACTCCACTGATCTTCGCACAACACCACCTCGTAGTTTGCTACACACGATCTCCCGAGTGGTTTCCCGTCGTCACCTTTATGCCAGCGAACACCAACCAATTTGCATACGGCCAAGTTCACCTCTCGCCAATCCTCGCAGCTACGAGATCGCGTTTCCCATAAGACCGACTCACCGTAATGGCGGTGTTTCTTCCTTCGGATCAATTACTGCCCTGCACGTCAGACACAAACAAACCCTCTTATGTAGAGAGCTAAGGTTAATCTCACTTTCATGTCCACACAAAGGTACTATATAGTTTATAAAACAAAGGTACTATATAGTTTATAAAACAAAGGTACTATATAGTTGGTAAAACAAAAGTACTATAAAGTTGATAAAACAAAGGTATTATAAGGTTGATAAAACAAAGGTACTATAAAGTTGATAAAACAAAGGTACTATATAGTTGCTAAAGATAAAGGGAACAATGAGAACATTGCTTTTGACTAAAATTTCATTTATTACTACATGAACAAAAACTAAAGTATTCCAGGATGCGTGACCGAACATTTGGCCGACGGACATTGCACCGAAAAAGTTCAAGTGAAAATAGTAAATAATTTTAAGTATTTTAATTTGAAGTATTATAAGGTGGAATATGACTAATAATTACCAGGGAATTTCAAGTAATTTAATCACTAAATCTAAATTTTACGTTAAAAGATTTTATTTCAAAAAATGTTTATTGAAATTAGTATTTTTAAAAATATTTGAGTGTATTCGGGTAAAAAATAGCACCTTATTATTTAAATTCGTATTAAATAGTAAGATAAAAGCTAGTTCATCCCTTTAAGATAATGATCATTAAAAGTGAAATTAAAAGATCTTTCATATTGTAAAAGGTTAAGATTTATGCTGTAGTTTACTACAGTAAAATGTGTTTTTTCTCAAAATACTTATCATCTTACAGTAATATTGAAGTAAAATATATAAAGCTCGGTAAGGGTGGACCTGGGAACACCATCTATTAAGAGGTGGTTCCTGATCAGAGGCCTTGCTGTTGGACGTAGTTTATCGTCTTACCCAGGGCGGGGATGTAGTTTATCGTCATACCCAGAATGCTTTAAGTCTGGATCTCTTCCTGTATTGGGCCATTGTGAATGCAATGACTTTTATTAGTGTCCCGAATAGCAACACAAACTATGGTCAGGAAAACCTTTTGTTTGTCTCAAGGTCCTTGATAAAATCCAGAGACAGATATACAATGTAATTGGCCGTGATCTGGCATCTCGTCTGCAGTCGTTCTGTCACAGACGTTCCGTCGCAGCCTTCTGTCTTTTTTACAAATATTTTCATGGTAACTGCTCCAATGAGCTGCTTTCGCAGGTTCCCAGACTTCATAAATTTAAGCGTTCTATTAGGCTGGCATCTCGCTCTCACCCTTTCACTGTCGAAACTGTTAAATGTAGATATCACTTCTACTCCAATAGCTTTATGTCTTGCACTTCTCGCCCGTGGAACTCCTTCATCATTTCCTGTTTCCCTGGTAGCTATAATCTGCAACTATTCAAATGTAATGTCAATCGACCTCTATAGATGCCTTGATCTAACTCCTATCCTCCTCTTCATCCTTTCTTCTATCACTCCTCCCTGTAACCGCTTGTGTGCTATGGCTTCCCGCCTTGCTTGGGGTGAAATGCTTAAAAAAAGAAACAAAACAAAAGCTAGACCTGAAAATACTCTTGAATAGTATTTAAAACTTAATAAAAATTAAGCAGATTAATTTTTTGTCTGAGTCATTTCTTCTGCTCTATATAAAGGCTTAAGTCCATATCACATTGAAACACCGGGTTCCGTAAGATCAACAAACATAAGCAACGTCTATCCTGATCAGTACCTAAATTGATATCAGTTTTGAAATACCAAGCGCTGTAAGCTTGGATGTGTGTGTGTGGTAGAATGGATAACAGCTTACAATTGAAAATCGGAGAGCTGAGTTCAAATTCGAGTCGAGTTCGTCATATTCACTTATGCACAAATCTAAAGATATGTATTCATCGCTTCTCCGCCAGCTTTGAGTTATTTAGTAAGACGTGTATCGTTAAAATCTAAAAAGAAATCCCTACAATGAAAAAAAATATTTTCCAGCTTTAAATAACCCACAAAAGATTGATAAGCTGTCAAAACAAATCAATCTATCAATCAATCAATTAATTTGATCTGTATATATATACATACGCGAACACACACATACATACATATATACACATATGATAAAAAATATAAGATAAAAAGATAATAGTGTTGGCCTCAGTGTGCACTTATATATATATGTACCCACACATACGTGTATATATATACACGTGTGTGTGTGTATGTGTTTTTGTGTAATCGTTTGTGCATATATCTCACTATCACTATATGTAAATATTTCAGTTTATTCGCATTCATACTATTCGTTATGTCTCTCTGCCTCTCTCTTGTGTCTCTCTCTCTCTCTGTCTCTGTCTGTCTGTCTGTCTCTCTCTCTCTCTCTCTCTCTCTCTCTATATATATATATATATATATATATACAGGAATCTAATTGAAAATAATAAAACAAAAAATATTAATATACAACCCAGTGTGTCTGAAAATTTTAATGTTTTAATTTCTCAATATTTTTTTGTTTTGTTCCAATATATATATATATATATATATATATATATATATATATATATATATATATATATATATATATATAGTTTATTATATTTAAGTTTATTATATTGATGTTTTCGGCTCTTGTTTTGAAACATGAGAACTCTTATGTAGCGTGTTGGAATCATATTTTTAAATAAATAATTATATTTATGCTCTACTTTTGTATCGAACACTATTTTTTAAAGACAATAACAAAAATATTAAAGAACTTTGGATTATTTACCTAACGAGTTCTTTCCTATTTTCTATATATTTTCACATATATTAGCTCCCGAATTTAGGTCGAGCACTCTTTATTTTTAAAATAAATACTTTAAAAATATGGGAAAAGTAAATTTCGGAATTTCTCTTAAAAACATTCCACAAACAAACAAACGGAATTATTTTAAACTTTTACAAAAACAGAGGAATTAATTAAAAGAATGAGATGGAAGGCATATTTCTACTACCAATAAAGTTTACGGCTTTAAAAGTAAAATTTGCACCATTCAACAAACAGCTATATGAATTTGAAAAAGACCTACTTAACATTATCGATAACATCTCCTTTCGAAAAAAGAAAAGCCACTTCCAAAAACATCTAAACCAAATAGTTAAAAGCATAAATGATTGTGATAAAATACTAGTTAAGTCTGACAAAACTGGCAACTTCTATAAATTGACAGCAGATGACTACAACAACTTAATTAAAAAAAAAATTAACAAGGACTTATAAAAAAGCTTGCAACAACAACATAAATATGGTTAATAGCATTAACAGAGCTAGTAAAAAATAACTGATAAATTAAAAATTAGCGATAGAGTAGGCAAACTTGCTGAAAAGGAATGTTACATAACTCTTAAAGACCACAAACAAGATTTTATGGAAAACCCTACCACTAGAATAATTAACCCTACCCGACCCGACATAGGAAAGATCAGCAAAAGAATCCTGGAAAGAATTACTTGTCAAATAAAAAAAACAGCTTGGATTAAAATTATGGATCAATACTAAAGATGTCATCAATTGGTTTACCAATATTGATAATAAACCAAATTGCACCCTATTACAGTTCGATATCGTGGATTACTACCCGTCAATATCGAAGGATCTATTTACGACTGCCCTGGAGTTTGATGCTGTGTATTCTAAACTGACAAAGGAAGAAATAGATATAATTCTCAGTGCAAAAAATCTGTTCTCATTCATAATGGGGACCAATGGATAAAAAACAATAACGACCTTTTTGACATCACTATGGGATCTTTAGACTCTGCAGAGTCTTCTGACCTTGTTGGTCTTTTAATACTGTACAACTTGACCACGCATCGTGAAATAGATATTAAGGACATCGGAGTGTATAGAGACAACGGGCTCATGGTAGCGAAGAGTTCTACTAATTTTAAAATAGAGAAAATTAGAAAAATTATATTTAGTGAATTTAAAAATCTAAATTTAAAGATAACAGTCTGTACTAAATTGAAAAGGGTAAACTTCTTCATCGACGTAACTCTAGATTTAACAAACAACACATACCAACCTTATAAAAAACCAAATACTAACCCCTTATATATATATCCAAAGTCAAACCACCCTCCATTCATAATTAAACATATACCCTCATCAATAGAAAATAGTATCAGCATAAACTCCGCTAACAAAGAAATATTCCAACAACACAGTAGCTTTATAAAGATGCCCTAAAAAATAGTAGATACAAGAATGCAAACATAGAAACAACTGTACTAACCAGGGGAAAAAGAGGAAAAGAAAAATCATTTGGTATACCCCTCCGTTCAACCAAATGGTTAGTATTAAGCTAGGACAGGAATTCCTAGCTTTAATTGAAAAACACTTCCCTACCAATAGTAGACTTAGTAAAATATTTAATAAGAACACCCTAAAATTGAGTTACAGCTGCACTGAAAATCTAGAAAGTATAATAAAAAAAATACAATAATAAAATCCTGAACAAACCCCCATGCCTGAATAGTATTAATAAAAACACTACACTTAAATTAGACAATAACAGTGAAAAATTAACAGTTGTAGAAACCTAAAGACTGCCCATTGGAAAATAAATACCAAAATCTGTGGTATACCAATGTACTATCTCATCCATTGAGGGTCCTAATACTAATTTGATATACATTGGGTCTACGAAGAATGAATTTAAAGCCAGATGGAGGCAGCATAAGTGCTCTTTCAACAATAAAAGAAATCAGACTTCTCTATCAAAATATTTTTGGCATTTGAAGGAAATGAATAGGACACCTAAAGTGAAATGGAAAATTATAAACAGGACTAGAACTTGTAAAACTTGGGATGACCCATGCCCTTTGTGCCTCCATGAGAAACTGCACATTATTAAGTTTCTAAATAATAAAAATCTATTAAACAATAGACATGAGTTAACGGTTTTTTTCCGACATCATCAAATTTTTGCATTGAATAATTAGCATAAAAACAAACATACAATAAAATAATTTTGATAATCCATAGCCCTAATAAATAGTTTAAATACCCTACAAAAAAGATAACCCTTTATGAAGTCGTCAAAAAACAAATGTTAAGGCAGTTTTTTTTATATACACAAAACCCTTTCAGAAAGAAATAAAATAAAAAAAACAAATAAATCTACATAGACACGTAAACCAGACTAGGCGAAAACATCTTCCGTTTTAAATTTAGACACCCCTACCTTACCCTGACTTGACATCTATGAATGTAACTTTATACTGATACAAATTATTAACACCTAACACCTCTTTCTATTTAAACAATCGCTCTGGCTGTTACCATGTAAATTTTGATTTCAATAATGCTATTAAAACACGTAGATTTCAGAAATAAGTTATTCCAAAAAAATGTCGCTTGAAGATGGAACAGAGCTTACTTTAATTCAATTTAATTAAAATAATTATATTGAAGTTTTCGGCTCTTGTTTTGAAACATGAGACCTCTTATGTAGCGTGTTGGAATCATTTTTAAATAAATAATTATATATATATATATATATATATATATATATATATATATATATATATATATATATATATATATATATATATATGTGTTTATATATATGTTTACGCTGATTCCTACCTATCTATATGTGGAAGTGTCATCATAGCTGTATGTATCATGGTAGAATAAATTTGTCATGAACTAAACTACGAAAAATATTTTCAGTGTATGACATAAATCATTTTACAGACATTTACGAAACTTAACATACTTAATCCAGTGAGAATTGAACCGAAGGCAATATTAATATTATGAGACATAAATAATTGCTTCATGAGGACGCATGCAGCAATCATTTTATTGCCTCCAAACCTGACAACTGAAACAATACTGTCAACTTTATAAGTTTATTTACATGTCTTTTTGGATTTCTAAATCAATAAATAAAATAAACGCTATTTGCATTTTATTTTTCGGATTATGACTAAAATACAGCCATTTCAAATCAAGCCACAATGACTTAATGGTGAAAACAAAACCAAATATTCGCACTTCCTGTCAAAGTGAAGCTTTTAAAAATCTTCAGTGTCTTACTTCCGTTTAAGCCTATTCGTGTTTTTACAACTTTCTGATCGCGCATTTTATCATCGTACCCTCTACCTATTTTGAATGTTCCATTTGCATCGTTTTCTTTTCCATCTTTTTCTTTTTTTACTCACACAATTTCCCTTCTTACTTTTCTTTTAATTTCTTACTTTCAATTTTTCTTTTTTTTCATCGTTCAATTTTCTTGCCATTCATTTCGTCCTGATGTTTTCATTTCTTTTACGTTTCACTTGATACCAATATTGAAATTTCATGTCATTTTTTTCTATTCCGTTGATTATGTTCTCCATAAAAGCGAATCATTATTCTCTATTCTTTCGTTTTATTTTGACAATTTCTTTTTAAAGTAAAGAGCAATTCTTATAACTTTCGTGCATTAAGATTTACCCCTTTCTTCCCCCTTGTCATCCAACATAAAACAATACAATTGCTTGACGTTCAAAAAATGATAATTTAATTCAAGATCCAAATCTAAAGATATGAGACAATTTTGTAAAAAAAACTTGTGTCCGGTCACTTATAAAAGAGAAAAGTATTCATTCTTAAAAGCCTCTCCACGCTGAAAATGGAATAAATTGGGTTTTTCGAAAAGTCAGTTCACAAACAAATATTACATTTCACTTTCAAATCAGAACGTCATATTGAAAAGTACGGCCTTCCATTGATATTTATTTAATTTTCTCCTTTATTAATTCCATTCTGTTTTCTAAACGTTGTTTATAAAACTTCTATAGGATTCTTTATTTTGTTTATATATTTTCTTTTTTTTTTCCTCCGCTCTAAATTCTTTATTACTTCTGATATATATATATATATATATATATATATATATATATATATATATATATATATTCTTCCTTCTTTCCTCGTCTTGGGTATGACGATAGACTACATCTGATCGGGAGGTTTTGAGGAACGTGGAAACACCTCTTCATGGCTGTTGTCGTCGACCCTGTTTGGGTCCCAGCTATGAGCAAATAGTGAACCCTAAAACTGGATTCAAAACACTATGAAACTATAAATATAGATTTTTATAGTGGAAAAAAAATAACTGCAATAGATTTGATATTAAAAACGTTCCACGTTCCAGCAATAGATTTTAATATTTAAAAAGTTCCATTAATTGATGTTAATTGTAAACAAATTTATCAAAGTTGGTTAAAAATCCGCATTAAATGACTTATAAGGAGTTGATATGCCTTTAAACAAAATGATGTAATGAATATGCGTACACCTGGGTTCGCCCTCACAGTATATGATTGGCTGGTGTCAGCCATAAATACAGGCTGATGTGGAGGTACATTGGTCTACTCCTATATTCTACGCCATTGCCTTCACATATTGCCTACGACTACGACGAGTACCAGTCCATTACGGCTACCTGCTAGATTGTCCTACCTGGACACAGTAGCCAAAACCACTTAGCTACTTCGAACAAATATATCCCATTCCGGGATATATCACAAACATTTCTTTGGTTCGCCCTTTTTTTTAATGTTTTTCTTAATTCTTACTTTCATTCTTTTCATTTGTGTGTCTTGCTTTTGTTCTTTCTAGAATTTCTTTCTTTCTTCTTCTGATCGTTTTTCTTCTTCTCTTTTGTTTACCATTCCACTTTCTTTATTTAATTTTTATTTTATTCTTCATTCCTGAATTTTTTCTCCTCTTGCTTTTCTTTTCTCAAATTTCTTTTTCTTCCTTTCCTTTAGGTGTTTTCATGTATTATCTATTCTGGAAGAATATGTAACCCATCACTAATGATTAGCTGACAAAATGTCCTCTTCTATCAAAATGTATAAATTATGTACCGCATTTCTACATGTTGTTAGCATGTACCCTTTCTCGAAGATGAAATATTCACTTATTTTCTTTGATCTTGGAGTTTTAAATGTTTGGATAAATACTTGTACCAAACGTAGATGATACTACGGTGTCCCACATATTTTCGGTATAGCTAGCTAGCTAACTAATTACCTAGCTTGCTTCTCGTTTCTCTTTTTCTCAACTTTTAATTATTTTCTGTTCTTATTCTTTTATTAATCTATTATCAATTGTGGAAGTATATTTAATTATATGAATTGATGATTTCTTATATATTTTGTACAGATCCTTCAAAAATAGTAACAGGGGCGGAAAATGATAAACATTTGTTTTCACAGATTTTATATTGAATCGAAAATGACAAGAAATGACTTAAAACGTGAAACAAAACAAAAAACAAAAATCAAAACTAACCAATGTATAATAGAATAGTAAGATTTCGTTAGAAAGATAGAAGAAAACTTCTTGATTGAGATTTTGTTTCTAAACTCCTATATGCCAGTAAACACTGTGGAATCTCCTCTCATATGAATAAAAAACTTGTAACGATAAAGTTTTAAAGAAGATTGACGATGAAAACAGATGATACGTTCAATCAAAAGATTGGCGAATTGATTGATCTGTTTTTATAGCTTAACAACCTTTTGTAGGTTATTTAAAGCCATGAAAAATAAATAAATTTTAAGAATTTTTAAAGATAATAATAATTTATAGATACAAGTACTATTATTATCTATCTAGATGGGGGAAGAAGAGTTGGATTCATAACTTTCCCAAGCGTATTTGCGAGTAAGTGAATATAAAGAAACCCACGGGAATTAGAACTTGACTCTCTGATTATCAAATCCGAGCCGCTATAAATTACACCACCCACACATCTCCATTTATATCTCCGAGTATTCTAAAGCTGTCACCAACCCAGGAATTGATCAGGTTGTTTTAACTTCGATGATAGGATGAGAACTGGTATTTGAACGTGATATGAGCGTAAGTCATCGATCAGAAGACAGAGTGAATTTCGAAGAGGGGAAATGAGAAAATATGGTTTGGAGAATTTAAAACTTACCGGACATATAAACTTAAAAAGTTTCTGTGCATGTGTGGCAAAAGGACCAAATAGGATGATAAATGGACAAATGTTACTAAGAGCAAGAAAAATTGGAAAACTGTGGGAGCCATGACCGCAGTCTTCCCAAAATATCACGGCGTATAAAAAGAAAAATATATGGAAAATGCAGAAATGCCATAAGGAAACTCAAGAAGAATTATATAAAATTATACATATTATCTAATTGTTGTGGAGTTATTTCGCAGTGGAGGCTTGTATTTGTACTAAATCGGTCCTAAATAGTTCGACGTACAAAACGTTAGGAACTCGTTATAATAGGTATTACGCAGAGTAATCTTGTTGTGGTCGCTGACTACTTTCGCATTCGACTTACTGTCGACTACTGTCGTCCGACATCGACGCTTTTTAGTAACTGCCCCACGCAGTCACATGTGGCACAAGGCCGAATTTAATGTGGGGTTCCCGAGCCCGTAGGCTCGGCCAAAAAATCCCCGTAGACCCCGCATAAACGGGATCGGGTCTGTCTACCTCCCCGGACGAAACTCTGCCCTTCGGCATAGCTTCGTCCGGTGTCCTCTCTGTCCGAAGGCAGAGAGTTCGACTGTCGTCTGACATCGACTAGTATTTAGTCACCCCCCCACGAGGGTATCATGTGGCACAAGGCCGGTTTAACGTGGGATCTCCGTGCCCGTGGGCTCGGCCAAAAATATACCCTTTGAACTCGTATAAACGGGTTCAGGGTCGGCGTAGTCTCGTTCGAGTTCCTCCCCGTCTAAAGGCAGAGAGTTCAACCGTTCAGCCGGTCGTCCGACATCGACTGGATATTCAGTCAACACACCCTCTTCCACTGGGGTATCATGTGACACAAGGTCGGTTATTTATTGTGGGTTCCCCGAGCCCATGGGCTCGGCCCACAAATATGCCCATATAAACGGGTTCAAAGCCGGTTTACTTCCCCGTAGCCTCGTTCGGGTTCCTCCCCGCCCGAAGGCAGAGAGTTCAACCGTTTAGCCGCTTGTCCGACATCGACTGACCCTCGTTTCTCTTACTACTCCTACTTACATTAGTTGGGAGAGTCTATTAACTATAGAATAGGTGCGTTTCACCATCACACTAATTGCCAATATCTTCAGGGTGATATAGAAATCTTTTTTTTTTCAGATATCATTCTCTATTTCTGCGCGAGATAATGCATTACTTTTTTGGATTGTATGTATCTGTTTATATACTCCTGGAGCCTTCTCTTATCCACAAATAGTGACAATTCTGCCTAAAATTCTCTTTGATTAATTTAGATAGCCACAGTCTGCGAGCTCTTCGCTGATCTAGCTTTAAATGTATAAAAGGCCGGTGGTTTGCAACATTAAATAATTCCAAACCAAGCAAGTAACATTACATTTTCATCGAACAACTCATGGATTTTTTTCCTGTCATGATCAAGACGAGAAAGTGAAAACTGGAAAACTCCAGCCAAGATATAGCAGCAAGTGTATTTTCGACCTGATCTGGTTCTTGTAAAGGTGGATAATGGCAGTCGGAGTCAGTTATTTACAAGAGAAGAACAGGGAACAGATTATTTTAAAAGGATTTTTAGTGATTGATCTTATTGACGAGCTTCACAAAAAAAAAAAAAAAAAAAAAAGAAAAGAAAATGATCCTTCGTTCATATCCTCAGCTCATTAAAATGATTAGTTTACAAAATGTCCTCTTCTATCAAAATGTCTAAAGCATGTACCGAAATTCTACATGTTGTTAGCATCTACACTTTCTCGAAGATAAAATATTCATTTACTTTCTTCGATCTTTATTTTGGGGGTTTAAATGTTTGGATAAATACACGTCACTATAGTAAATGATACTACGGCATCCCACATATTTTTAGTATAGCTAGGTAGCTTGTTTTTTCGTTCTCTTTTTCTCAAAATACTTTTAATTATTTTCTTTTCTTATTATTTCTTTTATCTATTATCAATTGTGCAAGTACCGGTAATTATATGAATTGTTGTTTTCTTATATATTTCGCTTGGGACCGTCAAAAATAGTAATATGTGCCAGAAAATATGAAACAGTAACCTTATAGTGCATGCGAATAAATACAGAAAAGACGCTGTGTTGATGGCAGGTACAAATAAGGAAATTAAATGAAATCCTATAAAAAGGAGTAAAAGAAAGCAACAGTAAAAGAACTGACAATTAAATTGGGGAAAGAAAACTAATAGTCGTCAGCAAACGAGACAACCCAAATAGTATACTTTGGAGCAGGGATAATAAAAGCAAGTACATATGTTTAACAATCTGGGTTGTATCATAACAGATAGCAGAAAATGTGGCATAGAGATCCGAAGACGTATTGGCATAGCGAGAGATGTCTTCCAGAAAATAGACTTAACCCTTTGATTATTACGTTTCTGAACAATTTTAACACTTCTGCCTGAGCTCCTGAGTCAAAAGTCGTAAATAATTAGTATGTAATGTCTTTCAGAAGATATAAAAATAATTACAAGTTTAACCGGTGACTGGACATTACGCTATTTTTCTTTACAACCGGTAAAGCGGTGGTCAGGGCTCAAGGTGTTAATGGAAAGGAAAAATTTCTAACAATTCGTTAGTATCGGGCTTTAAAAATTCAATACAGGTTTTCACGAGGATTATATTCTTGGAACAACATTATTCTGAATTTTCCCCAATGACCATCCTGGTGGCATCAAATCTCAACTTGTTATCTATGCTGAGGACACAAACATTTACTCCTTTCTTTATAGTAAGCATGATTATTCAGTAGGGTCAAATTGGCAGCTGATCTAAAAAAATAACCCGCAGCCTGTTGTTGACTGTGACAAAGAATGAATGGGTTGTTAATTTTAACAGCTTCAAAACAAAAAATGTTATCTATTAATTATCTGAGAGACCTCTTTTCTTCCTTTCATCAGTATGGCTGATGCTAACCTCCAGGAGAGTGAACCATTGCGCCTGTAACATTCTCGGCTGACATGAAGTGAAAAGACAAAACTGAATCCACTGCCTGGTCTGTTGCTAATGAAGTTGTTTACTTGCGTTGTTCCAGACATTTTTTCTCTCCAGAATCTTTCTTATTATTTATAAGTCTACTATTCATTCTTGCTTTGAATATTGCTGCCACATATGGTCCGGTGCTCCTGCTATATATAGAGATTCTCGATAAAATCCAAAGAATCAGCAATATTATTGGTATTCACCTAGCACCTCATCTTCAGTCAAATCCTCACCCTCCGCCGTAATGTTGCTTACTTGTGTTAATTCTATAAATGATTTCATGATAATTGTTCGGTTGAGCTCTTCACTATGGTACGGGAATTTAAGTGCTCCTAGATAAGCTAGTAGATACTATCAATTTACAGTTAAATTGGGTAGATATATTCGTAAGATCTATGGTAACAGTTTCTTTTCGTGCACTTCTTGCTTGTAGAACACTCTTCTGATGCCATGGTTTCCATCTAACTTTGATCTTTAAAATTTAAATGCAATGTCAATCGTTATCTACTGTGTTGTTGATTACTCTTTTCGCTCCTTAATATCGTTTCTGTTTTCTAATTATTTCCCATTCAGTAATCCTGTGTGCCATAGTCGCTTTATTGCCTTACTTGCGGTGAATTTGATTTAAAAAAATCAAGTTTAAATGCTATATTTATTTATTTTTAAATTACTGTTTGATGACAAACTTTAGTCGACACGTACACACATATATACATACATAATTAATTCAAATATTATAACATAATATGTTATAAAAACACTACAGAAATAGATATTTTGTTTCAATATTTCTGATGTCTTATCGATTGATGGTTTGAATGTAGAATAAAGAGTTTTAAAAGGTTCAAATCGACCAAAGACCCCTCGATAGAGAAACGCTGTTACATAAGCTGCAATGACCAATCAAAATACAAGTATATGAGAATTCAAAAAACTTGACAACGAACATTGGTTATAATAATTATTGCCTTAATGTTAGTGTTAGACTACAATACAAATCATTCTAATTAATATTGTCTCCTACTTGAAAAACGCATCGAGCAACCATAATAACATATAGATTCTATATTCAAAACCTTCACTTGATAAAACACCAGAAGTGTTGAAACAAAATGGCTATTTTTGTAGTGATTTTATAACATATTTATGTTACAATTTTCGAATAAAAAATTATATTTGCTCTACTCTCTATTGAGCACTCTTAACAATAGTATTTCTTGGTTATTGAAATCTATTCCGTATACACTAATCCTATATTTGATATATATATATATATATATATATATATATATATATATATATATATATATATATATATATAAAGATAAAAATCACTATACCTGTTACTGTGTATAATTATTTGGATATCAAAGGAAATATACACTATCTTGAATTAATGTGATAATATTTATTTCCTTATATCACTGTTTATCCATATATATATATATACATTAATTCAAGTGTATGTTTCCTTTCATATTCGAACAATTATACACAGTAACACGCACAGTGATTCTAATCTTAAGATATCAATATATTCCATCTTGATGTCTAAAATTAATTTACCGTATAATAATGGCTTCCAGCAAATAATATCCTGTTTACTATTTCCTTTGATTACCGGATGTCATCCGCATCGAATGGCGCCATGCTGCTGTACGCATGCGCAATAATTTATTTTCGGGGCTTAGTTGAAAGATGGGTACCACTCAGATTCTGATGAGAAAAGGGATCTGCAATCGTGTCATTCCGGATTGAAAGCCAAATGAGTAAATGGATTTTGAATCATCGTGAAGTAAAATAGCATGGAAAATGAAATCAGGCAACTGAGTTCGAATTTAGATTTGCACTCGTGTTTTTCGGAAAAGTATGATTTTTTAAATTTCTTTGTACTCACAATTAACTTTAAATTAAATGCTCAACCAATGAAAAGCCATAAAAGCCAATCAGGGATCTAGGTTAATAAATGAAGTTGCTGTTTAGACGTAAACGGAAGAAGTACGTTTATATGTAGGTTATATAGTCTTGAAAAAGTTAAGAGTATTGTGGTTGGGGAAACGTTCTTTTGAAAGTTGGTTCCATAAATTTGCGCTTCGTAAGCAGAAGCTGTCCGAATAAAATATCATTTTGAGTATTGTACTACGAAAGCAGTTTAGGATTCTACCCAGCGGACGTGGAATGGAGAGTCTTAGCTGAAAAGGTCAGAACTCGCCGGGTAAGTAATCTTGTGTAAGATGTGTCAAAACTGGCATGCATATTTATGGAGGGGTTATCTTTTGTACAAATAAATCTCCCGTATCTGTGTTAGCTAGAATAAAACTCGGGATCATAAAAATAAAAATAATAATGATATACACTAATTCTCAATTTGTGTTAAGTAAGAATCAATGTTTGATAATTATATACTGGTAGACATAATTGAAATATATCGAATTATCATTGCATAGATTAAAATATTAGATAAGACAGTGTTGATAATATACAGAAAAAGGAAACTAAAAGAACACCTAGTAAAGGAATGTGAGAAGAAAGGATTATATATCAATTATGAGAAAACAGAATTAAGACTTAAAGTAACAAAATGTATCTCTGCAAAAGGATGCTGTGAATATAAACTGAATATGTGAGCAACAGATAAGAAAACAAAAAGGACACATAATTCGTGCCAGAAAGAAAGTTGAAACTTTTAGGGTATATAACGAGGAAAAGGGGGGTTGGAATTTATGACTTCCAGCAGATTTTGGAGGCAAGGTGGACAGAGGAAAGCAGCACATAACCTACCTAACGAGATTGTGTAACTGGTTAGCTGAACGGGGTTTAGGGGAATTATCAGAAAAGAAAAAGTTACTAAGAGCGACAGAGGACAGAAAAATGTGAGAGCTACGATCTCTCTTATGCTGAGGGTTTTAAAAGTTTCAAATCGACCAAACACCCCTCGATATGGGGAAACGCTGTTACATAAACTGCAATGACCAATCAAAATACAAGTCTATGAGAAGTCAAAAAACTTGACAACGAACCTTGGTCATAATAATTAATGCTTTAATGTTAGCGTTAGACTAAAATAGAAATTATTCTAATTAATATAGTCATCTGTTTGAAAAACGTATCGAGCAACCATAATAGAAAATTGAAAGAAAAAGAATTTATATTTGAAAGAAAAAGAATTTAAAATTAATGGACGCTTTGTGTAAAGCAAGGAGGAGCAGCATTATCTGTTGCTTAGTGAAGAGTTGCGATGAAGAAACAAACTGCAGAAATGTGATGAAAGAAAGCGTCAGTAATAATAATAATAATAATAATAATAATAATAAGGCCGGACATTATTGTCAAAAACCAGTGAAAAGTTCACGGTTTTAGCAACGATCCTAAAGACCTGGAAATTGAAATAGAAAAATCAAGAATAAGAAAATTGTCTTATAGGTTCTTAATTATAAAAAATGGAACAAAACAACACATTAAAAATTATTGAGACATAAGAAAATTGTCTTATTAAGGCGAGAACTTTTAAGACAATAAAAAAAAAAAAAAAAAAAACTATCTGTAAAATAACAACACACCACGACCTGCCTTAGGTCTTTCCGCATCGCATCGTTAAATATTTGAACTTAACAACTTTCTTATAATGCATTGAACAATTTTAAGTAATAAAATATCTGTAAAATTCTGTTCGCATCGTTATTTTGAACTTAACAACTTATAATGCAATAACAATGGTATATATAACGGTTGCTCGTTATTTTAAGAAGTGGGAAGGAATAAAATGATTTGAAATTCACATTTTTTCCCTTTCACTGAAATCGCCGTTAAACACTTCTATCTTCCGTTCTTTCTTTCTTCCATTTTTTTTATTGAAACCAAGTAGCGTCTCTGATATGTATTTTTGTCAACGAAATCAAAATTACCAATAGATTGTATTTCAACCAATACTAGATTTAATATCAACTGTGTGGATTTAGTCAAAATAAAATCAATTTTCTTTATTCCGCTTACTCATCGAATCCTATCACAATAATCTTTACAAATTGTCTTATATATTTACCAAATATATTTCCTTCTCACCAGATTCATATCGAGCATCTTAATACTGTCACTTTTGGAAATTCGAATGTCGATGTATTGTTTGTTGATATTTCTTTTGAATCGGGTATTAAACAGGAATCCCTTATTCACTGAACATTTTTCAATTAACAGAATACCAATTGATATTCATTTCGCGATTTTTTAGCAAAGCCCTTGGATTGAAATCTTCAATCTTCTTATGGAAAATTGTGCCACTGACACATCTTGAGTAAAAGCCTTCAACGATGATTTTTATACCCTCTACGAAATACTAGGTGGAAACTACAATCGTCTTGGGTCACTCCTGCCTGACTAACCCATATACACGATAGGAATAACTTTATTCCGTTTATACGTGATAGCTCTGATCACAGTGGAAGCCTTTTTGTGACTGCTCGTAATAATTGCAGACATGTCTTTAATGAAGCTAAGCCTTTGTTCATTGATAGAATAAAGTTCGCATATAGCCTCTCATATGTTTGTTTCAGGTGATAATTTGTTTTACATTAATAGTGTATTAAATAAGGGTAGTTCTTCAACTCAAATTTCCACTCAAATTAAAATGTTATAAACTTCTACTGGTAAAGCAGAATGCTTTTCTCTTAAATCCTCTGTCAATACGACTCATCTGGAATGTCTTTGACTGAATACCTACTTAGAACGGAATTTCTACAATCCGTCCTTGATCCAACAAAGCATCTGAACTCAATGGTACTACTGCATTTGCCTTAAATATATCTGCTCCTGAACTGGCCTTGTTATCTCTAAACTCTTTAATAAATGTCTTGCTGTTTCTTGATTTCAAGCTTGTTCGAATCCTCTTCTGGAGGTACTGTTTAAAAATTCGAGCGAACCACTTTTTGGTATATTATGAGAGGCCCTAATCAATTCTGAATTGGGTAAGCATCTCAACTGGCTTAGAAGGAAAACGATACAACCAAGAGATAACAATCCTGTTGAAAAAACTGATACAAGAAAGAAACAAGAGAGTAAAGATGGAAGGGAAAATACTGAATAATTAACAATGAAAATAAAATTAGTTAATTCTTTGAGAAATCAAAAATTCCAGAAAATTGAAAAAGAAATTCAGGAAAAGAAGCAGCAAAGAAAATTTGTTAAAATCAAGGCAGAAGCGAAAATTTAAAATAACATCATGCAATCAAAACCACCACAGAAAAATGTCCTGGAATCAAAAAAACAAACAAAAAAAAAAAACATACAATTTGAATCACATTTCAACCATGGACATACTAAACTAAAATGCCTGCAAAAAGTCCGTTTCCAAATATAAACAATAAGGAACTTACTGATGAGAAAATTATGAAAGCTATTAAATAGATGACTAATAAGAAAGCATTTCTAGACATTGAAACTGAATCTTTGAATATAACTTGCTTTATCCTGAAATTCAATAATAATATTTTCTATTTTATGAAGCAAGTCGTGAATCAGAAATGCGACACTAAAAGACTGGTGTTTATCATGCAGAGATTGTAACAGAAACATAATGGTAGACATCAAGGCCTTCACACATACAGTAGAATCTCAAGTAGATGCACCATGGTGAAAGTATTCACGAAAATTATATTAACTAAGATCTATCTATGAAAGTCAACTCTTTAGTTTGTCTTTCGTTCTTGTAAACGATGTATTCCTAACAGATATGTCAGCAAATAACTCCTAGAACTTACCTCTCCCAGGGGAAATTGTATTCCTGCTATTGCAACCTTAGATCAGTATATGATCCCATCAGTAAAGACAAGTTCTGAATCTATGAATGTATTGGTCTAATAGTGGAATGCTATTGGGCTACAAACTTTTGTATGTTAGACGAGAACCTCAATAGAGAAATATCCCAAAGCTAAGAAGGAACATGACAATGAAAAAACGCGAACTCCAGTCTAATTAAGCTTTTTTATTAGATCTTTCTTGATTATTTCCTGTGCAATTAAAATACACATGTGAAAAAAATCAGCCATGACCATTTAATTATTCTGTACCACATCCAAAACGAATCTACCTATAGAAGACGACTATCCATCTTTTCCACCTGAGGTCAAAGTACAAATGATGAGGAGGTTATGCCTAAGAAATATGTATGAATAGTTTGAATATGTATGATCTTGATTAGATAATCAAGATACATTACTAAGTGTTCCGCGTCCTGGGTATGACAGTAAACTACATCCAATTATCAGCCTCTGATCAGAAGATTTTGTGTGACATGGAACCACCTCATAATTGTTGGCAGTCCCAGGTCCACCCTAACCAGGGGAGGTAGCACCTGTTAGGGTACCAGCTATGGGCAAATAGTTAACACCCAAAGTGAGTCAAAACGCGTAACATATTATTACCAGCAATACATTTCTGAAAAGAAAAATATTACCAGCAATACATTTTTTGAAAAATATTACCAGCAATACTTTTTTGGAAAAATATTATCAGCAATACATTTTTTTTGAAAAAATATTGCCAGAAACACTTTTTGAAAAAAAAATTACCAGAAATACTTTTTGGAAAAATGTTACCAGCAATACATTTTTGGAAAAAAATAATACCAGCAATACACTTTCGGAAAAAAAAATACCAGAAATACTTTTTGAAAAAAATGTTACCAACAATACATTTTTGAAAAACTATTAATAGACATACATTTGTGGAAAAAAAATATTACCAGCAATACATTTTTGGAAAAAAATATTACCAGAAATACTTTTTTGAAAAAAATATTACCAGCAATACATTTTTGGAAAAATATTACCAGCAATACATTTTCGGAAAAGTATTACCGGCATTAAATAACCCATTGAGGTTGATATGCCGTAAAATGAAATATGATAAAATCTTTCAAGAAGAGAAACTATGATCTAAAATTGGAATAAAAAGCAGTGATGACACATAGCCTGAATCCATGAAAGAAATCTAGGATTTAGATTTAGTAAACACGAAATACTTGAAGTAAATCGGTATATGGATCAATTTTATCAACTTCGTATAGGATATGACGAAATTGAACTGCCTAGTATACTGGACCACAGGTAGTTTCTCTCTACACCGTAGATTGCTACTAAAACTAAAAGATTAATCTGATAACTTTAATCAGGTCGTTAAAGAACCTCGTTATATAGAGACCTTCATATGAATGCCATACATATCAAAGCTTTCAGCTGTATACAACTGTTTTATAGATCAATCGTTAAAAATAGCTTAAGCGAGTGAATCCTGCGTGTCATGGAGAATACGACGCCTCTTCGAACCTTACATAATCGCAAACAATGAACAGAATAACAGGGATGACATCACTTGAGGACTTTCAGCAGCAGCATGAACTAAAATGGACATTACACATTAAACGAAGAGAAAATGATGACATAAGAAACTGTCGTTCAACAGTATTTCAAATACAATGTCAGGAAGGACAACTTCATCAGTACTGGAAAGAGCTATAACATATACTTGATTGATAAACCACTTTTCGTGAAAAAAACTGCTTTAAATGAAAACTGGTAAATTTTAACCGACAGCAGTACTGGTTGCTCCTTCATAAATGCCGAATGTTTCCGTATAATGAAACGGTTAATATTACCATTACTATTACGATAAATAATAGAAACGTTGCATAGTAATTAGAACGTTCGCTTTCTGACTATGTTGCCCGGGTTCGAAACAAACCATGGTCGATTTTCAGGAAGGTGACTTGGTTGATATTATCGGCCTGGGGGAACCACCTTTGGAAAGTGCCTGAAAACCATACCACGGGTTGACCCAAGCCTTTTGAAGAAAATGTGGTAGACGGAAATCTTTATGGGTCGTCGATGATTGTGGTAGCACGAAGTTACAAGTCATCGTGACCGAGGGCTTGAACGTGCTCAGAGTGTTGATCACATTAGATAACGCCCACTTTCAGGATGACCCGCTCAGTACAGGTGCAGTATAAACCACAGATAGTCTATGTTAGTCTTGAACAAACACAAATGCTCCTGTGCAGGCGTCTGTAAGAGAAGTTTTGCATTTTTTTTATTACCCTAAGTGTTCATTATTTCCATTATACGGACTATTGTCCTCATCTTTTTCGCCATATTTATCACAACGTTTCGGCCGTTGTACGTTCCGGCCTTCTTCAGGTGGTTAGAATGTCAAACTGAACCATTTATTTCGCTCACTGGGGTAGACTGTTCTAGTTCCACGTGCCATGTTTTTTGGATGCCACTTATCAGTTATCTGCTGTTAATTTCTCTCTGAAAATTCTCCACTGCCTTAACCGGGTATTGAACTCACACTCTTTGGGTCCTGTCACTGGATCTAACCAACGCCTTTATCCACTGTGCCATGTGTCCTTGAGGCACAGTGGATAAACATTGTGATAAATATGGCGAAAAAGATGAGGACAATAGTCCGAATAATGTAAATAATGTACATAATACGTCATCTCAGAAATATAGACATACCCTAAGTGTTATTAACTATTCTGCTCACATTTTTCGTATGTTACGTTTTTCATATGTTTCTTCATTTTAGGTTGAATTATAATATTCTTAGGATTACATATTAGCCAGAATCTTTAGTTAAGCTCTCCGAAATATCACATGTTCTTTTAATAACGCATTGCAATCATTATCTTATGAAGCGGCGGAATCTGAAGATATTGTTACAGTTTGACGGTTTTCTATTGAAAAGAAATAATCGTTTGCACACGACGTCCATTCCGTTACAAAACCAGCATAATGATGCTTAATTTTAATGAGATCAGGATAAAAGAAATTTACATTTAAAATGTTCACTATGTTGTCGCATATAGTGCTTCTTGCAAATAAAAAACAAACAAAAAAAAACAGCACATATTCAGTGCGCATGAGCGAAATCTAACTGCAATGGCAGCTTTCCACAATCATTAAATTCTGTTCAAATCTCGTGTAGCATCAATTTTCCTGAAAGCTTTGCTATTCAGATATATTATTAGTTCTGAATTGCATGCGCTGTAAAGAAACAAGCAGTTTTTACGTGAGCTCCAATTTTACTTAATTGCATTGCAAACAACGTCATCTGAAAAGCAACTTGCTCGCTGGCATCTGAGCAGAGACATTTCGTTTTAACTCAACAGCCGAAGAAACAAACAGCAAGTATGACAACACGAAAAGGTGATAGACAAAGGAAGTAAGAAATAATTTGTTCTTGACCGAGTAGGATTAGTCAAATTATTCTAAAAACAACACAGAAAATAAAATAATAGTAGTAGTAGTAGTAGCTGTTGTAGGAAAGTGCATTTTCTTGCGTAATTCTCCATATTGCGTTCCTCGGAGATGGCAGAATATTCGCCGAAGAACAAAGATAAGTAGGAAACCTATGATAGGGTACAAATTTTCAAAGAGATTTACTGTCATTCCAGTTAATGTTGGTACTCTACTGGCCATAAATACAAAACTTCCGAAGTACGTAAATAACAACTAATACAATCAACAAAAAATACAAATTCCTTACTACAAAGAAAATGCAGTTAGAAATGGCAAATTATTTCATGAGACGTTTCAGAAAGCTGTAAGTGGAGAAATCAGGCGTGGCTGATCACATATCGAGAGAAAAGGGTGAACACCGCCCTCTCTGTGATCAGGTTGAGATCATAAACAAAGAACACCATTGGAAAATCCGTAAACTTAAGGAATCAGAACATATGCTAGGCCACAAAAATCTCCTGAGCCGACCAAGCATAGAAATAAATACAACATGGGAACCAGTGATAAGGAGGGCCAGAGAAAACCAGAGAAAATAACAACAAAAATTGCAATATGAGCTCTGGTAAAAACATGTATGATAACAGCAAATTTGCAATATGAGCAAAATGATTGCTGAAGACATTAGGTTAATATTAACCAGAAATTTATACACAGATGTCCTCAAGGACACATGGCGTTAGTTAGATCCAGTGACAGGACCCAATGAGTGTGAGTTCAATACCCGGCTAAGACAGTGGAGAACTTGGAGAGGGGAATTAACAGGAGATAACTGATAACTGACATCCATTAAACATGGCACGTAGAACTAGAACCGTCTACCCAAGTGAGCGAAATAAATGGTTCAGTGCGACATTCCAACCACCTGAAGAAGCCCGGAGCGTACAACGACTGAAACGTTGTAATAAATATGACAACAAAGATGAGGACAATAGTCCGTATAATGGAAATAATGTACATAATGCCTCATCTCAGAAATATAGACAGATACGTTTCTTTCTGATTATGGTTCGATAATTCCTACAAATCAGGTGAAATTTTTGTCGATGACAGGAACAAAACAAAATTCAAGTGATCATCACCCAACTTTATTATTAAACGGCTTTTAGTATATTTCATTTTCGAACAAAAATGTTCTTCATAGATATACTTCCAAATAGTGATAGCATCATTTTCGCATTATTCAATAGGCTTTTAGATTTTTCCGCTTGGTATGTCATATTTCTTGTCCAAGTCAACAGTTGATGAGTAACATGATATTTTGATTTCAACTGATATTTTTCTGCCAATTGTTCCAAGATAATTAGTGTCCAGGTATAAAGTTTGCGGACAAAAAATCATTATTATCATTCTAACCTTAGGAACGGCTTTATGTAAAATATGTCTGCCTTTTTTTTCAAAAGTTATCATTGTAAAATGTTATTTCTGAACTTGGGTCTCTGGTCGGGTCCCGGAAAGAAATGAGTACAGACCAGAAATCAAAGGAACTAAAATAATAATAATAATAATAATAATAATAATAATAATAATAATAATAATAAATTAAAATAGGAAGAAAAATAAATAAATAGTTTTTAACAAAGAATAACAGTAAATATGAAAAATATGAAACAAAAATGGAGAGAGGCGAATGTAATTTTATATACTAGTATCAATACTGTTAAATAATGTAAATTATCAGTAATAGAAAACAAGAAAATACACAGTATTTATTTTCAAACACTATCATAATAATAATAATAATAATAATATTTTTTTTTTTTTTTTTTTTTTTCCAAACAACATGAAAACAGAAAGAAAAAATATTCAATAATAAAAGAAGGCAGTAAATAAAACAACATTTACATTTAGTAGATTCTGTAGTAAATCAAAACAGAAGCCAAGAACCAACTATTGCAGCAAAAGATATGAAAAGAAAGCCAAGGATAAAGCCCTTGAACAGATGAAAACAACGCTGGCAAGACAAACCTCTGCATGGCCAATATCCAGAACGTGCAAATAAACCCAATGTTGATAAAGTTAATACTCATCGATGGTTACGAGCATCTGGATTAAAGTCTGAAACTGAAGGCTTTATTCTTGCAGCGCAAGACCAGAGTCTTTTCACTAGGAATTTTCAGGCAAATATCATACATAATAATGTGGATCCAAAATGCAGGTTCTGTGACAAATACCAAGAAACAATAGACCATCTAATCTCAGGATGTTCTATACTTGCCCCAAATGAATATAAAAATCGTCACGATAGAGTGGGGCAATACTTACACTGGACAATGTGCAAACACTTTGGAAAATGTGTAAGCAAACACTGGTATGAACATCGGCCAGCGCCGGTTACAGAAATAGAAGATGTCACCATTCTATGGGATTATACCATCCACACAGACAGAAAATTGAAGCAAATAGGCCGGACATTATTGTCAAAAACCAGAAAGAAAAAACTTGCCTACTAATTGATATGGCTTGTCCAGCGGATTGTAACATAGCAACCAAGGAATTTGAAAAACTATCAAAATACAAAGACCTGGAAATTGAAATAGAAAAAATGTGGAAATTGAAAACAAGAATAATACCAGTGGTAATAGGTGCACTTGGAATTATAAAAATGGAACAAAAACAACACATTGAAAGAATCCCTGAAACCCCAGCTTAAGAGACATACAGAAAATTGTCTTTATTAAGTACAGCACACACACTAAGGAGAACTTTGTTTATGTAACGCTAGCAACTTCATCGGAGATAAAAAAAAAAAAAAAAAAAAAATTAACATGAAATGTGGGCATAACAACACACCACGACCTGCCTTAGGTCTTTCCGCAGACTTGGTAGGTAGTGTGTCCATAGCAGAAATAATAATAATAATAATAATAATATTAATAATGATAATGATGATGATAATAATAATAATAATAATAATAATAATAATAATAATATTCTAAATTCTTTTGACTCAAGTTAATTCTTTCCTTTTCAGTTCCCTTTTCTCTTTCCCTTTTTTTTTTTAAGTCTATGTACTAAAATCTATTTATCCCCCTTGGAGTAGTCACTCCGACTTATACTAAGTTAAAACTTAGTATCGTCTACCCTACTGAATACCATACACTCTTATGAATTATTCTACCTTCCATATATTAATAAATCCACAATCTCATTGGTTAGGCGTGCTCTTGGATCTTCTTCGAGACTCGTTCTAAAGCTGGTAACCTGAACATAATTACCCCTTGGCGGTGAAGGTTAAAACGCATCTCTACTAATTTCAATGAATACGAATAATATTTCATACCGGATCGGCCGTCAACCGGGACAAAAGGCCGCGTCCTCAGAGAGGAACCAGTCTGAGGACGAAAAGTCTGTCACTGGAACAAACTCTTCCAAACACGAAGAGACACTAGGTCAAAAACCCGGATTATTGCCAACCTTGGACCAAAGTGACTCAATACTAAATCGATTAATAAAACAATAAACGAACGAAATTAGCCGCGAAGAGTATCGACAAGTCATGACATCAGATCTTCACTGCACTCGAAAACCCAGCAAAGAACACCACCAATCAAACGATATGAATATGGAGAAGTACGGTGGGAAATGATATAAGACCTAACCTCAATACAAATAACCACCAATGTCCGTAGGGACATCATGCGAAACAACAGACTCTCAAAGGCAGAAATAGATAAGATAAAATTAGATATACAAGACAAAATACTATGACCCATCACTCAAACTCTATTGAGACGAATGTAGAAATAAGGAATGCAACAGAGGATGAGGTGGACGATCAAGCGGAAATATAACATTAAATCCCTAATTGATATTCCATCAATCAAGGAAATGCTGAAGCAGAAACTTCATCTAAAGGCATAGAGAACAAGACGATACGAAAAACGTTGTAGGTTCTATCGCCAAAATAAAATATTCCGAACAGATCTTAAGAAATTTTACAGGGAAATTGGAAAAACATCTATACATGTCGAAAGGCCACCATCGATTGATAATGTACAGATATTTTGGGAAAAATATTTGGAGCAGCCCAAAGGAATATAACCCAAATGCAGAATGGATACGGCGTGAAGAAGGACGACTGCTGGATACACCTCTGCAAGAATGGGAAAATAGATCCACAGATGATGTTAGGCAAGCTCTAACGAAATCCCCAAAATGGAAATCCCCAGGAAATGACAAGTTGCTCAATTTCTGGCTGTATCATCTCTCATTCACCCATGAAATTCTTGCAAAAACATTATCAACGCTTGTAAATAATCGCAATAAAATCCCGGAATGGATTACTGAAGGTATTACACACCTCATACGAAAAACAACTGAAACAGACGACCCGAAAAATTATAGACCGATAACATGTCTCTCCACAACGTATAAGTTGATCATGTCTGTACTGACGAACCGTACTTATTCCTTTCTCGAAACAAACAGCATTCTGCCGCTGGAACAGAAGGGATGCAGAAGAAGTTCATATGGCTGCAAAGATCAACTTCCTATAAATAAAATGATCCTGGAAAATTGCAGAAGACGACGCAGAAATCTTAGTGCAGCGTGGATTGATTATCGTAAAGCCTTTGATAGTGTTCCACATTCTTGGACCCTTAAGACTTTGGAAATGTACAAAGTCTTTAAGGTATTAAATTTCCTTAAGCACAGCATGGGAATGTGGAACACCAAACTATATCTTAGTCACACCGGGGGCACTGCCATATCCAACCGTCTGAATATCCGACGTGGAATCTTTCAAGGAGACTCTCTGTCACCCCTTCTGTTTTGTTTATCCTTAATCCCTCTTACACATGAACTGAACAACTTTATGATTACAAAATAAATAAGAAAATATTCAATCACCTACTCTACATGAATGATCTCGAACTCTTTGCCAAAGACGACAATGAGTTGAAAGGCCTCCTCAATATTGTAAAATACTTCAGTGACGACATAGGTATGGACTTCGGATTAGATAAATGTGCAAAAGTAACTTTCAAGAAAGGTAGAATTACAGAAACACCCTCAATAAATTTAGATTTTGTCACAAAGATTAGGGAACTGGAGCATGATAAAGCTTATAAGTACCTAGGAATTAGCGAAGGAGATGGCATATAACACCCCCAAATGAAGGAAAAAATAAGAAAAGAGTACTACAGGCGTGTACGTCTGGTACTAAATACTGAGCTAAACTCAAAAAACAGAATATCAGCCATAAACACATTGGCTGTCCCTGTGATGCAATACAGCTTTAATGTCCTTAACTAGACCATAGCTGAAATTAAGCGAATGGAGGCCAAAACGAGAAAGCTTCTCATTTCCTATCGCATGCATCATCCCAAAGCTGATGTTGATCGTCTGTATGTGCCCAGATCCGAAGGAGGCAGAGGATTAGTTCAACTAGAACTGTCCTACAAAACTACAACAATTGGCCTCCAAAGATATTTGGAAACTACAGAAGACTGGATGATGGTATGCATCAAAGAACATGAAAGTAGTAAGCGCCTTTACTCCGTAATGAAAGAAGCCAAGAAATTCAAAATGGAGTTTCAAATGGGCATAGAGATGCAACTACAGCACAATACACCGGCTGAAACTGCAAAATACCTAAAAAAGACAGCAAAGACGAATGCAACCGACCAGATACAGAAGCGATGGCAAGATAAACCGCTTCATGGCCAAGACTCTGCCCGTACCAAACAAGCTGACGTAAACAAAACCCGTACCCATCAGTGGCTACGTAGTGCAGGGTTGAAAGCGGAAACTGAAGGTTTTATCCTTGCTGCGCAGGACCAATGCTTGCTAACTAGGAATTATCAAGCACATATACTAAAATATTGTGTCAGCCTAAAATGC
The DNA here is from genome assembly GCA_903632075.3 of Acanthosepion pharaonis. Taxonomy (NCBI): domain Eukaryota; kingdom Metazoa; phylum Mollusca; class Cephalopoda; order Sepiida; family Sepiidae; genus Acanthosepion; species Acanthosepion pharaonis. The sequence continues at coordinate 2,110,759 of CAHIKZ030005388.1, read as the reverse complement.
AGATTCTGTGAGAAATATCCAGACACAATTGATCATCTTGTGTCAGGTTGCACGATGTTGGCGCCCATTGAATATAAAACCCGGCATGACAGAGTGGGCCAATATCTGCACTGGAAAATCTGCAACTTCTACGGGAAGGAAACTGAAAGAAACTGGTATGAACACCACCCAGACCCGCTTACGGAGATAGGACCTGTTACAATTCTGTGGGACTAGAACAATCAAGGCCAACCGCCCAGATATTGTTATTAAAGACCACAAACAAAAAAGGTGCCTCCTTATTGATATGGCAGTCCCTGCTGACTGCAATGTATCTTTGTAGATATTCAAAAAGTTGTCAAAATACAAGGACCTTGAAATAGAAATCTCGAAAATGTGGCATATGGGAACATCAACAATCCCTGTTGTAGTTGGAGCCCTAGGACTGGTTGGAAAAGATTGCAGTAGACTAATTGACGAGATTCCTGGAAATCCATTCCTCAAGGAGCTGCAAAACATTGTTCTGACAAGTACAGCCTACACTTTACGAAGGGCTTTATCTATGTAATTTTTTTTTTAAAGTGGAATGTGTCATGGTGCCATTTCTAACCTTAGGTCCCTGGGCGGGACCCGGAAAGAAATGTGTAAACGCCAGAAATCAAAGAAAATAATAATAATAATAACAACAACAACAAGGATGTAAATAAAGTAGGTAGTAAAACATAAAAAAAAAAAATCAAAAAAAATTACAATTTCTGATAACACCAGTGCTCTTTTATAGTCAAACAATTTCGAAGACGAGAGTAACTGAACCAAAAACAGGAGAAAATTTAAAAATGAAGAAAAAAGACAAAAGAAAAAATTACTCCAATTACATTTTTGCTTTCTAAAAATATTCTTTTAAAATTCGAAACAATGATATGATAGTGATTGTATTTATTTTGATGGCGCTAAATATTTTTCGGAATGACTCGTGATGGCTGAGTAATGAATGAAAACCTTTGAATGAAGTAAGCAAAACAAAACCTTTATTTTGAATAGAAACCCGATTCTAATACACTGCTGAATATTGATTTTGAATCGAAACTATACAAGGATTATTGAGTCTCAGGATTATCTCTCTATGTCTGTTTTTGTTTTTACATAGTTGCAGCTATATATGTCCGTTGCCCTACGAGATTGATCTATCTATATTTATTAATCTTATTCACAATCTGCTCATTATCTATCTCTGACCATGTTTATCTGTCTATCTATCTATCTATCTATCTATCTATCTATCTCTGTTCATCTTTCTATGTAACTTCATATTATGTAACTATTTATCTATCTATATCTATCTATCTATCTATCTATCTATCTATCTATTTCTGTTAATATCTATCTATCTATGTATCTATTTCTGTTCATATCTATCTATCTATCTATCTATCTATCTATCTATCTATAGTCTATCTAATTCTGTCCATATCTATCCACGTTTATCGTATGTCATGTACATTTTTGAAAACCACGTATTAGTAAAACGTACCGTTTAAAAGAAAGAATATACAAAAATATATTTGCCTGAATCTCGCTTACAAATCAAACCATTAAAATTATAACCAGGCCTTATAATATCCTCTTAAATGATATCGTTAACTTGGCCTTCTGATGCTTCAAAACGAAAAAAAAATTTAGAGACAATTACAAATCGAATTCTTAGTACCATGTTTTTATTGCACTTCTAAACAAAACATAAATTTTCAGAACATAACGATATAATCGAATCGAATCATTTTTTTGGGTTGTCTTCTTTACAACCTAAGTACAGATCTCTTTAGTTGTAAGTAAACCTTTGTGATTATAGCAGTTTTTGGCAGAATTCAGAGAATTTACGATATACTTGAAATTTAAGTGTTTACATAGTTTTTGTCCTCTGCGATACCATCATTGTTTTTTTTCTACTGATAACGCAATTATTATGAAGATTATTAAAAATCCCAACTGATGATTTCATTTTATTTCCATGATCATCCCCTCTGTTTATTTTTCTTAATCATTGCGTGCTTGAATCAATAAATAACTTCTCCATTTTTAACTAAATTGTGATCTGAAATTGCATTGCATAATTATAGTTATATATGCGTAGAATTAATGGAAATATAGAGATACAAAAGAGGAAATAACTTTAAAGAAATCTCTATAGCAGCAAGTCAGTTTTATTGTGAATGAAAATAACACTAAATACGTTGATGCCCTCCCCCCACGAGAGTTAACAGAAGTAATACCATTGAAAATTCTTTGAAAGACTTCAGGCGAGTGCCTCCAGTGTAGTGAAATCTCATGGTTGAATAATGCTCTCTAAGTAGAAGGTTTGCTAAATACTGAAAGAGCAGAGAGTACTTCAGGGTCTGCACAATACGGAAAGCCTTGAAAATTACAAGGTTCACTCAGGAGAATGATGGGATGGAGGCAACTCATGTAGATAGCCAATAGCTTCTAAGTGGTGGCTACACATGCACTCATTAAAAAGAGGAATATCAGGATTTATGATTTATTCTATTGTAATTAAGGAAGAAAATATATTGCTAAAGATATACTATTTGTAAAAGAATACAGTGTAGGTTTCGGAGAGTGTTTGTAGATATGGACAGGTTGGTGGCGTCATGTCTTCATCTGCAAACTGTCATAATATTCCTTAAAGAATATAAAGTGACATGACATTGCAAGGCCAATTTTATAAACACACTATCTATCTATCTATCTATCTATCTATCTATCTATCTATCTATCTATCCGATCCTCCTCATATCTATCTAATCCTATTCATATCTGTATATCTATCTAATCCTATTCATGTATACGTATCTATCTAATCTTATTCATATCCATCTATCTAATTCTATTCATATCTATCTAATCCTATTCATATCTATCTATCTATCTATCTATCTATCTATCTATCTATCTATCTATCTATCTATCTATCTATCTATCTCTGTATTACTTCGAACATTATTTTGGGGATACGCGTATTTGATTAAGCGCCCACCATAATCCTATTCATATCTATCAATCCTATTCATATCTATCTATTTAATCCTATTTATATCTATCTATCTATCTATCTATCTATCTATCTATCTATATCTATCTATCTATTATCTAATCCTATTCATATCTATTTAATCCTATTCATATCTATCTATCTATCTATGTATCTATTTAATCCTATTTATATCTATCTATCTATCTATCTATCTATCTATCTATCTATCTATCTATCTAATCCTATTCA